>CM063514.1:25688646-26211146 GCA_032199755.1 Ambrosia artemisiifolia | reverse complement strand
ATTATTAATCAAGCTAACTTAAATGGACTAAATGCTGACCAGCTACTCGTAGCTGCACAAGTAGACAAAGCCATGGAATCCGTCATTGGCACTCATCAGAAAATCCCTGTTCTTCAACTCGGAATGTCTTATTCTGAGTGGAAATTCAGGTTCATTCAAGTTATGAAAATTAAAGACTCAAAGGCTTTACGATCCATCCTAAATGGTCCCTGTGTGATCACATACGTGGTTAATGAAGCAACTAGGGCTACTGCCATCAATCCCAAAAGCCTGTACTCTGATGAGGATCATGAAAGGACTGACATTGACGAAAGGGCACTTGCTTATCTTCATCAAGGACCACCCTTTAATGAAAATTATTCCTCAATTCCCTTGTCGGATGAAGAATTGTTGGCTCTGTCGGTTAAAGGATACGACCCTCCAATAGTAAAGCCAACCAGTCGACCATCGAGGGATCAAGCTGAAATTTCCAAACCAGAATCGATCCCCATCAGAATCTCTAAGCCCACATATAGACAACAAGCTCCATCAAAAACTTTTGTCAAGTCTCAAGATGCCTCCAAGCAGACCGAGACGTTAAATTTTGAGAAAAATAAAGAAACTGACAGAGTTTTTGATGTAAAAAGGGATGAGGTACCAGCTTCAAATAATACAACTGAATCAAATGTCTTAAAAGAAAATGATTTTGAAACTGAAACGACACCTGTTCAGTCCCCTCAGTCAGACTCAAGTGTAACTTATGAGTTTGATTTCATGAAACAAATCCGGGAACTTTGTCTTAAGCAAAGGGCAAACAGCAACGACAATCTGACCAATCTGTCATCGTACTCAGATGATTCGCCAGTGTCTGAACCTGACTCTGACTCTAGTGCAGACTCAGCCGACACAAATGCTTCTAGCTATAAGTCATGTGACACAGTTGAATCATCTGAGGACATGCCCACTTCGAATAAATTTGTTTCTGTGTCTGTTCAAAATGCATTTGATTCAGATGAAGAGAGTGTAAAATCATCTAACACTCCTGTAGTTGAAAACATTTCTAACAAATCTCACTGTGATGTTTCTGATGCTGTGAATGTTACTAATTCAATTGATTCTTGTGCAGAAAGTTTAATTATTGAGGATTGGGTAGACGATGGGGATGAAGTCAATGACTCTGATTCACTTGCATTAAATAATAAAAATCAGAGAAACAATTTTTCAATTTCTGTTAAAGACAAAAATATTTGTGTGGGCTCCTTTGTTTTGAGCATAGATCCTTGTGACTTGTCGTCTGACTCTTTGTTTGATCATTCAGATTCGGTTATTTTATCTAATTCGTGTGTCAAACCAAAAAATCTTTTGGTTAAACAATCAAGTACAGGTAGGGCTGGGAAATATGTTCCACCGAAACATGTTTTGCCAAAATATGAAAAACAAAATTGTTCAAATCAGAGAAACAAATATTCAAAACCAGCATCACACAGGTATCGCAATGTGAACAAATCCTTTGGATCTGAAGAATCTGCAAGATCTCAGGGGGATTCACATGTAAAGCATCAGATATGCTACACATGTGGAATCCCAGGACACATTGCTCGAAATTGTAAATCAAATCTTGCAAGCTGGAAACATCAGAAGGCTCCAAACAGGAATCATCATCACTTTCAGCCAATGAAGTTTGAGAAACCTAAGGCAGTGAAAGTTGACACCTCCAAGGTGAAGCCTTCTGATGGTGATTGGAATAGAAATAAGCAGTTCAAACAGTCACGTAAAATGCCTAAGCAACAAAAGAAAGCTTTCAAGAGATTATCAGATTTCAAAGACAAATTGGTTTTACAAAACAAGTTGCATTCGAAACCAAAATGTTCTATTCCAAATTCCTCCCCGTCAGTAGGATCTTCTTGTTCAGTTAATAATTTGTCTAATCTTTGTGCTTCCGTCTCAACCGCTAACATGCATTGGATGAAAGTCCATTACATTGATAGCAACGGTGTACCCAAAACTACTATGGCTTGGGTGCCAACTAATAACTAATCATACGTCATGTGCAGGAACAGCTATAGCGGACTATCATTCGTCTCTGGTACATTGATAGTGGTTGTTCAAGGCACATGACAGGAGACTTATCCCAACTTACAGATGTGGAATTTTTTAATGGTGGATTTGTTTCTTTTGCGGGTGGTGAAAAAGGTCAGATAACTCAAAGGGGAACAGTAAGAAATGGTGCTCTTCAGTTTAACAAAGTTAACTATGTTCCTGAACTAAAGCATAGTTTACTAAGTGTTTCCCAAATCTGTGATAATGGTTACTCAACTCACTTTAACGATAAAAGTTGCTTCATATTGAAACCTGGAGTTGTGATTCCAAAAGAATGGGTTTTACTAAAATCTGAACGTCGGGGAAATGCTTTTGTTATCAACATGAACAAACCTCCTTCTGAGAACGTTACTTGTCTTTTTCTCAAAAGTTTCTCAAAACAATGCCATTCTATGGCATCGTCGTCTTGGACATGCTAATGCTAAAAACCTAAACAGGGTTGCTAAACTGGGGTTGGTAAGGGATTTGCCAATACATGATTTTATAACAATCGAAAAATGTGTTGCATGTGCCAGAGGAAAGCATCATCGTAAATCACACCATCCTAAGTTGGTAAACACTATTGATTCTCTTTTGCAGCTGATTCATTTGGATCTATTTGGTCCAGTGAATGTGCTCAGTATTTCTCGTAAAGCTTACTGCTTAGTAATAACTGATGATTTCTCACGTTTTACTTGGGTTTTCTTTTTGGCTAACAAAAGTGAGACTGCAGAAATAGTAAAACAGTTTGTCTTCTTAATGGAGAATAAGACCAACTTGAAGGTAAAGAGCATTCGTTGCGACAATGGCACTGAGTTAAAAAATGCAGAGTTAAACCAAATCTGTGCTCAGAAAGGGATAGCACGTCAATTCAGCTCAACAAGGACGCCACAACATAATGGAGTCGCCGAAAGAAGAAATCGCACTCTGATTGAAGCTGCTCGCACAATGTTGTGTGATTCACAGCTTCCTACCTTCTTTTGGGCAGAAGCTGTGAACACAGCCTGTTATGTGCAAAACCGAGTTCTCGTCAACAAAGCTCGAATGAAAACACCCTACAAAGTGCTGTTTGGACACAAACCCTCCGTTAAGCATTTTCATGCTTTTGGCTGTCCGTGCACATTGTTGCATTTGGATGCTACTCCAAAGTTTGATGCGAAAGCTGACGACTGCTATTTTGTTGGCTATGCTGGCAAAACTGCATATCGGGTTTACAACAAACAAACAAAGCTAATCGTAGAGTCGTTTGACATGCGTTGGCTTGAGGAGAATGAGACGGATGCTAGAGTGGGTCCAGATTGGTTATTTGACTATGATACTCTCTTTCGATCATTTCATATTTTTGATGATGTGTTTAGCGGTGTTTATACAGATTCTACAGGTACTTCCACATACGCCACTGTTTCCTCATCCTCTATCAGTTATGATGCATCGAATGAGGGGGATCATGTACCTGCATCGTCATCATCACAACAACACTCAGTGTCTATCGAATCCCATGCTCCCATTATGGATCATGTGCAACTGGAAGAGGAAGAAGATCTATCTTCAGATACTTTGGCTCCTGCTTTTTATGATCCAATACCTCCAGAATGCACGGTAGAGCATAATGCTGACAACGAAGCTGATACTGACACCATGGAAGAAACTACAGCCGGTAGCATCACGCCCTTGCCTGCAGACGTTTTAGTTCCAGACAGAGGCATTCCTACAAATATACAACGAGATCATCCACTGGAAAACATCATTGGTCCAGTCGATGCAGGTGTCTTAACCAGGAGTCAAACTGGTGGCATCAACAGATGCTTGTACTCATGCTTTATTTCACAAATTGAGCCAAAGACTACTGCTATGGCTATGCGAGAACCAAGCTGGGTTGATGCAATGCAGGATGAACTAAATCAGTTTGAGAAACTAAAAGTTTGGAGGTTAGTCAAGCTGCCTACGGGAAAACGAACTCTTGGCACGAGATGGGTTTATCGAAACAAAAGAGATGACAGTGGGGTGATTGTAAGAAACAAAGCAAGATTAGTTGTGCAGGGATTCAGACAGATTGAAGGTTTGGATTATGATGAAGTATATGCCCCGGTTGCAAGGTTGGAAGCTAGTAGAATATTTCTTGCCTAGGCCTCATTTAAAGGTTTTACTGTCTATCAGATGGACGTTAAAACCGCTTTTCTATATGAAACTGTCAAAGAAGAGATCTATGTTGGTCAACCACCAGGTTTCACAAACCCAAAGTATCCGGAGCATGTGTACAAACTAGACAAAGCTTTGTATGGGTTACATCAGGCACCTCGTGCGTGGTATGCTACCCTGACTGAACACTTGCTTGCAAATGGCTACACTCGTGGCGTCATTGATCAGACTTTATTTGTCAAGATAGTGAATGAAGATAGAATTCTTGTGCAAATTTATGTGGACGACATAATCTTTGGCTCCACTAATGATGCTCTGTGCAAAGAATTCGAAGAGGTGATGAAAAAGCAGTTTGAAATGAGTGCTCTTGGTGAAATGATCTTTTTCTTAGGGTTGCAAGTTCGTCAAAACTCTAAGGGCATATTGATTCATCAAGGTAAATACGTAGATGACATTCTTGCAAAATTCAACTTCAATGATGTAAAGACAGCCGACACCCCAATGTCTGAGAGACCAGGTCTCACTCAAGATCTGGAAGGAGAAGCCGTAGAAGAAACTCTCTATTGTTCAATGATCGGTTCGTTGATGTACCTGACTGCCAGCAGACCAGACATCATGTTCGCTGTGTGTCAGTGCGCACATTATCAGACTAATCCTAAAACTTCTCATTTACATGCTGTCAAGAGAATCTTTAGATACTTAAAGGCAAACCTAGATTTGGTCTTTGGTATCCTAGGGATTCTCAGTTTGATTTACATGCTTTTTCTGACAGCGATTTTGGAGGTTGTGATATTGACAGAAAATCTACATCTGCGGGATGTCAATTCTTAGGCGATCGGCTTATTGCATGGCAATGTAAGAAACAGCAGACAGTCTCCGTCTCCACAGCGGAAGCTGAATATGTGGCTACCTCCGCATGCTGTTCTCAGGTTATCTGGATACAACAACAGCTGGTGGATTACGGTTTGGATTTCTCTCTTACTCCCATTTATTGTGATAATGATGCTGCTATCCAAATTGTGAAAAATCCAGTTCAATTTTCAAAAGTAAAACACATTGCCATAAAAGAACATTTCATCCGCGACTCGTTTAACCAAGGTTTAATTGTGCCCACGCACATTCATACTGACGACAATGTCGCAGATCTTTTTACAAAACCTGTTAATCGAGCTCGCTTTGAAGCTCTTTCTGAACTGCTCAAAATGGTCCATTTCGAGGACTGAACTGGTCGTTAAAAAACGGGGGGGGGGGGGGTCTTTTTGGTTTTTCTTAGTCTTGAGTGTGTAAAATTGTTCTTTAAATTTCTAAGAAAAGACATGAGAGATGAAATGAACTTTCAGAAGTTGGATTAAGGCTGACTCACGTAAAACGTGCATCGAAACAGTTGGCTCTAGTGTGATATGTTAGTAGGCTTGGTTCTGATGGCTGGAATGTTAGTGATCTTGTGAAGCACTTAAAGATAAAGACACGACCTCAGTAAGGAACATCACTTGGAATCAGGTACAAACTCTATTTGAATGCTTGTGTGATGTCCCAAAGCATAACACTGTGGTCTAGGTCTGAAACCTTTTCTGAAAAACTCGTGTATCTCCTCTGTTTTGCGTAAGCAAAGACCTGGAGATGCTAGGCAACGAAAGCTTTTGCTGCATCCAGATATATGCTGACCTAGTTTTCGTTGTCGTGCTATAGATCATCTTTCACCTAAAAGAGACCTCAGTGTCCAAGGATGTCCTGGTTGCTCCTCTACCGCATCCAGTATATGCTGACCTGGACACAGCCAGGACGTCATAAAAGAGACCCTCTAGAGTCCAAAACCCTATGCCTTTGTCATTTGAGAAATCATCTGACTTGTATATTATTCTAACTCTCTCATTGATCTATTCTTTTCTTTTCTTAATCCAGTCCCAGTCAAGGTTTCAGAATTCTAGAACAGATACTGTGAAAAATATGTGGTAGGGAAACTTCTTGCATGATAGAGAGTACCACTTAATATTCTATGATCTGATTGTGACTTGCTTGAGTGCTCGTACTTAATATACTAAAACATGATAAATAATATCACAGACTGTTATATGAGAAGGCCTAAGGAAATAAGTTTAAGGGGACAAATATACTGGCAATTGCTCAGACCAACTTAAGTAGATCTGAGTTGATAAGTGTATTTCAGCCTGAAACACAGTCATTTGATCTCGTGACAAAAATTATTTTGTTTTTATTATTTGTTTCTTTTTATTGTTTTTTTTTTGGGGCTTAAAAATTTTGTAGCTAAATTTCTATTAGACCAGTTCATGATCTGACTTGGACCCGGTTATAAAAAGCACATTGAATAATGCTTAAGTGGGGTTTGGGATCCGAGTGGGGCCCACCACACGTTTGGTGGGCCACACAAATCTCAGTTAAACAAAATTGGGGGCGGAGGGTTCTCAAAAGTCACAACATTCAAATCTTGTTTCTCTCAAACCTTTCACACACACACACACACACACACTCTGTTCATTCTTTTAAGCATGTCGTCCTCAACAAAATCAAAGAAATCAGGTAATGATCTTCATTTTGTGTTTTTGTTTAAATATATTGGTGGTTGGTAACTTGCAGGGGTGGTAGACATGTGTTTAATCAAAAGGATAGGAGTTCGACGATGACATGAGAGGAGTTCAAGTAGTTCAGTTAGCGGCGCGTGAGTCTCACGCACCTTGAAATTCGAGTTCGAGGTGGCGCGTGACCGTCACGCGTCTGTGACTGATGGTTGTTCAAAGAAAAATTACAAAAATGCCGTCGAACTCCCTGTCAAAATGACTCTGTTGCCCTCGAACTCCTTGTCTTCACTCGAACTCGTGTAACATTGACCATATTGCCCTCGAACTCATGGGGCAAATGACTAAAATGCCCTCGAACTCAGACAAGTTCCTCGAACTCAGATGGCAAATGACTAAAATGCCCTCGAACTCAGACAATTTCCTCGAACTCGGATGGGAAATGACCGTAATGCCCTCGAACTCAGACAATTTCCTCGAACTCAGATGGGAAATGACCGTAATGCCCTCGAACTCAGATGGGAAAAGACAAGAATGCCCTCGAACTTATTTTTGCTCATCGAACTCAGAGGCCTTTTTACCAAATTAACCCTTAACTCCACTGTTAATTTACCAAAATGTCCTCAAACTCCCTTGTGGAGTTCGAACTCAGCTTTATTGGGTCGTTGTTAATCTGAAGCCCATCTGAGTTTTGTTCCAACACTCATATGGGCCTTATCTGTTAAAAGGGGGGCCCACATGATATTTTTTATTTTTTTCTATGTTTAACTATTTTTGTTTATTTGATTCCTTATTTAATTTATTTTTCAGGAAAAACAACTCCTCATGTGCCAACATTTGAAAACAGTCATAACGCGGTGTGCTATCTCGATGATCCCCCTGAGGAGTATAAGCAGGAGTTCAAGTCACTGATTGTGGGTCTTAACACGTGTAGAACCGCACATGCTATGAGAGAAAATCCAGTTATTTGTTCTGACTGGATTAAGGAGTTTTGGGACAACGCAGATGCCAAGAAGAAAGACAACTTGATTCGTTCTAAAGTTAGAGGAACTGAGGTGGCCATTTCTGAACAGGATATAAGAGACGTGTTGCTTTTTGGTGATTCTCCAAACGAACCTGTCAGTTTCCCAAACGAGAAACTCACTCCAGTGTTGAGGAAGATGGGGTATGAAGGTGAATGGTCAATACCACCTTATTCGAAGAAACTGTTTCCGAGTTACCGGAGGCTTCTGGTTCACATGTATCTGGCTAGTTTGGGAGGTAACAAGAGCGGATTGGATCAGATGGGATTAAAGTATGCTTCTGGAATGGTTGCTCTAATTGAGGGTTGGGACTTTAATTACTCAAGAAGTGTTTTTGAGGACATGATGGTGAATGTGAGAACCCTAAACAAGAATTATTTTTACTAGTTCCCAAGCTTTATGCAAATGATTCTAGAGTCCAAGTACCCAAACCTTGAGAAGACAGTTGAAACATACGACAAGAAGTGCATGGCTCCTCAAATCTTTGGTTTGATAAGACAAGTTCGTAAAGACTCAAAGCAGATTTTTGAAGGAAAATTTCCACTAGTCAAGTTTGGGAAATTCAGTGAAGTCGTTGAAGAAGTATTGGTTCCTCCATCTGCAATAGTTGCTGAAGATCATGATGTTCAGATCATTGAACCTCCATCTGCTGAACAACAACCAACACCTGAGAATGTGAATTTGTCTGATATTGAAAGTGAAGATGAAGAAGTGGTTGTTAAAGGTGATCAGACTGAAGAAGATGAAGAAGAACAAGTTGATGAAATTGAGTTTGATGATTTGATTGATGAGGGTGATACCGTCATGGAGAACATTGCTGGAGCTGCTGCTACCACTGAGATGGAAGTCCCTATTCCTCCAGTGGATGAACTTGCTGAAATACTTAAAGCTGTTCGGGAAGCTGAGCAAAGTAATCCTCTGTTCAAGTCGGCGTCTGCAGATGAAATTGAAGACCCGAATGATGATTTACCACCAAGAAAGAGAAGCAAAAGGGATCCCAGATTAACTGCTGTTGCTGAGGTTGCTGCTGTTGCTAGAAACACACCTACTGTTATGGTCACTGATTCTTCCACTATTCCAGACACTTCCACCATAGCACCTGTCCCAGCAACTAAATCATTCTCTCAATACTTAAGTAAAGCTCCCATCACAGGCAAGATAAATGAGGGTGTTGGATCTTCTAGCGCACCTGATTCAGGAAACGTGTTGTTTGATGAAGAAGATTTTCAGAGAGCTCAGAATGCTTATCTGGCTGATAAAGCTAAAGGAAGTGTTGATGTTAAGTTTTTAACAACTGAAGAGAGAGAAGCTGGTGTTGGAGGGATTGATAGTGATGAAGATGTGTTTGCTGAAGTGGATGTTCATAAGCTGCAAACGAGAGTCATGAAGTTGGAGACCGATAATATATGGCTTACTGCTCAAGTTGAAAGTCTTATGGAGACTGTTACTGAGAAGAATCAAAAGATTAATGAACTTGAGTCAAGTCTGGGTGATGTATATGCCAGATTGTTGAACTTGACTCAGAAACTGGAGAATAAGTTTGGGAAGGAGTTCTCAGAGACGACTTCATTTGTAGAGAAAGTCATGACACCTGCAGAACGTGAGCAGGCCCAGAAGGAACATGAGGAACAGATGACAAAGTATTTTAATGATCAGATTCCTCGTGTTCGAGACCGTCGTCCTGGAAGCACTTTTGTTCTTAAAAATACAGCTGAGCCATCCATTGATCCAATGGAAGAACATCCTGAAAGATACGTGACAATCACCAGTGATCGGTATGATACGTATGGCAATCGAACAGGCATAGAGTGTTGGAGATATAATGATGACAAAGGAGTGTTTGTTGTTCATAGAGGAAATGGAGCGGTTGAGTATTATGCTTCTACTTCTGCCTTCAACTCTTGGACCAAGATTGATTTGACAGAACTTGCAAGAGCTCCTTTCATAAATCAGACTAGAAATCCGAGAAACAAGATTAGTGTCACATTAAATAAGAATATTCAGGAGCAAGCAAAGGTAAATTTCAAAGACATGAAGACTGCAAGCTCAATGTTGGTTAAGTATAAGGGTGTGTTGGATGCTGATGGAAAACCATTCAAAACAGTCCAGTGGCCACCTACTGACAAGATGAAGACCATTCCTTTGAGCAGACCAATGGATAGGGGGTGCTTGAAGGATATGAAGTTCTGGGTTTATGATCCTACTTCTGGATCAGCAGTGATTGTTTGTGATAGTGATGAGTTTAGAGTGTTTGATGCTAAAGATTTGATGACTTTGCACTCTGATGACATTGAAGTTTTGGCGAGACATCAAATTCAGTGTGATCCCAAGTATGAAGTATGTGCGAAATCATTCACTAGTGCTGTAGCTCAGATAAATAACCTGGGGTTAACATCTGATAGAAGAGGTAGAGTGGAGACTAAATTGTTTGGTCCATATGTTGGCAAATCATCAGAAGAATGGAAGAGAGTATTGGAGAAAACGAAGAAGAGTTCAAAGAAGCGCAGCAAGAAGCAACAGTGAACGTTTCAAGCAAACACAAACCTAGGGGGATATTGTTGGGCCATGTTATTAGAGGTTTGCGTTTGTCTTGGGCTTGATCTTGTTCTTATTCTAGTTAGTTTACGGCCCACGGGGCCCATGTAATATGACCGCCCTATGTAACTATAAATAGGGGGTTCCTTAGTTGTTTTTGGGTTGCTAGTCCTTTGTTATTTTGATCTATTGTAATCGGCTAGTGTGTGTACCAGACGTCTCCTTCGAAGACGTGTGCACTTGATAATATAATCATTCAGTTCAAAGTCTCTTTCTTGTTCTTTACATACATTCATTGTTTCCGCCTTTGATTGTGTGTTTGTTTGATACCCGGTAGAGAAGATCTTGGACTTACACACAGCGACAGCCCTAACGCACCAGACTGGTTCTTTCTTGCAGATTAAGTTGTTTAACCTATATGCCGGCCCTAGCACTCTTCCAAACCATTCTTGCACTCTTCCAAACCATTCTTGCACTATATCTTGCACTATATCTTGATGATGTATTTGGAATGATTGTATGCGAAACATATGGTACTAAGTTGTCATCATGATCTTACAATAATTCATGCATGGTATTTGATATTAGTGTTTGTAGAATGTTGATTTAAAACATGTTGGGTAAACTGGAATTCATAACTGAAACTTTGTGGTTTAATATCTCAAAATTGGTACGTCTAAATCATGTGAAGGACTAATCAGTGTTTTCAGACAGAATCAGTGCGTCGACTTTCATGAGCCATATCTCGAGTTCTACATGGTTTCAACGCGTGTGTAACACCCCAACCGATGGCGGAAACATCAAGGTGTCACGTAGTGATGATTGTTCAATAGCTCATTGTACTAAATGGAAGTTGAATATTACTAAACAATTTACAAATTGTCATACAATTTAATAAATACATAAACTTGGATTACATAAACTAGGTCCAAAGCTCCTATGTGATCCAAGACTTGTATAACTTCCAATAGCAAGTAAAACATGAAACATGTTGAGTTGGAAAGATAGGGGGTCAACTATAAATAGTTGGTGAGAATAAATAGGTTTTGCATCAGATTGAAATGAATATGTTGTATAGCAATCATAGTTAAGTATAATAATGAGTAATGAAAGAATATGAGTCTGACATGTAACAATGCGTCTTTTGTACAACCAAACCTTGTGTCGATTGTGACCTAACTCGCAAGTTAGTAAAAGTGTAACTGTTATCGACCATCCCTGAATTTATACGGGGGGATGGGTTTGTTAGACCTATAGCGCTATAATCTAAACAGGCGGCTTGATCAGTGTTAATGAGTGTACTGTGTCTTTTTGTTACAGTTAAATGATATGATGAGTAAATGATAGTGTAATTGAATCACAAGTTTCAATAATGTAAGAATGAGTAAATGATAGTGTATAAAATCTTTAAAATGATAATTGATTAATCGTTGATTTAGATAAATTGTTAATGAATTTATAAATAAAGAAATTTAGGGAAATACATAAATAAAAAGACTTTTGTAAAATCTTGATTAAGGATGGTTGTATTTAGATAAATTATAAAATTATTTTCTTAAATATTGAATATATAGTACATTAATATTTATTTGTCAAAATATAGTATTAATGTCTAAAAATATTAAAAATCATAAAGTTTTAAATTAAAATTTGCTAAATGAACAAACATAATTTATGTAAATTTTTGATGTAAAAATAGTGAAAAATGGATTTATTATGAATTATTTATGATTAAAATTGTAAACATTAATTAAAAATATTGAATAAACGGTTTTCTGAAATAAAAATATATTTCTGAAATACTTATTGGTCTACAAGTTTAAAATAATTTTTGTGGAATTTTATAGACTTGTTTAGATATTTTTATAGAATTTTCAATTTGTAATTGAATAAACTTGTAATATATTTTATATATATTAAATAAATGATTTTTGAAAAACTAAAAATTATATAATAAACTTCATCATTAGAATAACAAAAAAATAATTTCTATAGATTTTATAAACCACTTTTAGTATTTAAAAACTATTTTAAAAAGAATAAAGAGTATAATTATAAAGGAAAGGCTCTAAAAAAAGTGGTTGTATGTGCCAGGACTCGAACTCGGGTCAATGGCTGGTTCTATGGTTTTAAATCACAAACCTGACCAACTGGTCTAGAGCCTGAGAACAAGATTATTTGACTTCAATTAATTATAAAGGCGGAATAGTGTTTATCATAAATTACCAAAATAAATAGGGATGATGCCTGGGATCGAACCCCAAACCTCAGCCGGTTCAACACTGACTCAACTAACGGGTATACCAACTGATCTAAGGATCAGTTTGTGTTTAATTTTACTTTGCGTTAGTTAGAAACTGACACGACTGTAAGTCATCTTCCCCAAATCGAATTCGTAAGAACCCTAGCTATCTAATCAAACAAATTAACAAACGATAGCCCCAGAATTCATGGGGCTACTGTTCGTCCAGTAACATCAAACAAAAAGACACAATTAATTGATACTTACAAAAGGTTTAGAGCTCGGTTATGAGGGTCAACAGAAAAGTCAATAATGTAACACCCCAACCGATGGCGGAATCATCGGGATGTCACGTATTGACGATTGTTCAGTAGCTCATGGTAAATAATAAATTTCATTAATTGATTTCATAAATTACATACAATTGTTTTAAAAAGAATTTGTACATCAATTGAAAAATGCTAAATCTAAATCTTCATGCATTAACTCAATTCTTCAGGCAAAGCTATAACCTGAAACATGTTAGGTTTGAAAAATAGTGAAAAGGAAAAAAAAAAGGGCTATGTAAACTCACCTGAAATTCATTGTGTAAGTACTAGCAAGTAGCAACAAGTCTGAACTTGGATTAATTGAACTCTTGTATCCTATTACAAATAAACGATGCCTTAAATTCTAATACAAATGAGCTTGTTTCGTTTCTTGGTTGTAAAGATAGTTTATTCAACTACCTAGACTCGCATTGTAAACAATACGTGTCTTAATGTGTATATGACTTAACGAACCGATAGTACTTCTTAGCTTAGTTTCTTGAAAGGTGTACGTGTATGTATAATCACACAAAGTATATGCCTTTAATATAGTATTCAAGATAGCGTCTCTAAACCAATTGTGAAACAAACATTTTTTGGATAATGAAAATAATGCACGAGTTGTTCGCCTAACGATATATAAATATGTATTTATAGATATATACTTCTATTATGATAATATAGAGTTTGAATATAATCTATTTGTAAAATATAGCTTTAATTGTACCAAATAGTAGATTGACCATCCGATATGTTTCTTATATTTTATAAAAATTTGGGCAGAGTCTCCTCTGTTTTTGTAAGAAACCAGACAACACAAGTCGTCTATTTTATCCCAAAACATCAATTGTCAAAACTAAACAACACATAATTTGACTAAGCTTTTAGACACGACAATTGATTAACTTGTTAAATCTATAATGTAACAAAAATTATATGCTTGACAAGTAATGCTTATGTATACCTCAACCTTTGATCGTTCTAGTAACAATATATACATACTAACATGTTTAGTCATCATTTGGCGACGAAATAATAAATCGACTATTGTTGGACTTGAATAACCGACTAGATAATGTGTTTTTATATGTAAAAAAAAATGTGAATGCGTATGCTAATAAACATAATATAGATTAACCATTCCTTTTTCAAATGTCTCATTACTATTTTAAGCGTTTATTACAAGTCGGTTCGGTTCGTTACAATCATATGCGTCGTTAATGTTTTATATTTAGAATACAGTTATATTTATATAAGTAAATACAATGTAGCGCGAAAGAACGAAACAAGATAAGGCGCGCGTTATACCTTCCCAAAGATAGACCTGCGAACCGACAAGCGTGTGCCTCGAACTGGGTGTCAACAGAACTGACCAGATCTGACTGTTGACCAAGGTTGACCAGATCTGGAATGCTTGACCAAAGGTTGACCAGGTATGACCGAGCTTGTTTTGAGATTGTCCGAAAATGAAAACAAGTCAAGACTAAGACCAATTCCTGAACCGTTGACTCGAAACCCAAACTGAAAACCCTTGTGAACCGCTGCTCCCATAGCCAAACCATATACCGAATGATTGAATCAATAACCCGAAAAGAAAACCAAGAATCGAGACCCAACCCAATCGATCCTGCCATTGTTGCTGCACCATAACTAACCTGACCCGAACTAATACCCGACTCGTCAATCGACACCAAGCCCAAAACGGAACCAACTCACAGAGACCAGTAATCAAAACGAACCCCACCATTGGTCGCCGGATTGTAGCCAACCTGGACCAAAGGCCGATCGAAAAACCCAACAGAAAAAGAAAAAGAATGACATGTCGTTTCTGCTCGTCTTCGATTGGCTCACAGAAATGAGTCGGCCGCTCAGGGAGGTGGTGCGTATGACGCTGGCTTGGTAGCCGGTTATCGAGCCCTACTGCGTGTCATTGGTTACCGGAGTGGGGTGAGGTAGAGTGTTTGGCGGAGGTTAGTGGCTCGGGTAGTGGTTACACGTTGCTGCCGCCGCTGCTTATCTACAGAGAGGGAAGGAGAGCAAAAGTGGTGGTTGGTGGCGGCGGTGGGTTATGGTGGTTGCCTGGTGGTGGCGGCCGCAGGTGAAGAGAAGAGGGAGGTGATGGTTAGAGGTGATAGTGTCTAGGGTTTTGAGGAGGAAGAAGATATGTAGGAGAAGGTGTTGTTTATATCGGTAGGGTTTTGGTAGCAGGTTAACTGGTCGGGTACTGCGTATAGGAACTTATCACCGAATCGGGTCTCGTTCATGAATTAAACTCGCTTAAATGCTTAGACAACTATTTCACGAGTTATACTTGTTTTGATCATATTATACGAGTATTTGACTGTATATTAAAATGTTTATATTTGTACTTTAGATCGAAAAGCGTTGACTAAATGTCAGTTATCTAGTGTATTTTGTTTACAAACGTTTTATTATTAGTTTCAAAAGATTAAAATAACGAAATTATTGTTTTAATTTATTTAGCGAATACGAATGTATTTCTAGTTAACGATATATCGTTGTCAATGAATATATATAAATATATATAGTTTTATGAATATATCATTTTAAATAACTTTTTAGGAAATAGCCGGGCGTTACAAATAGAAGGCTCGATTGCACGAATAATAGCGAAGAACAGTAAGAATCGAAAGTGGGGATGTGTTTTTCGGCACTTTTAGGTTGCCAAGGAGGGTTCAATTTATATTATAGCATACTGATTCATATATTTGGAAGATTTGACCCATTCCATATGTATAAACGCGTAATTACCTATAATTGGTATGTTTTAATTGTGATTTTTGGCGTGGGGAATACGCTGAAGACCGATTACAACATTCCATACTTAATCATGATTCAAAAACACAGGCTTAGAGTTTGATTTGGAAAGGATCGATATGTGTGTTGACTATTGTGGTTGACTGGGTTAATCAAGGGAAGTGTTATGTTTAATTGTGTCCAGATATTGTCACAAATGATGGCGTGGCTCAGTGGTTGAAAGGTTTGTGATAAGTGGGTTGGACGCGGGTTCGAGTCCCGGTTCATTTTATATATTTTTTTTTGAAACATATTATATATATAAACTATAACAATATAATAAAACAAGGTTAAAATGTTACGAAATATTTTTAAAACATGATAAAACATCAAGATTCAACGATTTTACCAAATAATTATTAGTATAAGGTGTTTAAAATCATATATTGTTTTGAATTTGTGTAAAAATTATCAAAAGAAAATATACAAGGTAAGGTGGTGGTTTTTTTATTAATTAAAAAATTTGGGGGAAAATATGTGATGTTACAGCGTGGAACTTGGTCAGTAACTATATATAGTTTTTTGCGAACTATTCCCACTGGATTCACCTAAATCGGACGTGTGTACGATTTATGGTGAATTTTCTCGTAAACTGACTTTGATGGGGTTTATCATCAGAGTGGGTTGAACGAAACGATTTTTCATAATTTATTGGCAAGACAAACTAAAAGTAGTTTTGAAATCTATAAACATGAGGCAAACTATTGTAATTTTTAGAGAATGTAAAGTTATGTGGTCTTATGATGATTGTCATGCATGGCTTGGCATAATTACACGTGATGTGTTATTACATGGTTTAATTTTTGAAATTGTGGAATCATTCATGTTTGACTGTTATCCGTTTACTACGTGCAAACTTAAACGCAATCACCAATGGGGATGGTTGGGTAACACAAAACTACAAACATGAGGATTGGTTGTGGCACGTGTATAAACACACGCTTATTTGCACGTTCTTTGTACTAGGGAGTCTGTAGAGGTCCTATTGTGTTTCAGTCAAAGTCTTTGAATGTCTTTACTTTGTTGTGCACCCCAAGGTGATACTTACGACTCCCTAAAGGGGAGTTTGGGTCGCATTCCTGTTTGATGGAATGGCGACACACGCACACCTACATACTTTACATTTCGGAATAGATGGAATGCCTACATATTTCATGTTCCCAGAGGGAATGCCTAGCAGACATACACTCTATCAAAAGTCCCACACATGTGTTTCGAATTAATTGCCAGGTAGGGGGAACAAGTATTAGTTAATAGCGCTATTATGTTATGGACATAACCTCACATCGCAGTAGGGTGTTGGGTGTGAACTAAAGACTTTAAACAGTCATCGTGATAGACAATGAGACAGGGCAGCGAACACAACAGTCGGTTTTCGAACACATAAATGTGTCTGAATAGTTTTGTTGTGAATTAGCTACCTACAACACGATTTTCATTACGGAACAATATTTGTTCTACAACTACTCACATTTGCTAGTTGATGAGCAAGACTTACTAAACTTACATACTTTGTGAACTCACCAAATTATTATTGACACAATACATACATGCTTTGGCAGGTAGCTAGCTTCCGGTGCCACAATTATAACGCACAACACACCACTGCATCGAGTCTAGAGCAAACATTAAAACTTTATTTTATGACCTTGTAATTACTTTGGTTTTTGGCCGCGTATGTTTTGCACATTCACTTTTCATTTACTTAACTGCTTCCACTATCTAAACTATGATTGTTAAGTCACATAGAAAATATAAGTTAGTTCCATCCTTGTTGAGACATCTTAAGTATGGACATGCAAGAGATTTTCTATACAGTATATCGTTTATAATAACAAATTTTGATTCCTTCATCCTGAAAGCCCTAGCATTTTCTCCATCAGGAATGTCACTATCCTTAAGATACTTCACTATAGAGGTCATCCAAGATGATTCATCCTGATCCTGAGTAGAAAGATTGTGTCATCCTCAGGATGTACCACTTCAGTCGCCGGTTTCAGGATGTGAATTATTGGATTTTTGGAGCCTTCTGGTAGATTCAAGGAGGATCCTAAATTAGCCAAAGTATCAGCTTCAGCATTTTCTTCCCTGGGTACCTGTGTTAATGTAAATTCTGTAAAGGAAGATGCTAATTTTTTTAACTATTTCAAGATAAATGGCTAATTGTTTACCTTTAACTGCATAAGATCCATTAAAATTGTTAGTAATCCACAAGGAATCAACGAATACTTCTAGATTTATAACATGCATATCCTTAGCATGATGCAAACCAGCAATGATAGCTTCATCCTCTGCCTCATTATTGGTTGTTTGAAATGCACATCTAATTGCATGGGGTATTATGTCCCCTTGTGGCGATTTTAGTCATCATCATCATCATCATACTCAGTTAAACCCACCAATAGCAAGGCTAAGGTAGGATCTGAGGAGGGTAAGATGTAGACAGCCTTACCTCTACCCCTAAGAATAGAGAGGCTGCTTCCAGTGAGACCCCCGGCTTGATGTGGTTTGGTATCAAGCCTTGGACATAAGGCACAAAACACTTAGCAATTGGGACAAACCCGATCAGTGCATGTACTTTGTGTTTTGACTATCAACGCCACCACATGATGCATGATTAATCGTCCGTCGTTTTTAACGTTTTTTTCACGAAATTAGTAAAATAACGTTAAAACTAGTGCAACTTTACTTTTGCCCCGCGAGGGCCACACATATATACATTATATGCGCACACTATAAGTGGGGCGTTCCTTGTGGTGATTTTAGTAGTATTCCTAATCCTTGTGTTCTTTCTTGCCGTTTTACTATCCTGCAATATTGTCAAATAACAAACACAGAATAGAATGATACAAGTTATTGAGTTATACCTTTATTCCCAATTCAACAATTAGTCTTCAAAATATCCTGGTAAGTGTTTGAGAAAAGTTTTAACAACAATATCCTGAGGATGTCCCCAATTCCTGTTGTATCTTTTAAGATTTTTCCCAAGATTTCTTATTTTTCATCCTTAGGAAGGCATAAGATACCTTAACGTAGGAGAGGGTGGCCAATCCCCTATTCTTCATGATTCCATCTTCATGATGGTTCTGTAAAATTCTAACGATATTCCTCAAGTGTCTTACCAACTTGCTGTGCAATACCTTCAAGAATCTCTTTCGCCACAGCAGCTGACACTTCTCCTTCCTCAAGATCTGGATCATTGTATTCTAACTCGTACATCATATCATCAGCTTTGAATATTTCTGGAAACTTCCCAGTAAGCTCAATTGTCCAGACTTTCTTGTTTAACATCTTTCTGTACAAGTTCTTATCATCATCAGATAGAGATTTGATCTTTTCGGTCCAAAAGATATCATCATCATCATCATCTACATTTCCACCAGAATTTTTCTTAGAACAGGATTGCCCTGCATCTCCCTTCTTATTCTCTGTCTCTTCAAAACTGAATTTACTAGCATCATCATCATTTTCAGAACTACCACTCTCCTCATCATCATCCTTCTTCTCACCAGATTTACCATCCGCATCATCATCATCATTAGAACCATCGTCTGATTCATCATCATCTCCCTCATCTGGTGAATCTTCATAGTCTAACTTCTCTTCCTCTTCCTCCTCTTCCTCTTCTCCTTCTTTGAGTTGAGGAGCTTCACTATACAGTTTCTCTAACAGTTTACTCATTTTCTTGTTCTCTTCATGCATCTTTTTGTTTGCATTTCTGATCATTACAATTCTTCTTGTATTTCTTTTGCTACGTGCTTCAATCTCTTCCTTTTCTTCTTCAAGCACTTTCAGCTTCTTTTCTAACTCATCCTGATTCTCTTTTGATGCCACAACAATCTGTAACATCATTTCTTCATTCTTTTTGAATTTCACAATTTCAGCTTGTTGTGCATTTATAATCTTCATCATCTCTTCCAATATTTTATTCACAACTTCCATAACATCATTTGAAACAGAAACTTTTGGAATAGACGATTCAGCTTCAGGAGCTTTCTCTTTCTTCTGGAACAAATTCAACACATTCTACAGAGAAGTATTGAAATCAGGAACTAATTCTGTTGCAGCTTTATCAGACTTCTTCTGCTTCTTTGGTTCTAGAGTAGAAACCTTAGATGAAGTGTCAACTTCAGGAACTTTCTTTCCTTTCAACAAGATCTCAACTTCATTAGCTCTCCTTTTCTTAGGATTTTCTTTCTCAACTCTCTTTAACATTGTCTTGTATTTTGGTTTATTCTATTTTTCAGCGACAACAGGAGAACCACTAAAATCTTCAACACCTAGACCAAGATCTCCTTCACCTCCTTCTAAATCAATAGGACCTTGTTCTTCTATCGTTCTATTTAGACTTTCTGACTCTCCAGCCACAGTGGCCTTGGGCTTAGAGGTCTTCACAGTCTCTTCACCAGAATCCCATCTCTCATCCTCTTCAGTCTCTTCAGAATCGACAGAGGATTCTTCATCAACTAACATAGTACCTTTTCTTGCAACACTTTTCTTTCTCTTTTTTTGCTTCTTAGATTGTTCAACTTCATCAATCTTTGCTTTACCCTTTCCCTTTCTAGCACCAACATTTACAACTTGTCGTTTTCTCTTCATTTCTGTATTAGCATGAAATAATGGATCATCAGTATCAGATTCACTATTATCATTCCTTGCCCTGTTCTCACCTGGATCCTTATAACCTGGATTAATCAAGTGACCAAATAAGTTCTTGTAAGGTGGTCTTTCATTCTCAGGAACTCCTTCATATCCCTTCATGCTGATCAAAGTATTCAAGTTCATGTGATCCTGAACTAGAATCTTTGTAGGATCTTTCTTCAGTGTCAGATACTTATGGTCAAAGATCATCTGTAGAAACCAGGGATACATCAAGAACTTCTTCGTCTTCAATCCCTCAGAGGTTCAAGCGTATGATCTAGAATCATCCCCGATACATTAAATGGTTTATTCAACACTAATGCAACTATTAAAGAACTCAGACTCTTCCTCATAACCTCATAACCACCACTAACTGATTCAAACACATGTATAATAACGTGTGCTAGATACTTGAACTGCGGACAACACTTCCCTTTATTCAAAGCTCTGTCTGTTATTGGACCATTATACTTCAATCTTAGAAAACACAATCTCTGTTCTATCCATGAAAAACTTCTCGTATCAGTCGGTTCATCTCTCAACTTCAATGCATCTCTAATATCTCCTTCTGTAACAATCGCAAGCTCCCATGAATGTTACTTACTATTGCAGTCTTTCCTTCCCAGAAATCATAACATGCATTTCTCCAAAAATCCTCTTGATGATCTTTATATATGATAGCAGGTGTAGCTAATGCATCTATGACTCTGCTTCTTCTGAGAAAATCAATAATTCCAGAGAACTCTTGGTGTTTCTTACTTCCCCTAGATATGCACAGCAATTATGAGCACTTTCAAATGGCAACTCTTCCTGTACTGGTAATTCAACATTCTGTTGTTCAGCTTGTGGTTAAGCCATTTGTAAATCTGCAAAAACTACACATTGCAAATTTGTTAAAAACAGACAAAATTGACAAAATTTGAAATTTGGTTTCCAAACTTCCACATTCGACCCTACAGGGGTACGAATGAAGAAAATTTGAGGTTCGAATGTGACTTATTAAGTTCAATGTTTTCATTATAACTAAAATTCTACATTCGACCTATGTCTCCACATTCGTCCCTTTGAACAACCACATTCGACCAAAACGATCAAATTCGACCTTACTTTTTGGTCGAATGTAACTATTCAAATGACCAAACATCAAAACTTCAATCTAAACCATTTTAACCTGTAATTTTCATTTGTTTATCTCTTGAAACGACCGACTAAACATTGTAAACCATCAATTGTCACAAATATTTTGTTTTAGATAGTTTTCAATAACAATCTAGGTTTAACTATTTTTAAACAATCAATAACACTTGATTAAACTGAATTAACCCTAGATTATGAATCATTCTCCCCCAAAAACTATCTATAACTAAAACCTAATCCACAATTTCGATTATCATTGAATAAAATTTGTTAACAGACATGTTCAAGGGTTTCGAACATAAGTCAATCACCGTGGCTTCATTCGTGGATCAATAACTGTAAATTAGGTATCAAAGTGATCAGTATTAAGCAGGTAATAATAATCCAAGGTCAAAAATTCGAGGGCAATAAGGTTTGGGTATTTCAGAAATTTTTGAAAATTTTGAAGTGAAGGTTCGAATGAAGAGATAGGGTTATACAGACAGCCACTTTCGACCATTAAGAGAGGGCGAATGTGAAGCATAGTCTACATTCGACCCTAATGAAAGGTTTGAATGTAGGTTAAGTGTTCGAATGTATAAAATATCACCAGAACTCTCACCCTCGACCAAAACTATCGGACGAAAGTACCAGAAATTCCACATTCGACCCAACGAAGGGGCGAATGAAGATTGGAATTTTTGAAAATTTACCAAATCTCATAATCGAATCCCGTTCAATCATTTTCTAACATTTTAAGCTTCAAACATTCATTATTTCACATTTAATTGATAAATAACTCAAATTGGCTCATTAAGTTTTAGAAAATGACCATCAATCACCATCGGTTATCAAAAAAAACTCAGAAATGTAAAAATTTTGGTTTTTCTGAAATTTATGCTAAAACATACCTAAAATCTTTTTGAGTATTTGTGTCTTTTTGCAAAAACAAATGTAAAATGCAGAAATTTAAACATAATGAAGTAAATGTTTTGTGATTTCCGGTAAGAGGATCATATCAGTTTTTGAGAAATCTGATCACACCGTTGATCTTTATTGTATATTATCATTAAAGACAACGTGTGACCCGGCAACTGCTGATATTGTTGTCCACATAAACTCACATGCAGACCGTTATGCAGTGCTTTAAAATGATACGCAATTAGATGTATTATACTATCACACTTTTGGTTCCCACGCACACGACGAACTCCCGTATCAAGGAATTTGCACAAAGCTTCATCGTAATACGTGATTATGCCAATGTTATCCGTTATGTTGCAAGATATAGAGCATAGAGGTGTACAGGTCAACAAATTAATGCAACAAAGTAACATGTGCATATATACCAGGTTGAGGCTGATATCAATCACAGATTTTCATCAGTGAATTGATACGATGCAATTAATGATCTTTGATCAATAATATACAGTAAGTTCCTCAATTCGGTAACTTTTAAGTTTTGGCATTAAAGTTCTTTTAGCAAATATTCTGATTGAATCTAGGTCCACAAATTAATATGACAAAAGATCAATCAGAATACCTCGGATAACAATTAACATAACGACCTGAAACCTCAGATTTTGGCAACCCTATCAAACGAAATTACGGTACTAAGACCATATGCCCATGAGGTGTTCAGCCACTAGCGAGTAGTTCGTTATGTTTGTATCACTAAGACACGCAGTAATAGGTCTACGAAGCCTATCAGCACATCACACGAAATCAACAAACGCCTCATATTGCATTACATTTCTTTAGCATGCGTCAGATCCCCATTGATGTACTATCATTTCCCCTTTTACTCCTGAAAATCATTTTGGATTTTTCTATTTTTATGGCTTTTTGGATTTTTCAATGTTTTTGGTTTTAGGGAATAAAAACTCCCCCTAAAATGTAAAACATATTTTTGGGTTTTTGGATTTTTCTGAAAAACAATAAAAACTGAAAATCTAAAAACAAAAAGTGATAAACCAAGGTGATGATCAATCTTGTTTTTCTTTAATACCGTTAGCTTTTAAAAGATATTCAAATCAGGATTTATCAAAAGCTTTGGTAAAAAGATCCGCCCTCTGATTATTAGTGTGGATTTTAACTATATCAATCAACTCTTTTGCATAGAAATCACGGATAAAGTGATACTTAATCCGGATGTGCTTAGCTTTTGAGTGATTGACTGTGTCTTCAGTTAATGCAATTACGGCTTTGTTGTCACAGTGAATAGGGGTTTTTGGAAATTGCAAACCGTAATCGACCATCTGCTGCTGAATCCAGAGAACCTGTGAGCAACAACTAGAGGCTGCTACATATTCAGCTTCGCAGGTAGATAGTACGACTGCCGTCTGCTTCTTACACTGCCAGGTCACGAGTCTGCTCCCCAAGAATTGACATCCAGCCATTGTGGATTTGCTGTCTTTGTCACAACCACCCCAATCTGCATCACTAAATGCAACAAAGTCAAAATTATCATCATTAGGGTACCAAAGTCCTCTCTACGGACAACCTTTCAGGTATCTTAGGATTCGCTTTACTGCCGTTAGGTGACTTTGTTTCGGCTTCGATTGAAAACGTGCGTAAAGACATGTAGCGAACATTATATCTGGCCTAGATGCGGTGAGATACATCAGAGTTCCGACGATTGCTCTGTATGTAAATGGGTCTGTCAGCTCCCCCTTAGCATCAACTCCAATACTGTGATAAGGTTGAATCGAGGTATCCATCGGCTTTGAATCTTCCATCTGGAATCGGCTCAAGAATTCAGATACGTATTTGGTTTGATGAATAAAGATCGCCGTTCGTCTTTGATCCACCTGCAAGTCGAGGAAAAACTGCATTTCTCCCATCGCACTCATCTCGAACTTTTCCTGCTGAACTTTCTCAAATTCTCTGCACAAAAGTTCGTTAGTAGAACCAAAAATAATATCGTCTACATAATTCCGAACGAGAAGCAAGTCATCCCTTGTTCTTTTGGTGAACAGTGTGCAATCTACCAAGCCTCGTTTGAATCCTTTGGATAGTGGGTACGTGCTTAGCTCCTCATACCATTGGGGTGGAGCCTGGTGCAACCCGTAAAGTGCTTCAAAGCCTGGAGGTTGACCGACGTAGACCTCTTCCTTAACCGCACCGTATAGAAACGCGCTCTTGAGATCCATTTGGTACACCTTGAATTTCTTGTATGAGGAAAACGCTAGAGGCATTCGAATAGCTTCTATGCATGCCACAGGTGCATAGATCTCATTGTAGTCAATTCCTTCAACTTGATGAAAACCTTGAACAACCAACCGAGCTTTGTTTCTCACAATCACGCCTCTATCATCTTTCTTGCATTTGAAAACCCATTTAGTTCCTATCTTCTTTCTTCCCGGAGCTAAATCTGTAAGTGTCCAGACACCCAATTTCTGGAACTGCAACAACTCCTCTTGCATCGCCTTTACCCAAGCATCATCCAAAAGAGCTTCCTTGTAAGTCCGCGGCTCAACCTGCGAAACATAACAAGCAAAGGACTAGTCATTCTAACAACCAGATTTTTCAATTTTTACATATAAAGCTAAAACGCCAAGATTTTCCGGTGAGTTTGCACTACGAAGTTGTCCTCTAGTCATGACACGACTACCAGGGTCACCAATAACTTGCTCGAGCGGGTGAATACGATGAATCCGAGATTTCGGATGATCAGGTACTGTAACTCCCGTCCGAGTAGTCAAATTCTCCACTGAATCCAGATCATTACCCGTGTTTGACGATGAAGCAACATCTGTATTTGGGTTCACTGGTGGTGCCTCTGTTGCATGATCTAGAATAGCTTCACTAAAGATTTCTTCATCATCTTCCGATTCTGAAGTATCGAGTGTAGTTGAAGCTTCCGGGAAAACTTCTTCTTCTGCTGCAGGAACATTGGCATCATTAGAAGCTGCTGGAGGAGTTACGGTGATCAGACGCACCAACTGTGAAGTCGCCGCGTTTTCACACTCGTAAAGTAATCTTAGAATAACCTCTTCAACCAAGCTATATAGATTGAATGTTTCAAAGAAGTCTTTGTAATCAAACATCCAGTCAAGACCATTTCCGTGTACGTTCTGAGTATATCGTTGAACCTTAACATTTGCCCACTCCTCCACCTATCGAGATCTTTTGTTGAATACTCGTTTAAGCGGGGTTGCTTATCTGACAAAGTATCCCTCTTCAGCTTTCGGACTAAACTTTTCACCTGGATTCAACATCGAACACGGAGCCCCAAATGGTTCTAGATACTCCAAATTCGGCTTTCGTCTGTTCAACAGCTCATAAGAAGTTTTGCCAAACTTCTTCACCGCTAACACACGATTCAATGTATAACAAGCTGCGTAGAAAGCTTCATTCCAGAACATTACTGGAAGATTGGAATCCGCGAGCATTGTTCTTGCCGTTTCTATTAAAGTCCTGTTTTTCCTCTCAGCGACACCGTTCTGTTGTGGGGTATACGGAGCTGAATATTCATGATGAATTCCTTTTTCTTCACAATGAACATCTATCTGTGCATTTTTGAACTCCAACCCATTATCACTTTGAATTCTTTTAATCTTTAAACCGTAGATATTCTTCAATCGAGTGAACATAACTTTCAAATTGGTAAACGTGTCACTTTTATGTTGTAAGCACATCACCCATGAGAATCTTAAAAAATCGTTGGTAACCACAAGACAGTAAAGCTCTCCGACATGACTCTTACGCTTGACAGGTCCGAATAGATCTATATGCAAACGTTTAAGTGGCATTTCAACAGAGTTCACTTTCTTTGGTTTGTGGGACTGTTTGTGCTGTTTACCATTCTTGCAACTCACACACTTGTCATTTAGATGACATTAACGCCTTCGACAAGCCCATTCTTCACCAAATGATTCATTTTTCTGAGGTGAATGTGTCCCATCCTTCTATGCCACATAATTGATTCTTTCTCTGTAGCCTTTGATAGGACACACGTAACTTGGACCTAAGTTGTCATCGCTTAGACATCAAGAATTTAAAGATTATTCACTCTCGGTGCCTTTAACATGATCCACTCCTTTGGAATAACAAACCCTGGTTTGAGTATATAGCAAGATTTGTTGTCAAAGTGCACAGAAAACTGTTTGTCGCAGATTTGGCTCACACTCAACAGATTGTTATCAAGTTGCTTCACATAAGAAATCCTCTGAAAACTCACAATCCCATTACTAACACTTCCCTCCATAGTGATGTAACCTGCTTTGTTTCCAGCAAACGCTACATAGCCTCCATTGATATTCTTTATATCGAAAAGCAGTATCAAATCACCAGTCATATGTCCAGAAGCTCCACTGTCAACAATCCAGAGACTGCTAACAGGGCCAGCTGGAGCTCCCTGCACATATCAAGAAAATCATTAGTTCTTTCAGGGGACCCAAGCCTACTTGGTCTTAGGTCTTTGAACATCAGATTTCAAAGATTCATTCGCAGAAACATTAGGCTTTGAATCAATCTTTTTCTGATATATCAAACCTTTCTCACTTTGAGGTTTTTCATTAGCCTTTGAGGTAGAAGCACCCGGAGATCCCTTAGGTGACCAAGATTGTTCAGAACATTTTAGAATCCTGATCTGAGATTTTGGAGTCTCAATCGGTTTCTTAGTATCGTTCTTGAATGAAACTTTCTTAGTTACCTTCTCTGATTTAACAGAGACAGGTCCAACTAAAGACTTAACAGCAGGTTTTGGTGGAACCTTTTGTTAATCAACAGATGTGTTCACCATAGGTTTCTTCAAAGGTTTTTCCATAGCAATCATGTTTTGATGATCATAGATGAATTGACGATTAACCCTCTTTTGATAATAACTGCTTTGATTATAAAATGGTGCGCGTTGAGGGACAAATCGTCTTTGAGGATAACTTTGATTATCGACCGGCTTTCTATAGGATTGCCTCGTCTCAACTTCGTGCCTCTTAAGCATCACGTACGGGCAGTGAGCAAGTAAATGCCCTCTCTCGCAGCACTTGAAACACACACGGTAATCCTCAAAAACATTCTGAGTATGTGGCTTAGCAAATGAATTGATCGGATATTGATCATCCACACATCTGCGTCTTAAACTCTCGGGAGCTGGGTCCTTAGAGTAAGCCGGCTCAAGAAAACCACTTGCCTTTTCATTTGGCTTGATGAATTCAGTGACATGAACCTTAGGTTCTTTTGGAGTATCCAAATATAATTTCTTTAAAATTTCTGGAGGTACATCATTGGTCCTCTCATGTTTAGGAAACCAGATTGTACTTTCTTGCCAGATTTTCTCGATTTTCGAATAATTGGCAAATTTTATCGGATACTCCTCGTCACAGATAATCTTATAGGATCCTTCCATCCAATAAATTACTTTGACGGCTTTGTCAACTGATTCATTTATCACTTCTTTCTTTACTGATTGATTCACACGATGTGCATTTGCCATCGGATGTGAGATCTGAGAAGGTGATATTGGTTCATTTGTGATAACATGATTTTCCTTAGGAATATCACTCACTTTCTCAGATTCCTCATTTTCTGTGTCAAAATCATCAGTCACTGTTGTTAACCCCTCATCATTCAACCCCAAAATCGGTCTCACATCGGAATATGGATCTGCAACACTAGAAGTGTTAGATTCATCATCCGCTGCAAAGTCTGATTTGACTAAACTCTCCGGTGTTACTGAGTGTAAATTGTGGTTCTCAAATAACACTGGAGCTGGAACAGCCTTGTAATTTGCATTACCGGGTTGTGATGGTTCTTCAATGATATGGTCAACCACATATGCAATGTGTTTTTAACTTTCAAGCTTTTTGTTGACCTTTTCAGCAAAACATTTGATGGTGGCCATTTCTAACTTTGTTTCTTCAAGTTCATTTATATAACTGTTTATTGAAAGTTGTTTTAAAGAAAGAGTTTTCTTTAGATCAGAAATGTCTTTTTTATAACCATCAAGCACTTTGTTGAACTCTTTGGCTTCCTTGCGATAAGATTGACAGTTGATTATCGCACTCTCAAGTTGAACCTTGAGTTGCTTGTTTTCCTTTGTCAACATATCACAAGTACCACAGTACTTATCACTATTCATGTCAGTTGTGGATTCAGAACATACTTGTTTCGGAGGATCAGTCACAGCCATGAGTGCGAAATGAGCTTCCTTTTCCAGCAAAGAACTTTGAGTAGTCAATTCTGGTGAAGGCATCATCAACAATACATGACTTCCGAGTCATAAGAAAATCATCTTGAGCCAAGAGTTGGTCAATCTCATTGTCTAATGAGTTCACACTTGCTTCCGAATCTATTTCACTCTTTGAGTCTGAATACACCGAATCATGCTCTTTCGGATTGTCGGTGACTGAATCAATAACTATTCCCGAATTCTTCTCAACATGTGATTCTTCAATTGGATCAGCAACAGAAATATCCATTTCCTCTACCATCTCCTCAACTTCTTATTCAGAAACATTCTCAGTCTCCAAAACCTCTTCAACCATCACTGACTCCTCCAAGTCAATCTTCTGAGCAACACAAGCTACATTCCCAGTTGTTATCTCTTCAACACCCAATTGCATCCCCATCCAGTCATATCCTTCATCTTTTTGAATCACCAACGCCTGATTTTGAGTTTCTGTTTGTTGTTGGCTATTTGGTGTTAAGATAGGAATGATAGTTCTGGTTGGATTATGTGGTGTTTGAGTTTGAGTCTGGTTAGGTGTAGTTGTTTGTCTGGCAGAGTTGTTCTGTGAGGTGTTTTGTCGGTTTTTGTAATTGTTTTTATTTTGATAGTTATTGTTGTTTTGGCTCTGATAGGTTACCTGGTTCTGAGATTGACGGTTCTGATAATTTGAGTTGAATGGATTCATGTTACCTTGTTGAGCTGGCTGTGTGCATTCTCTCTTGAAATGACCTTTTGCACCATAGTTGAAACATGTAACTTTGGCTTTGTTGAAGCCATATGTGGTGTTTGGTGATGTGGTCAAATCAGTTCTTCCTGTTTTCTCAATGAACTCGGTTGCTCTTCTCATAACAGTTGCGAAAGCCCATTGAATATCGATATGCTCCATCTCCTCCTTATCAATTTGAGCATAGTCTTCCTGAGTTAGATTGTTGTTGCCAATCTGACTAGCTAACAATCCTTTATAAGAAGCAACCATTGCTGAAACCAAGGCAATGTGCTGCTGAGCAGCCTCAACTATGACATTGTTCATGTTGGATGTTTCCAACACTATTGAACTTTGTCCTGGTTGGTTTTGATTCATCTGAGGAATGTAAGATTGTTGTTGAGCTTGATTCATGATCGCTGTGTAACATGCTGCTTGTTGCATTGGTGAAAAAGGTGGAATGAAAGAATTAGTGTATGATGGTGGTATTTAGGATGAAGTTTGTGCAAGATAATTGATTGGGTTACTAGGTGGTTCCACAACACTTGAAACACAAGCAATGTGTGGAGCAACTGTACCACCAACACTTGAGCTAGTCAAAGTAGAAGATGTACCAGCATGATACAACTCTGGATTCTGAGGAAACTGTGATCTCTTTGCTTTCCTCTTCTCTTCAAGCTCTTTGTTCTCCAATTTCTGGATTAGCTCATTGATGGTCCAGTATTGATAAGCATCTTTCTCCTTTAAGACCTCAATATGTTGGTTCCAGTGAGGTGGTAGAGAATCAGCAAATTTGTCTACCAACTCGGACATTGGAATCTGAATCTCATAGTTGGACAATTCAGTTAACAGATGGGAATATCTCGGAATAAGTTCCTTCAGAGTCTCATTCCCTACATAACCGAAGTTCTCAAATTCTTTCTTCAATTCTTCAATCCTCAACTTTCTCGTTTTCTCATTTCCATAATGACGATTCTTCAACATATCCCAAAGCTGCTTGGAAGTAGTACATGAACCAAACTGATGTAGAAGATCAGTTGTAATAGCTTGAGATAGCTGGGCGAACGCATTCTTCTCAATCGCAAACTTCTTCTTTTCATCCTCAGCTAAAATCTCTAGCGGAATCTGTTCACCTGTATTCTCCAACACTGGTGCAACGTATCCCTTAACAATCATCTGCCATGCCTCAGTACCTTCAAGTCCCATTCCTTCTAAATGAATCTTGAACTTTTTCTGCCATTGATTATCCTCTTTCATCTCCATCAGCTTCGGTGGTTTGTTTCCACTACCTGAATACAAATCATTTATTAGAGTAGATATAGATTTTGTAGTTTGAGAGTGTACCGCTGCTGCTGCTACACCCCAATAATCAGTCATTGGTTGTTGTGCAGGTGGAGCAACAGTCTGTGGAATCGAACTACTCATAGCGAGATAATTGATCGGCTGAGAAGGTTGAGTGTTCGACTTTTAAGCAGGTACAGTCCAAGGGTCCATGGTAACATGTTGTTGTTGTGTTGTACCAGGCCTAGGAGTTGTTGGAAATCCCCACATATCGTCTATGAAGTACGAAATACGAAACACTTAAAAAATTTCCAGCTCAGTTCTACGTTCGACCCTTTTTCACTAAGGGGAGTTTGAATGTGGAATATCTTCCAGGTTCGACCCAAAGTGCTGACTCGAATGTAGAAACTGAAACAAACAAACTCACTTTCGACATGACACAAACCATTTTCGACCTCCCGTAAGGTCGAATGTACCAAAATCACTTGAATGTGAAAACACAACACACACAACTTCTAGATTCGAGCTAAAATAAACACTTTCGACTAGAAAATGCTAGGTTCAACCCACAAAATCACACGTTCGACCCTTCTCTCTTAGGTTCGACCTGACACATTTGAAAAATGGTTATTCTTTGAAAATCAGTTATTTTGATCTCAAGTTTTTCTTCGGAATTGATTTGGAGCAACTTTAATGAATGGAAATCATGATTTTATCAGTGAAATCTAATCCAAATCAATCAATTTTCATCAAAAACCATTGTTCATCAAAAACAGAAAAATTTTGATCAATTTTGGGTCCATATCAGTTCAAAAACTATCAATTTGTAGTTGTATGATCTGTATAGGCTCTGATCCCACTTTGCAGAGGATCGTTTTCACAAAAACTGTTTAGATGATCATACAAGTCTACCAATCTAGGTGCAGAAACCCTAGATCAGTTACAAAATGATAGCTAATGAATTAAACAATCAAATTCACCTTTTCAATCTCCATTTTCATTAATTAACTTTGATAATGATCTTTACAATTGAGTTTAGAAGTTGATAAAACACTTAGACAAAGCCAACCCTAGAGAGAAAACCTAGACCGAATACACTGACTCAAATGGCAAAAGATTCATTGAAAAACAAAATTCAACCTTATATACTATTGCACATTCACCCCTTTTACAAGGTCGAATGTGCAGGTTCGTCCCATAACACAGTACGAATCAACACATCAGTCTTCAGTCTTCAGGTTCGCCCCTTTATATCTACATTCGCCCTTAGTGTTTCACATTCGACGCTCCATAAAACCACATTCTCCCCCACGACATCTCAAAACAAACTTAGAATTCGCAATCCAAAGCATTAGTCGCACAATACGCACTAACATCCACTCCTGATGAAACCTGAGGATGGTGAACCTCTATCCCTATATCTTGCTGTTTCAGGTAATGCAATCAGTGCAGTATTAGTAAAAGATTTTGAAGGACAACAACATCCTGTGTATTATGTAAGTAAAACTTTGTTGGATGCTGAAACCAGGTACTCACATCTTGAAAAACTCATCTTAGCTTTAATAATAGCATCTACCAAGTTTTTTTTTTTTGAATGGCCAACTAAACAACGCCGGGTACTTCATACGCGGCCCCCAAGTGGCAAAGACAAGGGCACAGCCCGGCCCACCCTGGACACACGAAGCCCCTAGCCCGCTTCCAGGGAAAATCCGACCCAAATACCCGCCCGAAGGCACGACAGTAGTGAACCGGTAAAACCTGGTGAGATCAGGACTTGAACTCATGACCATAGGCCATGAGTCATCCATCATTTCTCAATATGTCCTTCGTGGGAATCGAACCTGAGATCTCCAAGAGAGATCCCTGGTCCATTCACCAACTGAGCTGCCCGTGAAGGACGACATCTACCAAGTTAAGGCATTATTTTGAAACACATAGGATTCATGTTCAAACTAATTATCCTATTAAAAATGTACTTAGAAAACCAGAAATGTCAGGAAGGATGCCAAAATGGTCTGTAAAATTAAGTGCCTTGGACTTGGTCTATGAACCTAGTCCTAGAAGTGCAATAAAATCACAGGCTCTAGCTTATTTTGTGGCTCAGAGGTATTGGATTAGGAATACTACTAAAATCGCCACAAGGGGACATAATACCCCATGCAATTAGATGTGCATTTCAAACAACCAATAATGAGGCAGAGTATGAAGCTCTCATTGCTGGTTTACATCTTGCTAAGGATATGCATATTATAAATCTAGAAGTATTCGTTGATTCCTTGTTGATTACTAACCATTTTAATGGATCTTATGCAGTTAAAGGTCAAAAATTAGCCGTTTATGTTGAAAGTTAAAAAATTTGCATCTTCCTTTGTAGAATTTACATTAACACAGGTACTTAGGGAAGAAAATGCTGAAGCTGATGCCTTGGCTAAATTAGGATCCTCCTAGAATCTACCAGAAGGATCCAAAATTCCAATAATTCACATCCTAAAACCGGCGACTGAAGTCTAACATCTTGAGGATGACACAGTCTTTCTACTCACGATCAGGATGATTCATCTTGGATGACCCCTAAAGTGAAGTATCTCAAGGATATTGACATTCCTGATGGAGAAAATGCTAGGGCTTTCGGGATGAAGGTATCAAAATTTATTATTATAAACGATATATTGTATAGAAAATCTCTTGCAGGTCCATACTTATGATGTCTCAACAAGGAGGAAGCTAAAGAAGTTCTCAAAAACATCCATGAAGGAGATTGTGGAAACCACACAGGAGGGAGAGCTTTATACTCAAAGACTCTAAAAAACAGGATACTATTGGCCAACCATGAAGAAGGATGCCATGTTGCATTCTCAAAAATTTGATGCATGTTATAGACACAACAACATCTTACACTAGCCTGCTGAACCATTGCATCCCATTATTTTACCATGGCCTTTCATGAAATGGGGTGTTGAGGGTGAAAATCCTCAGAATGATTTTACCTTATATCCCTAATACAGCATCCTCAGGATAAGGATCAGACAGACTTCGGGATGTAACTATTCTTTAACATGTGCACATCCTGAAGATAGACTAACAATTTATGTTTACATGATATGATTGCAGGAATGGAGTCATGACTTTATTTCAACAACTGTTAGTCAAACATCAGTTAAAGATTATCAAAGAATTAAAGAAGACATGCTTGCCAACCAAGCTCAAGACCAAAGAAGAGGTCAAACCCGTAATCGTCTCTCATTAAATATAGGCGAATAAAGGGGAAACTGCCATCCAACGACTACATTCTGTTGAAGCTCACCTAACGTTCACCTGAAACAGTTTCTACCAACATTAAAGGAGCTTAACTACATAAAGGATCTCACGGGATTCATTATTTACTTCATGTACTATATAAATGGGGGTGTTGGACGAGTATAGGACACATTGCTTACACTATAGCTACACACATACACTTAGCTGCTTAGAAACACTCACACAATCATTTTAATCTTAGTACACTCGTCCATTCACTCATCCAAAGTTGTATCTTTTTACCAAATTAATATTAACAAAAAAGGCAGGGGCCTAGTCTCCTCCCAAGGTTTTATACCGGCGATCAACAACTGATCAAGGGCTTTCCTCGTAGATCGAGTGTTGTTCTTTGTGTTTTACTACTTTAATTATTTGTTATAAACAGTTCCATCCCGAGGATATAACTGTCCATCCCAAAGCAAACCTAAGCCATCCTGAGCATAGTTGCCACTTATTTGTTTTTTATTGCATCCTGACTAAGCATTTTCAGAATATAACCAGTTTTAACAATAGATTTACACTCTTAGCACTCTACCTCACAATTTCTAATTTGGATCACAAAATTATTTCTATTAGGTAATTTTTGACCAAAAACAATTTGGCGCCGATCGTGGGGTAAGTGGTGCTATATAAACAAAAACTTTGTTAAAACCTTTTCTCAATAAACTCATTTTTACAAAACTTGACAACTATGTCTTCTTCCCAGAAAGCTGTCTCTTCATCCATGCCATCTTCAACCTCTACCAGAAATACTGCATTGCCACCCCCACCTGCCTTGTCAAAGAGTGCTACTTCTCAGATTCCACCTGGAACAGCGATGGGGACATCTGGATCTTCTCCTATTTTTGTGTCAAATGATGAGATCCTTTCCATGTTTTCAATGGTAAAGGATCAAATGCAACAACAGCAGGAGACCAACAGAATGATAATGAGCGAGATACAATCCCTCAAGACATCCTCAAAGAGACTGACTGAAGACATGGGGACACCATTGCAGACAAGGGTGTTGGATTTCAATTCTGGCATCTCTGGAGGTGTTCATCAAGGAGATTATATCCCCATGAGCACTGGGTTCTCTGCTCCAGAAACGACTACTGCACCTAGGATGGCAACTACCAGGGATACAGGATATACACCTGTGCCATCCCAAGGATATAACAATAACGGTAACAATTTAAGTTCCAGTACTTTTACCGCTTATGACATTGCTTCTTTGTAGGATACAGGAATAAGCCCTCAGCTAGTGCAACCTATCCCTGAGGTATCCTCAGCATGCCATAGGGTGTCAAGATTTGCACCCCCCTTATGTGATGCAGAGATCCCAAAGCGGTTTCAAACTCCAAGCATGAAGCTCAATGATGGATCTACAGATCCTGAGGAGCATGTGGCTCAATATAGGGAAAGGATGGAAATAAATCCAATCCCTGCCAATCTGAAACAAGCATGCTTATGCAAGGGATTTGATTCAACTCTCATTAGTCCAGCCCTGAAATGGCTCCTAAGTGTTCCTCCCTATTCTATTACTTCTTTCGCACATTTAATTAACATGTTTAATAATCAATTTTCTAGTAGTCGAACGTTCGAACGTTTTACAAGTGATATATACAGGGTGACTCAACCACAGGGGGAATCACTAAGAGAATTCATTAGTAGGTTTGGAAAGGACGCAATTGACATCCCGAACCTGGATGTCACAACAGCAGTACAGGCATTCAAGATGGGGCTGCAAAGAGATTCACCATTCTACCAAAAGTTGGTGATGAATCCATGCAGGAACTTCAATGAAGTCTGGAACAGAGCTTTGAGATTCATCCGACTTGAGGATGATAAGAAGATACAAGAGAGGATAGAGTCATCCTCAAAATGTAACCATCCCAATCGAAAGTCCACTCCCACATACGAACCATACAAGCATAAACCATATGCTAGGCCTGATAATAAGAAGGTCAATGTGGTAGAGGTCGATGATGAGGATGACTGCCCTAAATTATCAGATTATTGTTTTTCTGTTGATGTAATAGGATTGATGTAAGCCATGAAGGATTTAGGGGACAAAGCAAGATGGCCGAAGAAAGATAACAAGACATGATGGAAAGACAAATCCAAATGGTGTGCCTTTTATGAAGATTTCGGCCATACCACTGAAGATTGCATCTGCTTAAGGAAGGAAATAGCATATCTCTTAAGCAAAGGTCACTTATAGGATCTCCTGGGCAAAAAGAAATCAAGGGCTCAGGTTGGCACCAACATCCCATAAAGAGCAGCATCCCCACCTAAGGATGTTGGTATTATCAACTTCATTTCAGGAGGGTCAGACATTTGTGGAACCTCATACTCAGCTACCAAAAGACACGCGAGGGAAACAAAGTCTAAAAAAGGAGAAAGACCAATGAAGACGACCATCCTGATGACCTCTAAAGTGATCATCTTTGAGGAGGAAGACCAAGAAAGCATTCTTGACCCTCATCATGACGGTTTGGTTATTACTTTATATATTGCTAACCACTTTGTTCGGAGTATTCTCGTAAATGGAGGAAGTTCAGTGAATATCATCCAGCTTGAAGCTCTCAAAAGAATGAACATCCCGGAATCAGAAATAGTTACCAGATCATCAGTTCTGGTGGGCTTCAGTGGGGAAACTAAGAGCACAATGGGTGACATCAAGCTACCAGTATATGTTGAAGGAGTGAACTCTATCCAGAGATTCTGTGTGATAGATTCCTTATCCTGCTACAATATCATCCTGGGGAGACCTTGGATACATGACATGAAGGAAGCCCCTTCAACATATCATCAGTGTGTGAAACTACCCACACCTTGGGGAGTTGTGAAGGTCAACAGCGATCAACAAGAAACTAATGATTGCTATACGACATCAATGAAGTCCTCATCCAAACAAGCATAGCAATTACAGCAGGATGCACAGTTCCATTCTCAGGATGTTAAAGCACATCCTGACCAGGATGTAAAAGCCGTCTGCCTCGACGACAATAACAAGGATATCACTATGCAAATCGGTAAGAATATCCCACATGATATTGAACAATCACTAATCTCATTTCTTAATGTCGGATGTCTACTTTTGCATGGAAGCACGAAGATATGACTGACATCTCTAAGGATGTCATCACCAACAAACTTGGGATCGATAAGAGTTTCACGCCCATTCAACATAAAAGAAGGAAGTTCGCTCCGAAAAGAAATATTATCATACAAGAAGAAGTGGACAGGCTGCTAAAATCCAGGATGATAAGGGAAGTAAAATTCCCAAGATGGCTAGCGAATGTCGTGGTGGTTCAAAAGAAAAATGGGAAATGGAGAATGTGTGTAGACTATACAGACCTTAACAAGGCCTGCCCTAAGGACCTATTCTCATTACCACATATAGATTCAATGGTGGATGCTACAGCAGGCCACGAGATGCTGACATTCATGGATACATCCTCAGGATTCCAGCAGATACAGATGGAACCAGATGATCAGGAGGATACAACATTCATGACACTTTCAGGTATATATTGTTATATAGCCATGCCATTCGGATTAAAAAATGCAGGTGCCACCTATCAAAGGCTAGTGAACATGTTGTTCAAGGAAAAGATTGGGGACACGATGGAGGTCTACATTGATGATCTGATAGTGAAATCCAAGAAAGCAGAATATCATCTTCGGGATCTCAAAGAAGCCTTTGACATCCTGGATGCTTACAACATGAAGTTAAACCCAACAAAATGCCATTTTGGAGTTGGAGCTGGAAAATTTCTTAGATACTTGCTGTTGTGGGTGAAAATCCTCAAGATGATTTTACCCTACATCCCTAATGTAGCATCCTCAGGATGCTGAAGGACTCTGCTGACTTCAGGATGTAACTTTAATTCAGCATATGCACATCCTGGGAATGAACTAACGAATTAGCTTTCTTATATGATTGCACGTACAACTAAGTTATAATATGGATTTTATTGATTCAGCAACGTCTATATTATAACCCTCAATTGAAGAAGTCAAAGATAGGAATGTAACTCATGCTCTGTGATTGAAGATGGAGTCAAACTTGTAACCGATACACATTTAATATCGGCGATAAACAAGGAAACAACTGGATCATTGACTAATCAAGGAGAAAGTGTTAACCAACGACTAGTTTCTTTTGAAGACCTCCAACGTTCACCTGGAGCGGCTGTTACACAACATTGAAGAACTTTACCTACCTAGTGGATCTCACGGGATTCTATAGTTACTCTCATGTACTATATGAATGGGGGTATTGGACGAGTAGAACACACTTACATACACCTTCCTTACACTACAGCTGCACACTTACACTTAGAAACATTCACATAATCGTTGTAATCTTAGTACACTCATCCAAATACTCATCCAAAGTTGTACTTTTTTACCAAATTAATATGAACAAACAAGGCAGGGGCCTAGTCTCCTCCCGAGGTTTTATGCCGACGATCTACAATCGATCATGGGCTTTCCTCGTATATCGAGTGTTGTTCTTTGTGTTTCATTCCTTAATTCGTTCGTTACAAACAGTTCCATCCCGAGGATATAACTATCCATCCCGAAGCAAACCTAAGCCATCCCGAGTATAGGTGTCACTTATTTACTCTTTTTTGCATCCTGATCAAATATTTTCAGAATATAACTGGTTTTAAACAATAAGTTTACACTCTTAGCACTCTACCTAACAATTTCTAATTTGAGATACAAAATTATTTCTACTAGGTATTTTTTGACCAAAACAATTTGGCGCCCACCGTGGGGCAAGTGGTGCTATTTTAACAAAAAACTTTGTTAAAAGCTTTTCTCATTCAATTCTTTTGTACAAAACTTGACAACTATGTCGTCTTCCCAGAAAACTGTTTCTTCATCCATGCCTTCATCAACCTCTACCAGAAATGCTACCTTACCACCTCCACATGCATTCTCAAAGAGTGCTACCTCTCCAATTCCACCTAGGCCAGCAATGGGGGCATCTGGATTTTCTCATGTTTTAGTGTCAAATGATGAGATCCTATCCATGTTTTCAATGGTAAAGGATCAAATGCAGCAACAGCAGGAGACCAATAGAATGCTAATGAGAGAGATACAATCCCTCAAGACATCTTCGAAGAGACCAAGTGAAGACATGGGGAAACCATTACAACCAAGGGTGTTAGATTTCAATTCTGGCATCTATGGATGTGTTCATCAAGGAGATTTCATCCTGATGAGCGCTGGATTCTCTGCTCCTGAAACGACTACTACACCCAGGATGGCAACTACAAGGGATACAGGATATACACCTGTGCCATCCCAAGGATATAACAATAACGGTAACAATTTAAGTTCTAGCACTTTTGCTGCTAATGATGTTGCTTCTTTGCAGGATACAGGAATAAGCCCTCAACTAGCAAGGGAGCTTCAGAAGATCAAGGACATGGTATCGAGTGTACTGGGATAGTGCAACCTATCCCTGAGGTATCCTCAGCATGCCATAGGGTGTCAAGATTCGCACCCCCAATATGTGATGCAGAGATCCCAAAGCGGTTTCAAACTCCAAGCATGAAGCTCTACGATGGATCAACAGATCCTGAGGAGCATGTGGCTCAATATTGGGAAAGGATGGAAATAAATCCAATTCCTGCCAATCTGAAATAAGCATGCTTATGCAAGGGATTTGGTTCAACTCTCACTGGTCCAGCCCTGGAATGGCTCTTAAGTGTTCCTCCCTATTCTATTACTTCTTTTGCACATTTAATTAACATGTTTAAAAATATGTTTTCTTGTAGTTGAACATTCGAACGTTTTACAAGTGATCTATATAGGGTGACTCAACCACAGGGGAAATCACTAAGAGAATTCATTACTAGGTTCGGAAAGGAAGCACCTGACATCCTGAACCTGGATGTCACAACAACAGTTCAGGCTTTCAAGATGGGATTACAGAAAGATTCACCATTCTACCAAGAATTGGTGATGAATCCATGTAGGAACTTGGATGAAGTCAGGAACAGAGCATTAAGATTCATCCGTCTTGAGGATTATAAGAAGATACAAGGGAGGATAGAATCATCCTCAAAATATAACCATCTCAATCGAATGTCCACTCCCACATACGCACCATACAAGCATAAACCATATGCTAGGCCTGATAATAAGAACGTCAATGTGGTAGAGGATGACGATGAGGATGACTGCCCTAAATTATAAGACTATTGTTTTTCTGTAGATGTTACAGGATTGATGTATGCCATGTAGGATCTAGGGGACAAAGCAAGATAGCCGAAGGACAACAAGACAGGATGGAAAGACAAGTCCAAATGGTGGGCCTTTCACGAAGATTTCGGCCATAACACTGAAGATTGCCTCGCATTAAGAAAGGAAATAGCCTATCTCTTGAACAAAGGTCATCTCAAGGATCTCCTGGGCAAAAAGAAGTCAAGGGCTTAGGATGGCACCAACATACCGGAAAGAGCAGCATCCCCACCTAAGGATGCTGGCATTATCAACTTCATTTCAGGAGGGTTAGACATTTGTGGAACCTCATACTCAGCTGCTAAAAGATATGTGAGGGAAACAATGTCTGAAAAAGGAGAAAGACTAACAAAGACAACCATCCTGATAACCTCTAAAGTGATCAGCTTTGAGGAGGAAGACAAAGAAAACATCCTTGATCCTCATCACGACGGTTAGTTATTACTTTATGTAGATGCACTTTATGCGACTAATGCTTCGGATTGTAGTTTTAACATATGTTAGAAATTTGTAGAAGGTCGAAGGTGAATTCAGAAAGGTCGAATGTAGTTTTGGAAGGGCGAAGGTGGAAAGCTAGAGGGCGAAGGTGAAAGACTTAATGAAGATTGTATGTTCGTACCATGTAGAAGGGCGAATGTGGACAAAGTCCACATTCGTACTTTGAAAAGGGGCGAACGTGCAGTGGGTATAAATAGGTTTTGCTTGTTTGATAAGTTAGACTAGTTGGTTATTGTGTGTGTGAAGGTCAGGTTATTGCTCTCTAGATTGAGGTTTTGTGAAAGTGTGTAGATCAACTTGTAATCAGTTTATGTAAACATTTTAAGCAAGTTTATCTATAAAATGATGTTTGAAAAGGTAATCCGTGTGTTGTGATTCGTGTATTATCATTTTATTATGTTCTAGGGTTTCCGCACCTGGAATAGTGACTTGTATGATCAGATTTCCTGTCTATTGCTAAAATTCTTCAATAGCAAAGTGGTATCAGAGCCATAGAGATCATACAACAACAAATTGATAATAGCAGAACTGATTTGGACCCTATTTTGATCAAATTTTCTCTGTTTTTCATTAAAAATGGTTTTGGATACAATTTGAAGGTTTTGGACAACAATTCGTGGTTAAAATCAACATTTCCATGAATTAAAGTTGTTCCAAATCAATTCCGAATCATAACCTGATAAAGATCATCAAAATCCATTAACTTTTGAAAATCTCAGATCAAAATAACCGTTTTTCAAAGTGTAACCGTTTTTTAGACATGAAAGGGTCGAATCTGGAGAGCATGGGTCGAACCTGGACTTTTTAGGGCGAACCTGAAGATTTTCTGGGCGAAAGTAGGTATTTTCAGGTCGAACCTAGGTGTGTTGTGTTGAGTTTTTCACTTTCGGGTGTTATATTCCACTTTCGGGACATCGGGGGTGCGAAAGTGAGATTTAGAGGGACGAAAGTAAGAGTATTTGGACGAACCTGGATATTGTTACTCATATTCTACTTTCGGGTCATTATTTTGGACGAAAGTGAATTTTGTCAGGGGCGAAAGTAAAAGTTTTGTGGGAAATTTTCAAGTGTGGTGAATTTCTAACTTTGTGAACATCATGTGGGGATTTCCAACTACACCGAGACCGGGAACGACACAACAACAGCAGCAAGTAACCATGGACCCATGGACAGTGGCAGCTCAGAAATCGAACACTCAGTCTTCGCAACCGATTAACTACTTAGCGATGACGAGTTCGATGCCTCAGAGTGTTACATCTTCGTCACAACAACCTGCAGCAGATTATTAGGGAGTAGCAGCCGCGGTGGTAAATACTCAAACTACTAATGCTATTTCTACACTAATCAATGATTTATCTTCAGGTAGCGGGAATAGGCCACCCAAGCTAATGGAGATGCAGGAGTAGAACCAGTGGCAGAAGAAATTCAAGATTCATCTTGAAGGCATGGGGTTGGAAGGAACGGAGGCGTGGCAGATGATAGCTAAAGGATATGTGGCACCGATATTAGAGAACACCGGTGAGCAGATTCCTTCGGAGAGTTTGACTGACGATGAGAAAAAGAAATTCGCGGTGGAGAAGAAGGCATATTCTCAGCTAACTCAGGCGATTACAAACGATTTGCTACATCAGTTTGGGTCGTGCACTACTTCTAAACAGTTATGGGATGTGCTAAACAATTGTCATGATGGTAACGAGAGGACGAGAAGGTTGAGAATGGAAGAGCTGAGAAAAGAATTCGAGAACTTCAGCTATGTCGGGAACGAGACGTTAAAAGAGTTGACTCCCAGATATTGTCATCTACTAACTGAATTGTCAAGTTATGATATTCAGATTCCTATGTCAGATCTGGTGGACAAATTTGCTGATGCATTACCACTGTACTAGGATCAACACATCGAGGTACTCAAAGAGAAGGATGCTTACAAGTACTGGACCATCAACGAGTTTATTCAGAAGCTAGAAAACAAAGAACTCGAGGAGAAGAGGAAAGCCAAAAGATCTCAATTCCTCAGAACCCAGAGTTGTATCATGCTGGTACTTCAGCAATTGTGGGAAATTCTAGTGTTGGTGGAACAGTGGCACCTCATATAGCTTGTGTCTCAAGTGTTGTGGAACCACCAAAACAACCGATCAATTACCTAGCACAAACCTCATCTTACTCACAACCATCATATACACCACCACCACAACAATACACAAATTCTTTCATTTCACCATTTTCTCCAATGCAGCAAGCTGCATGTTATTCTGCTAACCAACCACAACAACAACCTCAACAACAACCATACATGACACAAATGAATCAAACCAATCAAAAATCGGTAGTATTGGAGACATCTAATATGAATAACGTGACTGTGGAGGTTGCTCAGCAACATATTGCACTAGTCTCAGCAATGGTTGCTTCGTATAACGGTTTAGTGGCAAGTCAAATTGGGAATAACAACTTGACCAATGAAGACTATGCACAAATCGATAAAGAGGAGATGGAGCTGATAGACATTCAGTGGGCTTTCGCAAGCATTATGAGACGGGCAACCGAATTCATAGAAAAGACCGGGAGAACTGATCTGGGTACTTCTCCAAACACCACATATGGATTTAACAAAGAGAAGGTTACATGCTTTAATTGTGGTGGAAAAGGACACTTCAAGAGGGAGTGCACTCAGCCTCCTAAACAAGGTAATCGAAATCCATTCAACTCAAACTACCAAAACCGCCAATCTCAAAACCAAAACCAAGTTTCTTTTCAAAACAACAACTATCAAAACCAAAACAATTACCAAAACCGACAAAACACCTCTCAAAACAACCAAAATAGAAAACCAAACACAACCAACCAGAATCAAACTCAACCACCAAATAACACAAACAGAACTGTCATTTCTATCACTACACCAAATGAGCAACCACAAAATAACAATCAAAATCAAGCTTTGGTAATACAGAATGATGAGAGGATTGACTGGACTGGTATGCAAATTGGTGTTGAGGAGATAAGCACTGGTGGGAATGTGGCTTGTGTTGCACAACAGGTTGACATCGAGGAGTCGGTGATAGTTGATCAAGGTGAAGAAAATGAGATTGAGGTTGAGGAACCAGTTGAAGAGATGAATGTAGAGAATGAACCTGTTGAAGTTCAAGCTGAAGAGAGAAGTTCAGGAGTGGTGATTGACTCGGTCACAGACGTTCCTGAAGAAAATGAAGAAAATGAGTCAGTATATTCAGATTCAGAAAGCGAATCAGACTCAGAGGCAAGTGTTACTTCTCTAGATGATGACATTGATCAGTTGCTGGCTGAAGCTGATTTTCTGAAGACGAGGAAGTCTTGCATAGTGGATGACGCCTTCACCAGAATCGATTATTCGAAGTTCTTCGCTGGGAAGGAAGCTCATTTTGCTCTAATGGCCATGACAGATCCTCCAAATCAGGTAAGTTCTGAATCTACCACTGACATAACTAGTGATAAATATTGTGGAACTTGTGACAGATTGACAGAGGAAAATAAGCAACTTCGCGTACAACGTGATAGTGCTGTGATTAACTGTCAATCTGCTCGCAAAGAAGTGATTGCATTTAACAAAGTGCTTGATGGATATAAAAAGGACATTTCTGACCTAAAGAAAACTCTTTCATTAAAACAATTGGCAACTAACAGCTACATTGATGAATTAGAAAAGACTAAGTTAGAAATGGCCACCATCAAGTGTTTTGCTGAAAAGGTCAACAAGAAGTTAGAAAGTTACAAGCATATTGCTTATGTCGTTGACCACATCATTGATCAACCATCTCAAACCACAAGTTATAAGTCTGTGCCATCTCCGGTGCTTTTTGAAAACCACAATTGTCATCAAGTGACACCGGAGAGCTCAGTAAAATCAGACTCTGCATCGGAAAATGAATCCAATACTTCTAGTGTTGGTGATCCAAATTCCGATGTGAGACCGATTTTAGGTTTGAATGATGAGGGAGTTACAACTGAAAATGATGATTCAGACTCTGAGAGTGACCAATCTGATAATGTGAGTGATATTCCAAAAGAAAATCACATTATTACGAATGAACCAGTGTCACCGTCTCAGCATGTTCATCCGATGGCTAACACACATCGTGATAAAAAGTCTGAAAAGAAAGAGATTAAAAAGGATTCAGGTGACAAACAAGTCAAGGTATTTTATCGGATGGAAGGATCCGGTAAGATTATCTCTGACGAGGAATATCCAATTAAGTTTGCTAACTATTCTAAAATCGAGAAAATTTGGCAAGAAAGCACAATATGGTTTCCAAAACATGAAAGATCAAATGATATTCCACCCGAAGTTTTAAAGAAACTGTATTTGGATGTTCCAAAAGAACCAAAGGTTCATGTCACCAAATTCATCAAACCGAAACAAAAATCAAACGGTTTTCATGAGCCAGCTTACTCTAAGGGCCTAGTTCCTGAGAGTTTAAGGCGTAGATGTATTGATGATCAATATCCCATCTAAACATACGCAAAGCCGAATGCTCAAAACGTGTTTGAAGAATACCGTGCATGCTTTAAGTGCGGGGAGAGAGGGCATTTACTTGCTCACTGCCCGTACGTAAGGCACAAGAGGCACGAGGTTGAAGTGAGGCAATCGATGAGAAAGCCGGTCGACAATCATTATTATCCACAAAGACGATTTGTTCCTCAACCAGCATCATTTAATAACCAAAACAATTTTTATCAAAAGAGGAATGAACGTCAATTTCAATATGATCGTCGCAACCGGATAGCCATGGAGAAACCGTTCTAGAGACCAATGGTGAACACGACAGTTGATAGACAAAAGGTTCCACAAAAACCTGTTGTCAAGTCAAATGTTGGACCTAAATCTGTTAAATCAGAGAAGGTAGTCAAGAAGGTTTCATTTGTGAACGATAATAAGAAATCGACTGAGACTCCAAAATCTCAGATTCGTATTTTGAAACGTTCGGAACAATCTTGGACACCAAATGGTACTCCGGGAGCCTCAACTTCAAAATCAAATGAAAAGATTGAAAAAGTTTTGAATGATCCGAAAAAGATGGATTCAAAACCAAATGTTGAATTAAATGAAACTTTGAAGGGTGATATTCAAAGACCCAAGACCACACAGGCTTGGGTCCCCCGAAAGAACTGACATGTTTACTTAATGTGTGCAGGGAGCTTCAGCTGGCCCTATTAGCAGTCTTTGGATTGTTGATAGTGGAGCTTCAGGCCACATGACAGGGGATTTAGCATTGCTGTTCGACGTGAAAAATATCAATGGAGGTTACGTTGCATTTGCTGGAAACAAAGGAGGTTATATCACGATGGAAGGAAGCGTGAGTAACGGGATTGTGAGTTTCGAGAGGATATCGTATGTGAAACAGATCGATTATAATCTGTTGAGTGTCAGTAAAATATGTGACAAACAATTTACTGTTTATTTTGATGACAAATCTTGCTATATTCTCAAACCGGGCTTCGAAATTCCAAAAGAGTGGGTTATGTTGAAGGCACCTCGCGTCAACAATCTCTATATTCTTGATATGTCTAAGGCGATGACGACCCAGGGGCAAGTGACATGTTTCCTATCGAAGGCTACAGAGAAAGAGTCAATCATGTGGCATAGAAGGATGGGGCATATTCATTTGAGAAAGATGAACCACTTAGTGAAAAATGGGCTTGTCTATGGCGTGAATGTTAAACATTTCCATTTGAACGACAAGTGTGTAAGCTATAATAAAGGCAAGCAACACAGACAATCCCATAAAGTGAAGAAAGTTAACTCTGTTGAGATGCCGCTTGAGCGATTGCACATGGACCTATTCGGACCTGTCAAACGCAAAAGTCATCTTGGGGAGCTTTATTGTTTAGTTGTTACTGACGACTATTCAAGATTCTCATGGGTGATGTGTTTGCATCAGAAAAGTGACACCTTTAATAATCTGAAAGTTCTGTTCACTCGATTGGAAAATATCTATGGTCTAAAGATCAAGAGAATTCGGAGTGACAATGGGACGGAGTTCAAAAATGCCAAGATGGATGAACTTTGTGAAAGCAAAGGAATTCATCATGAATATTCGGCTCCGTATACCCCTCAACAGAACGGTGTTGCTGAACGGAAAAACAGGACTCTCATAGAAGCGGCGAGAACAATGCTAGCAGACTCGAATCTTCCAGTAATGTTCTGGAACGAGGCGATTTATGCAGCAACTATACACTTAATCGGGTTTTAACGGTGAAGAAGTTTGGCAAAACTTATTATGAGCTGTTACACCGAAGAAAGCCGAACTTGGAGTATCTAGAACCTTTTGGGGCTCCGTGCACAATGTTGAATCCAAGCGAAAAGTTTAGTCCGAAAGCTGAAGAAGGATACTTTGTTGGATATGCAACCCGCTCAAACGGGTATTCAACAAAAGAACTCGACAGGTGGAAGACTGGGCTAATGTTGAAGTTCAACGGTATACTCAGAATGTGCAAGGAAATGGTCCTGATTGGATGTTTGATTACAAAGATTTCTTTGAATCATTCAATCTAGATAGCTTGGTTAAAGAGGCTGTTATCCAATTACTTTACGAGTGTGAAAACGCAGCGACTTCACCATTGGTGCGTCCGATCACCGTAACTCCTACAACAGCTTCTAATGATATCAATGTTCCTGTACCGGAGGAAGAAGTGTTTCAAGAGGCTTCAACTACTTTAGATACTTCAGAATCGGAAGATGATGGAGATTTCGAAGAAGTTATACTTGAACATGCAACAGAGGCCCCGCCAGTGAACCCAAATCCAGATGTTGCTTCATCGTCTAATACGGGTCATGATCTGGATGCAGTAGAGAACTTGACTACTCAGACGGGAGAGACTGTACCTGAACATCCGGAATCTCGGATTCACCGTATTCACCCGCTGGAGCAAGTTATCGGTGACCCTGGTAGAAGTGTTATGACGAGAGGACAGCTAAGAAGTGTCAATTCACTAGAAAGTTTTGGTGCTTTAGCTTTATATGCAAAAATACAAAAGTCTGGTTGTCAGAATGATTGGTCGTTTGCATGTTATGTTTCGCAGGTCGAGCCGCGGACATATAAAGAAGCTCTTTTGGATGACGCCTGGGTTGAAGCGATGCAAGAAGAGTTGTTGCAATTTCAGAAGTTGGGAGTCTGGACACTGACGGATTTACCTCCATGAAGGAAGAAGATTGGTACCAAGTGGGTCTTTAAGTGTAAGAAAGACGATAGAGGAGTGATCGTAAGGAACAAAGCCAGATTGGTAGTTCAAGGTTTTCATCATATCGAGGGGATTGACTATAATGAAATATATGCACCTGTGGCGCGCATAGAAGCAATCCGAATGTTTCTAGCGTTTGCCTCCTACAAGAAATTTAAGGTGTACCAGATGGAAGTCAAAAGTGCTTTTCTTTACGGTGTGGTCAAAGAAGAGGTCTACGTTGGTCAACCACCGGGCTTTGAAGATCCTATCCACCGGGATAAGGTTTACGTCTTGAACAAAGCACTGTACGGGTTACACCAGGATCCATGCCAATGGTACGAGGAGCTGAGCACGTACCTCATGTCGAAAGGATTCAAACGCGGATTGGTCAACTGTCCTCTGTTCACGAAGAAAACAGGAGATGATTTGCTTCTAGTCGAGATATATGTTGACGATATTATCTTTGGCCCAACTAACGAACTTTTGTGCAGGGAATTTGAACGTGTTATGCAGGAAAAGTTCGAAATGAGTGCGATGGGGGAGATGCAGTTTTTCCTCGGCTTGCAGGTGGATCAAACACCAACGGGGATCTTTATTCACCAGACCAAATACGTATCCGAAGTCTTGAGCCGGTTCCAGATGGAGGATTCCAAGCCGATGGATACCCCAATTCAACCTAATCCCGGGATTGGAGTTGACGCTAAGGGGGAGCTGACGGACCCGTTTACATACAGAGCAATCATCGGATCTCTGATGTATCTAACCGCATCTCGGCCAGACATAATGTTTGCAACATGTCTCTGCGCACGTTTCCAGTCGAAGCCGAAACAAAGTCATCTGACAGTGGTCAAGCGTATCCTTAGATATCTGAAGGGTTGTCCCTCGAGAGGACTTTGGTACCCTAATGATGATAATTTTGACTTTATCGCATTTAGTGATGCAGATTGGGGCGGCTGTGACAAAGACAGCAAATCCACGACAGCTGGATGCCAGTTTTTAGGGAGCAGGTTAGTCACCTGGCAATGTAAGAAGCAGACTTCAGTCGCATTGTCTACCTGCGAAGCAGAGTATATAGCAGCCTCGAGTTGTTGCTCACAGGTTCTCTGGATTCAGCAGCAGACGGTGGATTACGGTTTGCAATTTCTTAAAACCCCTATACACTGTGATAATGAAGCCGCAGTCGCATTAACTAAAGATACGGGCAATCACTCTAAAGCTAAACATATCCGGATTAAGTATCACTTTATTCGTGATTGTTATGCCAAAGAGCTGATCGATATGGTCAAAATCCACACTGACTATCAACGAGCAGAGTTGTTCACAAAAGCTTTTGACAGATCCAGATTCGAATATCTTTTAAAAGTAAATAATATAAAAGAAAAACAAGACTGATCATCACCTCGGTTTATCGCTTTTTAGTTTTAAAATTTTCTTTAAGTTTTTTACAGTTTTTCAGAAAAACTCAAAAACCCAAAAATATGTTTTACATTTTAGGTGGAGTCTTTTATCAGAAAAACCAAAAACATTGAAAAATTCAAAAAGCCATAAAAATAGAAAAACCAAAAATGATTTCCAGGATATAAAGAGGAAATGATAGTACATCAGTGGGGATCTGACATAGGCTAAAAATATGTAATGCAATATGAGGCGAGTGTTGATTACGTGTGATGTGCTGATAGGCTTCGTAGACTAATAACTGCGTGCATTAGTGATACAAACATAACGAACTACTCGTTCGTGGCTGAACACCTCATGGGCATATGGTCTTAGTACCGTAATTTCGTTTGATAGAGTTGCCAAAATCTAAGGTTTCGGGTCGTTATGTTATTGTTATCCGGGATATTCTGATTAAACTTTTGTCGTATTAATTTACGGACCTAGTTTAATTAGAATATTTGCTAAAAGAGCTTAAATGCCAAAACCGAAAGTTACCGAATTGAGGTACTTTATGTTATTACTGATCAAAGATCATAATTACATCGTGTCAATTTACTGATGCAAATCAGTAGTTGATATCAGCCTCAACCTGGTATATATGCACATCTTACTTTGCTGCATTCGTTTGCTGACCTGTACACCTCTGTGCTATATATCTTGTAACTAAACGGATAACTCTGGCATAATCACGCGTTACGAGGAAGCTTTGTGCAATTTCTTGATACGGGAGTATGTCGTGTGTGTGGGAACCACAACGTGTTAGTATAATACACCTAAATCGTATCATTTTAAAGCACTGCATAACAGTCTGCATGTGAGCTTATGTGGACAACAATATCAGCAGTTGCCGGGTCACATACTGTTTCTAATGATAATATAAAAGTTTAGATCAATGTTGTAGTCAGATTTCTCAAACAACTGATATGATCATCTTACCGGTTATCACAAAACATTTACTGCTTTATTTACTTTTGTGCATTTTAGTTTTCCAAAAAGATACAAAACTCAAAAAGATTTTAGGTGTGTTTTGATATAAATTTCAGAAAACTCAAAAGTTTTACATTTCTGCGTTATTTTTAGATAACCGACGGTGTTTGATGGTCATTTTCTGAGATTTGATGAAACAATCGGAGCTTTGTATCATTCTAAACTTAAATAATGCATGTTTGAGACTTAATGTGTTGAAAAATGTTTGAACGGGATTCGATTTCGTGATTTGGTAAAAATTTCAAAATTTTCCAATTCACATTCGCCCCTTAAATGGGTCGAATGTGGAAAATTTTTCACTTTTGAACCTTATCCTTGGACGAAGGTGGATTTCTAATAAAGCATTTCACTTTCGGGTCACCTTTTTCACATTCGTGCCATTAATTTGGGAAGAATGTGGAAATTTCTCACATTCGTCCATTGATAAAGGGCGAAGGTGGCATCTTATATATATACCAAAGCAGGTTCGAACCCTCATTCAGAATTTTTTCAAAATTTTTCAAAGTGCCATGATCTTGTTGCCCTGTTTCTTTTTAATCAAGAATCTTATTCCCTATCATTTGCTGATCGTTTTGACTGTAATTTCACAGGTAATGGCTTCGTGATAAGGTCACAATTGGGGTTTTCATCTTCGAACCTTAGCATGATCAATCTGGACAATTGTGGACTATTAGAGACTATTTATTTGATTAGGATTCAGTTGTTATTAGTTTTAGGGGGAGAATGTGAGAAAAACTAGATGATAAACGAACCCTAGTTTTCCTTTAAAACTAATAAAAACTGAATAAAAACTACAATTGATTGTGATAATAGCTTAGTCGGCTGTTTTAGGCTTTGTTTGAATCAAAATCAGAGATTAAAACACATGAGAAATCAGTTTTCAAACTTTTGGTCAAAAACAGAACACATTCGTCCAAGTGAGTTAGGGCGAATGTGAAATTTGATAGACGAAAGTGGCTAGAAACGGACAAACGTAGAATAAACGGGACGAATGTGGATTTAATTTTACATTCGATCTAAAAATTTTATATTCGTACTATCTTTCTCACATTCGTACCTCATAAAGTGGGCGAATGTGGAAATTGTTAAAACTCTAAAATTTTCTAAGTTTGTCGTTTTTGTTTGTTTTGACGTATTTTTCTGATTTTTGTATTTCAGATGGCTGAACAACCTGAAAATATGGAGATTCCTGTAGAGGAAGTAGCTGTTCAAGACCCTGTGCAGGAAGCTCAAGTTGAGAATGCACCACAAGCGTGGCCATTTGAAGCTCCACATAATTGCTGTGCTTGTGTTGGAGAAGTGTTAAAGAATACAGAGTTTTCAGGAATCGTTGATTTTCTCAGAAGGAGTCGGATCATCCATGCCATTGCTACACCAGCAATCATATACAAAGACATCGTTGAAGATTTCTGGATGAATGCAAGATACGACTTCTGGGAGGGCAAAACTGCTATAGTTAGCAAGATACAAGGAATGGAAATGCTGATTACTGAAGAAGACATTCGGGATGCACTCAAGATTAAAGATGAAGAGTGTACTGATCCGAGAGAGTTATCATGGACTGAGCAGAGGGTTTGTTTCTTAAGAATGAAGTACAAAGGTCCAATCACAGATGGTGCTTTACACAAAGGAAAGCTCAGTGTGCAGTTTAAGTATTTTGCACATGTAATAATTCATGTCTTTGGGTGTGTTAGTGGTGGTTACGACGTGATGAGGAAGAGTCTAAGTTCGTTAATGGTTGCGTTGACTCTCAACAAACCATTTAACATTGCTGGAATGATATTGGATCATATGCTGGAGATGTTAAAGGGATTGAAGTCGAAGAAGTTCTTGTTATATCCCAGGTTTGTGATGATGATCTTTGATAACAAATATCCTAACTTGAGGAAGGATCCAACGATGGTATTGGGTCAATATCACATGAATATCAGAACACTAGTGAGGATGAAATGTTATAAGGGTGTGCCTGATAATGAGAAGCCACCGAATATACGTTTGTTTGGAGCTTTGGTGAATCCGGGTTACACTGATCCAGGATTGAACAAAGCAAGACATGAGAAGAGTGATTCTGGTAACGATGATCCTTTAGTGCATGCTGATGCAAGTACTAAAAGGAAAAGACAAGTAAAGAACGCTGGAGCCAAAGGGAAGGGCAAAGCGAAGGCTGATGAAGGATAATCAAAGAAACAAAGGGCTAGAAAGAAGAGTACTGCGAAGAAGGGTACTAGTTTGGTTGACGAAGACTCAGTGGATTCAGAGGAAACTGAACTAGAGGAGCAGTGGGATTCTGAAGCTGAGTTGGTGAGGAAGTCTTCCAAACGCAAGGCCACTGCGGTTGGGGAGTCTGAATCACTCAACAAATCTGTTGAAGAGATATTACAGAAAGAACCGATCGATGTTGAAGGTGAATTAGGTGTGGATACTGAAGATTTTGATGGATCGACTGTTGTAGTTAATCTGAAAAAGCCAAAGCACAAGTCAATGGCTAAGAAGGTTAGTACAAAGAAGTTGAGAGAGAAAGAAATAGAGATATTGCTGAAAGGTAAGAAAGTGCCTGAAGCTGGTACATCATCAAAGGTAACCTCACCTGCTGCGAAGAAACAGAAGAAGGTGAAAGAACCTGAAGTTGTTCCTGATTTAGAATCTACATTAGAGAAAGAAAAGACTGTGATTGAATCTTCCAAATCATCAAAGGTCACTGTTTCAGACGATGTGATGAAACAGGTGAACAGAAAGATGGAAGAAATGATGAAGATGATTGTTGCTCAACAAGCTGAGATTGATAAGTTTAAAAAGAATGAGGAAAAGATGCTTCAGATAGTTGTTGCTTCCAAATCAAATCAGGATGAGATTGATAAGAAGCTGAAGCAACTTGAAGATGAGAAGAAAGAACTTGTTGAAAAGTGTAACAGGAATAGGAGGATGATAAAGGTTGTAAAGATTGAGAACAAAGAATTGAAGAAAGAGAATAAAAGAATGAGCGATCTACTTGACAAACTTTATGGTGAAGCTCCCAAGTTGAAAGAGGGAGAGGAAGATAAAGAGAAAGATGAGGAGCAGGTAGATTACGAAGAATCTGATAAAGAAGAGGAATAAGAGGAAGAAGAGGATGAATCAGAGGATAGTTCTGATGATGACTCTAAGGATGATAAAGATGATGATGCTGAGGGTGGATCGGGTAGTAAGAATGATGATGAAAGTGATAGTAGTGATGATGATGATGGTGATGACTCGAGCAAGTTTACGTTTGAACAACGACAGACCAAAAAGGTTGATGCAGGTCAGTCGAGCTCGAAAAAGAAATCAGGAGAGAATGTGGATTCTGATGAAAGTATCTTTTGGAATGAAAAAGTTAGATCTTTATCGGATGATGCTAAAGACGTTTATCGTGAGATGTTGGAGAAGAGAGAATGGACGATCGAATTCACTGGGAAGTTTGCTGAAATCTTTCAGATAGAGGATATGAGATACGAATTAGAGTACAATGATCCTGATCTGGAAGACGGTGAAGTGTCTGCTGCTGTGACGAAAGAGATTTTAGAAGGAATAGCACAGCGAGTGGGAAAGACACGAGAGGAAATAATGGCAGATCAAATGATTCCAAATATTCCTGAAAAGGATATTGGAAATCATTCTGATGATAAGCAAACACCTGAGATGGAGGAAATTGTGATAGAAGACATTACTCATGAAGAGTATCCACAATACTTCAGAACAAATGATGAGAATGAAGTATTCCCAGACTTCACCGAAACACATTGGAGGGAGGCTAAGAAGAAAGCTTAGAAAAGAAGTGAAGAGTTTGTAGAGAAGGTGTTTGGTGAAGATAAGCAGAAACCGTCTGAACAGAATGATGATCTAAAGACTTTGTTAAAGAAGTTGAAAGAAACGGATGATAAAAGATCAAAGCCGGAAGCGCAGGGCGGATTGTATAGATATCACAACAAAAAGTTTAAAGGCAGAGCTATTGGTTGGAACTATCTTAGAAGTCTAAAATGCATCGCAGTCAAGTGGGAAACAGGAATTCTGTACTTTTACAGATTCTATGACTTACTAACTCTACCGTACTGGGCGGTTAGAGACATCTGCAGATTTCCAATGACTGGTGCATCTGTGAATAATACGGCTGTGGGATGGTTTGCTGACAGATTAGTCTGGGAGAGTCGGACGAAGTGGAGTATGTTTAAACCACAATACCCAAGGAGGAAGGTCCATAGGGATATAGATCCGAAGACGGGTAAGAAGCGAGTGACTTTGATATACAAAGCTCCTGATGTTATGAGAAAGATTCCTTTGATGCCGATTCAACAACACTTAGTGAAGACTTTATCTTGTGGTATTACGATTGGAGGAACGCTGAAGCTGTGATAGTGTTGAGAGATGGGAAGGATTCTTATAAGAAGATACAGGTTTTTGACCCAATGTGGCTCATTAACTGTACATTCGAAGACATCATCATGCTTTACTACAACCCAATATACAGTGATCCCAATGATGCATCGCAAGCGAAGAAGTATCAACAGGTTGTTGGAGTGTGCTTTGCGTATGATATCAACTCCGGTAGCAACCTTGAACTGAAGTTGGGCAAGCAGGTGAAGGTGGCTGATGTATCGAAGCGATCGACGAAGAGAAAACTTAAGCCTGAGATGACTAAAGATCAAAAGAAGCAGCTGAGGATCAAATTAATGAACAAAGAGATGGACGAAGCCAGAAGGCAATCCGAGCAATAGTCGAGGGGGAGTTTGTAGATGCACTTTATGCGACTAATGCTTTGGATTGTAGTTTTAACAGATGTTAGAAGTTTGTAGAAGGTCGAAGGTGAATTCAAAAAGGTCGAATGTAGTTTTGGAAGGGCGAAGGTGGAAAGCTAGAGGGCGAAGGTGAAAGACTTAATGAAGATTGTATGTTCGTACCTTGTAGAAGGGCGAATGTGGACAAAGTCTACATTCGTACTTTGAAAAGGGGCGAACGTGCAGTGGGTATAAATAGGTTTTGCTTGTTTGATAAGTTAGACTAGTTGGTTATTGTGTGTGTGAAGGTCAGGTTATTGCTCTCTAGATTAAGGTTTTGTGAAAGCGTGTAGATCAACTTGTAATCAGTTTATGTAAACATTTTAAGCAAGTTTATCTATAAAATGATGTTTGAAAAGGTAATCCGTGTGTTGTGATTCGTGTATTATCATTTTGTTCTGTTCTAGGGTTTCCGCACCTGGAATAGTGACTTGTATGATCAGATTTCCTGTCTATTGCTAAAATTCTTCAATTACACTTTATATATTGCTAACCACTTTGTTCGCAGGATTCTTGTAGATGAAAGTTCAGTAAATGTCATCCAGCTTGAAGCCCTTAAGAGAATGAACATCTCGGAATCTGAAATAGTTTCCAAGTCATCAGTTTTGATGGGCTTCAGTGGAGAAACTAAGAGCACAATGGGTGACATCAAGCTATCAGTATATGTAGAAGGAGTGAACTCTATCCAGAGATTCTGTGTGATAGATTCCCTATCCTGCTAAAATGTCATCCTGGGGAGACCCTGGATACATGACATGAAGGTAGTCCCTTCAACATATCATTAGTGTGTGAAACTGCCCACATCTTGGGGACTTGTGAAGGTCAACAACGATCAACAAGAAGCTAAGGACTGCTATACGACATCAATGAAGGCCTCATCCCGTCAAGCATAGCAATTACAGCAGGATGCACAGTGCCATCCCTCAGGATGTTAAAGCACATCCTAACCAGGATGTAAAAGCCGTCTACCTTGACGACAACAACAAGGATATCACGGTGCAAATCGGTAAGAATATCCCGCACGATATTGAACAATCACTAATCTCTTTTCTTAAATGCAGGATGTCTACTTTTGCTTAGAAACATGAAGATATGACTGGCATCTCTAAGGATGCCATTACTCACAAACTTGGGATTGATAAGTGTTTCAAGCCCATTCAACAAAAAAGAAGGAAGTTTGCTCCAGAGAGAAATGTCATCATACAAGAGGAAGTAGACAGGCTGCTGAAGTCTAAGATGATAAGGGATGTAAAATTCCAAAGATGGCTGGCGAATGTTGTGGTAGTTCAAAAGAAAAATGGGAAATGGAGAGTGTGTTTAGACTATACAGACCGTAATGCCTGTCCTAAGGATCCATTCCCATTACCACACATAGATTCAATGGTGGATGCTATAGTAGGCCACGAGATGCTGACATTCATGGATGCATCCTCAGGATTCCAGCAGATACAGATGGAACCAGATGATCAGGAGGACACAACGTTCATGACACCATCAGGTATATATTGTTATATAGCCATGCCATTCGGACTAAAAAATTCAGGTGCCACTTATCAAAGGCTAGTGAACACGATGTTCAAAGAATAGATTGGGGACATGAAGGAGGTCTACATTGACAACATGGTAGTAAAATCCAAGAAAGCATATGATCATCTTCGGAATCTCAAAGAAGCTTTTGACATCCTGGATACTTACAACATGAAGTTAAACCCAACAATGTGCCATTTTGGAGTTGTAGCTGGAAAGTTTCTTGGATATTTGGTAACAAAAAGAGGGATAGAAGCCAGCCTTGAACAAATATTAAGGATGTGCAAAGGCTGACTCGCAGGATAGCAGCCCTGAATAGATTCATCTCAAAATCATCAGAGAAATGTAAAGAGTTCTACGACATCCTGAAGAAGAATAACAAATTCGAGTGGGGACAAAGAAATGAAGAAGCATTGAAGAAGCTCAAAGAATATCTTGCAGCATCTCCATTATTGATGAAACCTGAGGATGGAGAACCTCTCAAGCTATATCTTGTAGTTTCTGGGAATGCAATAAGTGATGTATTGGTAAAGGACTTCGAAGGGCAACAACATCCTGTCTATTATGTAAGTAAAACTCTACTAGATGCTGAAACCAGGTATTCACATCTCGAAAAACTTATATTAGCTTTAATAATGGCTTCTACTAAGTTAAGGCACTATTTTGAAACACATAAAATATATGTTCAAACTAACTATCCCATTAAGAATGTATTAAGAAAACCTGAAATGTCTGCAAGAATGTCAAAATGGTTAGTTAAATTAAGTGCTTTTGACTTAGATAATGAGCCTAGAAATGCAATCAAGTCACAGGTTCTAGCAGACTTTGTGGCTGATTTCAGTAGTGCCATCCTGACTGAAGTAGAGTCTGAAGTTCAACAACTAAATGAAAATATGGAAACATGGACTCTATACACTGATGGTGCTTCGAATGCAAGAGGCATAGGTCTAGGAATACTACTAAAATCGCCACAAGGGGATAAGATACCCCATGCCATTAGATGTGTATTTCAAACAACCAATAATGAGGCTGAGTATGAAGCTCTCATTGCTGGTCTACAACTTGCTAGAGATATGCATGTTATTAATATTGAAGTATTTGTTAATTCCTTATTGATTACTAACCATTTCAATGGATCATATGCAGTAAAAGGACAAAAGTTAGCCATTTATATTGATATTGTGAAAATTTTAGCTACTTCTTTTGTAGAATTTTCACTAACACAGGTACCTAGGGAAGAAACTACTAAAGCTGATGCCTTAGCAAACCTGGGATCCTCCTTTAATCTACCAGAAGGATCCAAGATTCCTATCTTCCATATCCTGAAACCAGCAATAGAAGAGCGGCATCCTTAGGATAGCCAGGCACATCCTGAGGATAAAACAGACCATCCCGAGGATATCACTGTTTTAGCCACTCAGGAACAAGATGATTCATCATGGATGACACCCATAATAAAATATTTACAAGAAGATGTCATTCCTGATGAGGAAAATCCAAAGGCTTTCAAGATAAAGGTATCTAAATTTACAATTACAGACAATATATTGTATAGAAAGTCTCTTGCAGGTCCTTATTTGAGATGTCTCAACAAGGATGAAGCCCACTCATGATAACTAATACCGGCGAATACCGAACTACTAATGAACAAGTTCCCATAACCGGGAGAATAATGCCTTACATCATTGCCCATCAACAATGATAACATGTTTTAAGCTAATAGTTCACACTCGTGCTCCCAGCACGATGTGAGGTTTGTTAAGCCTAATAGCGCTATCAACTAATAACCCGCTTGCCCGCACGACAATTGATTCGGTATTTTGAAGGACATAAATGATAGGGTTGGTTTAGTTCATCAAGGACATAAACATGAATTATTAAAAGTAGATTCACCCCGTGAACCATGAACCCCAAAACCCGGGATGTGTAAAAGTAGTCTCAAACCGGACTAGAAAAATGTTTACCAAAATTGTCTCAAACCCGAGACGCATGCTTTGAGAAAAAGTAGTGAAACTCACCTTAGGTTGCAAGCAAATAAATCCAAACTCCAAAGTAGGGTGTGCTACCGACTCCCTAATACATGTCTCACTAAATGAGTATATGTGTAACACCATTACACCATATAACCCGTTTGTCCAAGACGTTTACATGTTCAAAACAATGCAGTGACACCTAATGACTCTATATGCACAAGTAAGTCCCACGTAACCCGTTGGTGATCATGGTGATTCTTATCAGTCTAGTATCTCAAATACATCACATACAAGTGTCCATACAAGTTCATGTCAATTACATACCATATAAGACTCCAAATAGTCACATAAACACTCCATACACAATCTGCGTTTTCAGGGCAGATTGTGCGCTGTGAAAAACGAATTATTTTAAATACTAAACGAATGAATTAAAGTCTCAAATTTTTACTGAGTATTCATTGGGATTCAGTTGCTAACGCATATTTTTGTTTTGTCTTAAAACCAAACACAAAAATTATGAAAATTCGTACAACACCGCTATGTCAAGAAAATTTCCATAACTGGTCAGTTTAGTAGAAAAATTCCTAAAAATTGTGTATTCATCCAAACGGGATGAATCCACATGGAAAAGCCAAGTTTTTCCATTGTTGACTTACTGTAAACATTTCATAACTTAATTCTTTATAAAACCCGAGTTATGATGGTTTAAAGTTGACTAAGTTTGTTAATCCGAAATTCTGATATGACCTCTTAACCAATAAAATTCCAAAAACTACTCAAACGAATTCCTAATCAGACGATTTTGCCCATTACGAAAAGCTAAGACCATGTACATTACAACCATGCCAAGAACACACCAAAACAATAATTTCTAACCCACGTAAAAGACCCTACAAGTTAACTTTCAGATTCTGTCCAAGTTTCAATCATGCAATAATATCATTTATCTTGAACCCTAGTTGCATACTATCGACCAACAACGCCAAATAAACATTCTACAACATCTATAAGACATTATCTGATCATGAGCTAGCAAAATTCATGCATATATTATCATTCACAAACCCCAGTTATCTAAAACATCAAGAACACACATGATCAGGCAAAACACATAACATTCATTACATAACAATATGCTTGACCCTTTTAATCTTCATAATCATCATGTTTTAACTTTTATAAAATACTTTCAGACCTGGAAAAACAAGGTTATGATGTTTTAAAACAATTTAAAGAAGATTAAAACACAAGAGAATGAAGATTATACCACAAGCACTTCAAAACAATCAACCGAATGCTCTCCAAACTTCCCGATCGATGTACTTGAGCTTTTGCAGGTGTTTAGGGGTTAATAATTCGTAGGGGGCAGTAGGGGGGCGATTAAGGTTGAGTTTAGGGGTTGCATGGGGCTTCAGAGTGTTTAAATACTACATTAAGTCGGTTAGGGCTCGTCAGTCACCCGTGAGCGGCCGCGCGGAGCCTTTGAGCGGCCGCTCACAGCTCCCAGCCCGCTCCGGGTGGCCTGCTTCGTTGTACGATGTGTTTTCCTTCGATGTTTTCGCTATTTTGGACCCTAACAAGTGTAACCCCATGTGTTAAGACCCCAATCATCCTACCGGTCCACCCATTACGATTTTTATTAATGCTGTCGTTTTAAGTTCACGCAATCACATATAATTTGCACACAATTTCATAGAGTTTCATAGAAGCATGTAATTGCAATCAATCTCAAACCATTACTTCACAACCATCTTGTTTATCAATTCACCAACGTCCGGGGTTTACTACTCATGTAATTAGTTTGGTAATTCCTCGAAGTATCACTTTATGCAGTTATTAACCTAATATTGTGCACCTTGTGACTTATCTAGCTAACCCTAGTTAACAAGAATGCATAAAAAGTTTGGACAAGTAACCAGAGTCTAGTTAAAGTGTTAACCTGAAATTACGGGGTATCACATCATCCCCAAGTTGAAAAGAATTTTGTCCCGAAATTCAGCAAGTAAACAATAAAGCCAGTTAAGAAAATTGTGTGCTTGGTTTCCGGATGTTACACCTTAGATATAGAGGATAGAGGATGATGTTTGTAATGGTAATCACATAATTACCGCCTAAAAAATAGCCGTTGTCATCCTGACAAGACATCCCATCAGTCATCAGAGAAGATACTTAGATTAAAAAATATTTTTACCTTGATATTAACGGTAACATAATTTTGGGGATAATTGTTGTGGGTGAAAATCCCCAGGTTGATTTTACCCTACATCCCTAATGTACCATCCTTACGATGCTGAAGGACTCTGCTGACTTCAGGATGTAACTATAATTCAGCATGTGCACATCCTGAGAATGAACTAACGAATTAGCTTTCTTATATGATTGCAGGTACAACTAAGTTATAATATGGATTTTATTGATTCAGCAACGTCTATATTATAACCCTCAATTGAAGAATTCAAAGATAGGAATGTAACTCATGCTCTATGATTTAAGATGGAGTCAAACTTGTAACCGATACATATTTAATGTCGGCGATAAACAAGGAAACAGCTGGATCATTGACCAATCAAGGAGAAACTGTTAACCAACGACTAGTTTCTGTTGATGACCTCCAACGTTCACCTGGAGCAGCTGTTACACAACATTGAAGAACTTTAACTACCTAGAGGATCTCACGGGATTCTTTAGTTACTCTCGTGTACTATATAAATGGGGGTATTGGACGAGTAGAACACACTTACATACACCTTGCTTAGACTATAGTTGCACTCTTACACTTAGAAACATTCACATAATCATTGTAATCTTAGTACACTCGTCTAAATACTCATCCAAAGTTGTACTTTTTAATCAAATTAATATTAACAAACAAGGCAGGGGCCTAGTCTCCTCCCGAGGTTTTATGCCGGCGATCTACAATTGATCAAGGGCTTTCCTCGTATATCGAGTGTTGTTCTTTGTGTTTCATTCCTTAATTCGTTCGTTACAAATAGTTCCATCCCGAGGATATAACTGTCCATCCCGAAGTAAACCTAAGCCATCCCGAGCATAGTTGTCACTTATTTACTCTCTTTTGCATCTTGATCAAACATTTTCAGAATATAATTGGTTTTAAACAATATGTTTACACTCTTAGCACTTTACCTCACAATTTGTAACTTGGAATACAAAATTATTTCTACTAGGTAATTTTTGACCAAAACACTTGATAACAAAAAGAGGGATAGAAGCTAGCCCTGAACAAATAAAGGCCATCCTTGATCTCAAATCCCCAAGAAATATCAAGGATGTGCAAAGGCTGACTGGCAGGATAGCAGCCCTGAATAGATTCCTCTCGAAATCCCCAGAGAAATGCAAGGAGTTCTACGACATACTGAAGAAGAATAACAAATTCGACTAGGGACAGAGACATGAAGAAGCATTGAAGAAGCTGAAAGATTATCCCTCAACAGGTCCATTATTGATGAAACCTGAGGATGGAGAACCTCTCAAGCTATATCCTGCAGTTTCTGGGAATGCAATAAGGGTTGTCTTGGTAAAGGATTTCAAAGGGCAACAACATCCTGTCTATTATGTAAGTAAAACTCTACTAGATGCTGAAATCAGGTATTCACATCTTGAAAAACTTATCTTAGCTTTAATAATGGCTTCTACTAAGTTAAGGCACTATTTTGAAACACATAAGATATGTGTTCAAACTAATTATCCCATTAAGAATGTACTTAGAAAACCTGAAATGTCTGGAATAATGGCAAAATGGTCAGTTAAATTAAGTGCTTTTGACTTAGAATATGAGCCAAGAAATGCAATCAAGTCACAGGCTCTAGCAGATTTTGTGGCTGATTTCAGTAGTGACATCCTGAGTGAAGTAGAGTCTGAAGTTCAACAACTAAATGAAAATTTAGAAAAATGGACTCCGTACACTGATGGTGCTTCAAATGCAAGAGGCACATGTCTAGGAATACTACTAAAATCACCACAAGGGGACAAGATATCCCATGCCATTAGATGTGCATTTCAAACAACCAAAAATGAGGCAGAATATGAAGCTCTCATTGCTGGTTTACAACTTGCTAGAGATATGCATATTATTAATATTGAAGTTTTTGTTGATTCTTTGTTGATTAATAACCATTTAAATGGATAATATGCAGTAAAAGGATAAAAGTTAGCTGTTTATCTCGAAATTGTTAAAAATTTAGCTACTTCTTTTGTAGAATTTTCACTAACACAGGTACCTAGGGAAGAAAATGCTAAAGCTGATGCCTTAGCAAACCTAGGATCCTCTTTTAATCTACTAGAAGGGTCCAAGATTCCCATCATCCACATCCTGAAACCAGCAATTGAAGTGTGACATCCTGAGGATAACCAGGCACATCCTGAGGATAAAACAGCCCATCCTGAGGATATCACTGTTTTAGCCACTCAGGTACAAGACGATTCATCATGGATGACTCCCATAATGAAATATTTACAAGAAGATGTCATTCCTGATGGAGAAAATCAAAAGGCTTTCAGTATAAAGGTATCTAAATTTACAATTATAGACAATATTTTGTATAGAAAATCTCTTGCAGGTCAATATTTGAGGTGTCTCAACAAAGATGAAGCAAATGAAGTACTCAAGGATATCCACGAAGGAGACTGTTGAAATCATACAGGAGGAAGATCTCTCTACTCGAAGACTTTGATGACGGGATATTATTGGCCTACTATAAAGAAGGATGCCATGCTATATTGCCAAAAGTGTGATCCATGCCAAAGACATAGCAACATCCTTCACCAGCCTGCTGAACCACTACATCCTATTATTTCACCATGGCCCTTCATAAAATGGGGAATGGACATAATAGGAAAGCTACCTAAAGCTCCTGGAGGAAAGGTATTCATGCTAGTGATAATAGACTACTTCTCAAAATGGATTGAAGCTGAAGCATTTGTGCAAGTAAGAGATAATGAGGTGGTCTCATTCATCAAAAGAAACATCCTAACAAGATTTGGAGTACCATCTGAGATTATTTGTGACAACGTCTCTCAATTCATTATCAAAAGAACAACTGACTTTTATGAGAGTTGGGGGATCAAGATGGTGACTTCAACGCCAGTCAATCCTCAAGCTAATGGACAAGCAGATTCTTAAAACAAAATCATCGTCAACAACTTGAAGAAGCAGCTTGGGGAAAAGAAAGGGAAATGGGAAGAAGAACTTCCATTTGTACTCTGGGCTGGTAGGACTACTTCCAAGAATGATACTGTTCAGACGCCTTTCTCCTTGGTCTTTGGAACAGAAGCGATGCTGCCAACAGAGATGGTCATGCCTACAGCAAGGAAACATCTTCAAGGTGCAGCTACGAATTCCGAAGCATTGCTACAGGATTTGGAAACTGTGGATGACCTCAGGGATGCTGCTAAAGTAAGGATGGCAGCATATCAACAAAGGATTGCTAAAGCTTACAACAAGAATATCAGGATAAGAAGATTTCAAGAAGGAGACTTGGTATTAAGAAAAGCCTTCCCAAACACAACGAAACCAAGCGATGGTAAGCTAGCTCCTAAGTGGGAAGGTCCATACTTGATCGATTCTGAAGCTGGTAAAGGAGCATATTGGTTATGAACAATGGAAGGAGAGATTCTACCAAGGACTTGGATTGCTATTCACTTAAAATACTACCGTGCCTAGGGATGCATATGACTGATCTCTCTGGATGAGATACCATGGTCCGAATCACAGCTGGGATGAAGGTGAAGGCTGATAGAGATGAATCATCTCCATATGTAAGTACTTATCCTTAATCTATTTCGATCGATTATATTTTCGCTAAACATGGTCTAGAAATAATCCATCCTGAGAATTTTACAGTACCATCTTGAAGATGGAATGCTTATAAGACTAGAGGGTTGGCCACCCTCTCCTCCGTTAAGGTTTCTGACACCTTCCTAAGGTTTAAAGGTTTTCACCTTTCTCATTGGGTTAGCAACCCTCGCCTGGTGTGCACGTTTCCCATGTATATTTTCGGGATTGTGGGACTAGTCCATGTAAAAGTGGCTAACAATTTCATTATCTTTGAGATACACGATGGAGCTCTTAAGGTTTAGAGATTTTTCAACGTCTCTTACGTATTTGGTCTAGTCACTAGGGCCTTGTCGCAAGTTATTCCTAAGGGCCTTGTCGCCAGCTATTCTCAAGATATTACATATTGGTCTTGTCACCAAGATATTACAAAGGGGTTTTGATCCCAGTTAAACCAAAGGCCTAAGTCGCCAGTATAATAACAAAATTTCCTTTACAGGATATTACTAAAACTCAATTCTTTCTTATAAAGGATTGTGGAAGTAAAGTCTATCTTGAAAGATATTAGACTGGGGACATCCTCAAGATGCAAGACCATCCCAAAGATGAAGAAGAAACTTGGGACATCCTCAGGATAATGAAGACCATCCAGAAGATGACAAGGATTTAGAAGGAATGTGGCAAGATTAGAAGGACTACTCAAAATAGAAAAGTTATTATTTTTTATTATTCCTTTATTTCCTAAGTGTTTGCTAATGTTTGCAGAATATCAAAAAGCACCGATGTTTTGGTCAAAAATTACCTAGTAGAAATAATTTTGTATTCCAAATTAGTAAAAGTGAGGTAGAGTGCTAAATGTGTGAAACATGCTAAAAACTTAGTTGTATTCTGAAGATGGCAGTTTAATATAACAAAGAAATATCAATATTACAACTATGCTCAGGATGGCAAAGAAATTGGTTAGGATGTACAGTTATATCCTGAGGATGTAACTGTCTAACAGAATGATGAAATAGGCAAAGATCAATGAATGTAAATGTAATGCTACAAGAGAAGAACACTCGATGTACGAGGATAGCCCTTGATCAGTTGATGATCGCCGGCACAAAACCTCAGGAAGAGTGTAAGCCCCTGCCTTGTTTGTTAATATTAGTAAGGTAAAAATAAGTACAACTTTGGATAGGTGATGAACGAGTATCTAAGATTACAATATGAGTGTTGTGTGTGTAGAGAGAGTATCAGGTGTTTGTGAAGTATTAAGCAAGTGAGAAGTGTCCTATGACTCATTGATCACCCCTTTTATAGTTATAAATGCAATAAATAGAAGATCCCATGAAATCCTCCTATATTAATGAGTCTCCTGACTGTTTCCAGTTGTCTTTGAAGAGTGGTTAACCAATATAGAAGTTGGTTAACCGTTTCCTTATTTCTTGCCTCTCATTAATGCTCGTCGGTTACACCTTTGACCTATTCTTTAGTGTTGGACTTGCTCCACAAGCATTGCTCTTCAATGATCGGCTCCTTTGACTTGAGTGAGACAATATAGCCGTTAGGGAGCAGTTACAAACTTTAATATTGATTAGGTGTACCTATAATATCATCATAATAAGATAATTCGTTAGTCCATCCTCAGGATGTGCACATGTTGAAATATAGGTACATCGTGAAGTCAGTTGAGCCCTTCAGCATCCTGAGGATGTTACTCAGAGAATATGAGGTAAAATCATCCTGCATTCATATAACAATAAGATAGTTAGTTTATCCTCAGAATGTGTATTAGATAATATTCAGTGTCATCCTGAATCCTGTTCTGCCTGTAGTATCCTGAGGATGTCACACAGAAAATATAGGTTAGTTCTATCCTAAAAATTTCACCACCAACAATTGTCCCTAAAAATATGTTACCGTTAATATCTTAACGGTTATAATATTTTTAATTCTGATGCTTGTCTTCTGAGAATGATTTAAACATTTGACAGGATATCTACGGCTATATTTTGGTCGATGATTTAGGGATGACCGTTACACCTTATCAGCTTTCATAGTCTATATCTAGACTTCAATCCTTCCGTGTTGTTTGATACGGGAGCAAGTAGATCTTTTGTGTCTACCAAAGTGATCTACCATCCCTCTTTTACCATAGAAAAGATGTCAAGCCCATTAGAAGTAGAAATTGCGGATAGTAAGAATTATTTGTTGCACAACATATGTAGAAATTGTACTCTCACGATAGAAGCGGAGAATTTAGGGGTAGAATTGGTACCTATGACTATGGGGGAGTTCCAAGTGGTGATAGGCATGGATTGGTTGTCTAAACACCACGCGGAATTTCAATGCAAAAATAAGACAATATACGTTACCGCACTTAGTGGGCGGCGGGTAAGTTTTATAGGGGATAGAAAGGTTGAAGCCAAGTTGTGTACCTTGGTGGAAACCATGAAGCATGTGCGTAATGGGGGAAAGGCGTTCATGGCCTATGTGGTTGATACCACCATCACCACCCCCAAGATTGAAGACGTACCGATTGTTAGAGAATTTCGGGATGTGTTCCCGGATGATCTTTCGGGGCTTCCTCCCGAACGCGAAGTAGAGTTTAAAATTGAGTTAGTGCCCGGGGCTCAACCTGTGGCAAAAGCACGGTATAGGTTGGCACCCACCGAACTCCGGGAGTTGATGACGCAACTTCAAGAGTTACTCGATAAGGGCTTCATTCGCCCGAGTGTGTCCCCGTGGGGAGTCCCTATTTTGTTTGTGAAAAAGAAGGATGGGTCTATGGGGATGTGCATAGACTACCGGGAGTTGAATAAATTAACGATAAAGAACCGCTACCCCTTACCCCGCATCGATGATCTATGTAATCAACTTCAAGGGGCAAGCTGGTTCCAAAGATTGACCTCCGTTCTGGGTACCATCAGTTGAGGGTAAGGGAAGAAGATGTGGCCAAAACAGCGATTAGGACCCGGTATGGGCATTACGAGTTCCTAGTAATGTCCTTCAGGTTGACAAATGCTCCGGCTGCATTCATGGACTTAATGAACCGGGTATGTCGTTCAATATTGGATCGCTTTGTGATAGTATTTATTGACGATATTTTGATTTACTCCCGAAGTGAATCGGATCACGCGGATCACTTACGGGAGGTCCTCGAAACATTTAGAAAGGAAAGACTTTATGCTAAATTTTCTAAGTGTGCCTTTTGGTTGAGAGAAGTCCAGTTTTTGGGACATGTGGTGAATGAGGAAGGCATTTCTGTGGATCCCTCAAAAGTGAAGGCAGTGACGGAATGGGTTTCTCCCAAAAACCCAAGCGAGATTTGAAGTTTTCTGGGTCTAGCTGGTTATTATAGAAAATTCATTCAAGATTTTTTTCAAAGGTGGCACTACCTTTGACACGGCTGACTAAGAAGAGCGAAAAGTTGCTATGGGGCGAAGACCAAGAAAGAGCCTTCCAAGTATTGAAAGAGAAGTTGTCTAGTTCGCCCGTTCTAACCCTGCCTGAAGGGTCAAATGATTTTGTGGTCTATACGGATGCCTCTTATCAAGGGTTGGGGCGTGTCTTGATGCAACGGGGGAAAGTCATCGCCTACGCATCAAGGCAACTCAAACCTCATGAATGTAACTACCCAACCCACGATATAGAACTGGGGACCGTAGTGTTCGCGTTGAAAATTTGGAGGCATTATTTGTATGGGACAAAATGTACCATATACTCCGATCACAAAAGCCTTAAGTATTTCTGCAAACAGAAAGACCTCAACACGAGACAACAGAGGTGGCTAGAATTGATCAAGGATTATGATTGTGGAATCATGTACCATCCCGGCAAGGCCAATGTGGTGGCCGATGCCTTGAGTCGGAAAGAGTACCCGCATCCGATCTGAGTTAAGGCCTTGGGTGTAGTAATTATACCTACCCTTTTGGGTGAGATACGAAAGGCCCAAGTCGAGGCTTTGCAAGCCAATGACCCGAAGAAGATAAGAATGAAAGGAATGATAGACAAGTTGGAAGAAAATGTAGAACTCCGGTATGTTGGGGGGAAGTGGGTCAACGAGAGTTGGCTCCAAGTGATTTAGTGGCCCTCACTAACGAGAAAATTAGCCTAATACGGGCTAAAATTCAAGTTGCCCAAGACCGACAGAAGGCTTATGCGGATAGTAGAAGACGCCCGATCGAATTTCAAGTGGGAGATTTTGTGTCATTAAAAGTCTCCCCTTGGAAGGGCATCATCAGATTTCATAAACGCGGGAAGTTAGGCCCACGTTATATTGGGCCGTTCAAAATTTTTGGCACGGGTCGGGCAGGTGGCTTACCGGTTGGAGCTACCGTCATCCTTAAGTGGGATCCATAAAACCTTCCATGTGTCCGAGTTACGGAAGTGTCTCACGGATGAAACCGCGTACGTGCCTCTTGAAGACATAGAGGTAGACGACAAATTGAATTATGTAGAAAAACCGGTGGCTATAAAAGATTTCAAGGTGAAGCGGTTGCGAAATAAGACCATAAACCAAGTTTTGGTTCAATGGCAACATCGGAAGGGTTCGGATCTTACGTGGGAATCCGAGGAAGAAATGCGGAAACACTATCCTGCTCTATTCGGCACGTATCTAGGTTTCGGGGTCGAAACCTTTTTTAAGGGGGGTAGACTTGTAACACCCCAAAAATGTTAAAGTAATGGTAGTATGGTAAATATATATATATATATATATATATATATATATATATATATATATGTAAGTATGAGTATGTATGTATGCGTGAATATATCTATACTATATTAATAAGCATATAGGAAGGGCATGGATGGTCATTTACCACTTTCTTTAATTGTACAAGCCTCAAAAGCATAATGTACAATCCTTCCTTGCACAAAACTCTTAAACTTTATGGGGTGCAAGTTGTCATGCATCATGTACAAGTGGAAAAAAACACGGGATACACATCTGGATTAGGGTTTCATTCATCATATCTCACATTTCATAACCTTCTCCGCCTCCTTTTCTCTTTCTCTCTCTGGAGATTCAAGAACATCAAGGGATTTAACTATGAAGATTCCAACGGTAAGCGGATCGATGAATATTTCACTAGATCGACGAAGATTCCAACATTTCTCAATGGTAAGTGACACTTTGTTCTGTTTTAGAACACTATTTGGTCATTCAAAACCCTAACGAATACTAACAGGTCGACATTGATGTAGATACAGAGTGACTGACGTTGTGTTTGCTGCAATGGGGGAGCCGGTATGGTACAAACCTGGTTTGGTAACATATGTGCTTAGTCACTGAGATTGAAATCTGGTACATTTTTGTTTTGTTTTCTTTTTGTTGGGTTTTTATATGAATAAGAGGGTTTGTTTAAAACAAAATAGGAGGATTTGTTTAAAACAAAATAGGAGTATTTGTTTTGTAGTTATATTTATATTTTAATGAATATAAGTTAATTTGTTCATGTTGTATACGAATCGGGAGTTTTCCTTTCTAAGTGTTACAATGGTGTGTTTACGGCCAGATATAGAGGTTTTAATTATGAGGTTTTAATTGAAAGAAGAATCTTGATATTTGGTTCCATACATTATCCTTAAGGTAACCTAAGAAGAAAAATGGAGACTTTCGAAGTTGAAAATGGGGGTTTTGTGGATGAAAGTTGTGATTTTACAGATGTAGAAAGGTAATGAAGGCTGAAGATGGAGGGCTTGATGTGATTGATACATATGTGTTTTGAAATGTTCATGAGCCTTCTCCTGACAATGTAGGTGATTATTGGTTGTTTTTTAGTTTTCTTTAGATGGTTTATGATTATGATATGTTCTTATAATAAGTTTCTTTGTTTGATGCATAGTGGTTTTACAGAGGGTTCAAGTCTCAATCTCCTTATGGCTGGTGTTTGCCACTGATTTATAAACAAAGATAAGAAGATGGTAAATCGGACAATGTTGCATAGTAGGAGAAGGCACGTAATATTGCTCAGGCTGCGGAGCATAGCATGACTTTACTCGCTGCCATGGCTCTTAATATTGCTCAGGCTAATGCTTCCATCAAAGATGGTTCCTTCCTAATCCTACCTCCTTTTTTTCTTTACTTTACCATTCACTCACTCACGCAGCAAAATAATAATAATAACATAAAATTCATATATTATAAATTATGAAAAGAATACTGAAATCCAAGACATAATAATAAATAGACTGTTATGACAACTCACAATTCAAATAAATCTTTAAAATCTACTAGAGATTTATTGTCTGATCCGTGGGTTAATTTGGTTATATGTCCCTCATCAAACTTTAGATCTCCTAATCCATGTTACTTTTTGACATGGAAATGGGAGCGGAACAAGTATGTTGGAGTCTCTATGGTAGGTAAGACATTAGCAATCATGGGATTTGGAAAGGTTGGATCTGAGGTAGCTAGACACACGAAAGGGCTTGGGATGCATGTTGTTGCACACGATCCATACACACCTGCAGACAGAGCACGTGCTATTGGTGTTGAATTGGTCTCCTTTGATGACGCTGTCTCACCTACAGATTTTATCTCACTTCATATGCCGCTTACCCCTGCTACCTCAAAGTTGTTCAACGATGCAACCTTTGCTAAGATGAATAGAGGGGTTCACATCATCAATGTGGCTCGGGGTGCAGTGACTGATGAAGATGCCTTGTTGAAGTCCCTAGATACTAGAATCGTTGCGCAGGTAGCGTTAGGCGTGTTCTGTGAGGAGCCCCCAAAGGATAGCAAATTGGTCCAGCATGCGAATGTGACCGCCACACCTCATCTTGGAGCGAGAACAAAAGCACAGGAAGGTGTAGCTGTGGAAATAACAGAGGCTGTAGTTGGAGGTCTACAAGGTGAACTTTCTGCAACTGCTGTTAACGCTCCAATGTTCCCTCCCACATATAGTTTCATCCCAAATAAATAAATAAATAACGTATGAACTATTTAACATTCAATCTGCAGGTTCTGTCTGACCTGGCACCTTATGTGACACAAGCCGAGAAGCTGGGAAGACTAGCTGTGCAGTTGGTTAGCGGAGGAAGTGGAATCAAGTCTGTGAAGGTGGTATACAGATCGGGTAGGGATCCGGATGACATAAGGCCATCAATCAAATGTTTTCTGATATTCACACCTATTGTTGGTGCTGCATCACATAAGGCCATCAATCAAATTTGTTCAAATGGTTTTTCTTTCAAGGTAACTAAACTACATTTATTAAGTTCCTGATAATTATCAAGTAGAGGTGAAATTTTGACACATCTACTTATTGTAATGGGTTGATTTGAGTTATATTTCTCTCTAATTAGTCAAACGGCTAAAATAAAAATTGTATTGCTTTAAAGGAAACATGTCAAATGGGTCAATTTGCTATTAACATAATGCAAATAACCTCTTAAATCAGTTGTTTAAAATATCAACTATTCATGTGGAGTTAGTTATTAACTGGTGTGAGTAATCTTTATATAGGACATGAATCGTCAATGTAAAATAGGTTAGTTAATGCTTGACATGTAGCTAGAACATTGTTTTAACTTCGTAGCTCTTTTATTTTTTGTAGTGAAAGCTCTTAATGATATCAAAGCTTCTCTTGGATGGACGGTCATGTATGAATGGGTTGGAGATGATCCGTTTTAGTATAGCTTAAAGGTACGATCTTCTATTACACGGTTTAGTTAGCAGGTACAATCTCCCATGACCGAAAATTGTGTCACACACATGAAGACGACACATGTATTCAACAGTTGACCCAAACACGGTCCGTTTAATAATTTGGTCATCCTTGCAATGGTTACATGAACTGAACCATCATTGGCGTTGCCTGCGATGGGAACAGGGAGACTCACGTCTAAATTTAAAATAACACCCTTTCACTTTGACGCTGCATTTTATATGACTTACTTTGTTAACAAGAACAAACATTTACAGAAGTTTGACCCAAGTTTAAGTAAAGATATTATTTGAATTAAAAGATGAAAAAATACTTTAAAACCCAAGTTTTAATAATTAAAAAATAATTCAATGGTATACCCATAAATACACAACACAAAGAATTGGTATAAATGGGACCATATAATGAAATTCTTATTAGTTTAGGCTGGAAGGTATTCATGTGGAATTATAAGGTAGTATCTTGCGTTTATTTTTATCAGTTCATCCCACGCCTTGTGGGTCCACCAGTAACGGGTTGCTTGATTGGCGGGGAAGAGCATCTCCAGGCAATGTTTCATTCAGGCAAGTGCACCATAGCAGCTTAAAGATAAGAGCAGCAGTGTTGCTTGATTGGCGGGGAAGAGCATCTCCAGTTAAGTTAATTAATTCTTTTAAGTAAGCTAAGCTAGATGAAGAGCTCCCATAACCTGACAATTTTTTTGTTTTCCTTTTTTTATTTGCTAGAGCAACTGTAACAAAACCGACCGTTTCCAACCCGCCGCATCATGCGAAAGGAGCTTAAGATCTTACAAGCAAAACATGATTTCATGATCTGGTTTTAATAAATATTTTTTTATTAATTTTCCAAGATAATTAAAACTTACATTTGGTATAGATTCTTGAATGTATTTGACGTTTTTCTGCCCCAACTTTTGCTTTAGCCAAACTCTTCAGACCCATTTTCAGCTTTTAATGTGTATTTCTTACTTTTTGTTTGTAAATTTTACTTTTGCTCTTTAATAGGGGAGCCAAAAGGCTCTGCTCACCCTCTGCAGACTTCAAATTTTTTTAAAAAGGTTGACGAGCAGACTGCAAGACAAAAGAATGGTCAAACAATAGGTTCATTTACACATATTGTTTGCTTTTTGTTTCAACTAAAGTTTGCAGTGTTTCAAAAGTACATTTCTCCTTTGTCCAATTACTATCTCAGCTACCTATCTTGCAAAGGAACCTATAAAATCGTGATGAAATTGTCAAACTGGTATTAGCTAAAAAACAAAAATGTTCTTTATTTTTTACTTTTGTAGTCGATTATATGTTTTTAAACTTCAAACTTTGTCAAAAAGCAAAACAAAAACTCAAGTTAGTATTAATGTTTCCAAAATTTGGATTAAGACCTCTAGACCAGACTAGATTTTGTATATATATGTATTTTGCAAGAGGTATGGTTTTGACCTTTAAGGTCAAATGAATTAAGTTTCAACCTCAAAGTTTATATGAATTCTTGAAATTTAATCAACCACGCTAAATTTCAAATCATGTATGCAAATTAAGGTGCTGGTATTTGATTAATGAGAAAAACAAAGTAACTTACCTGTTGAAGTTCAAATGTGTTGAAGATGGGAAGGAAAGATCCTAACGCTAAACAATATTAGCTTCTTGCAGTCTGGGAGATATCAGTTTGTAATATGATATAATAAATGAGATTTTATATAAGAAGTATAATGTGGATGTTAACATGCATAACTTTTTACTTCTGAAGGAGGTTAGAGGAGTCAATAATGACATTTTGACCTACCATAATGTGTCTAATATTGCATTGAGCCATTGACTATGCTCGCACAAAAAATCGATAAGCTTTGTCAAAGTACTAAACTTGTTGATAGTCTTTTAAATGTATCATAATGCATAAAATCATCGAACTCGCTTCATTGTAACAAAAGATTTTTATTTAAATACTGTAGTTCATATGAATATGATTTATAATTTCTTTTCTTAAAAGGCGTAAGTTATAAGTATTTCACACTTTCCATTATGTCATTTTTAATGTGTTGTAATAGTTCACATCATTGGTTTAAATGAAGTCATGGTGCACCTAAAATACTTTGTGGATCTTTAAGACCTGTGTCCTAATCCTTATAATTTGATACTGTATGATACGGCTGTTAGTATTGTCTGTAAATGTTTCAATTACTGACTACGTAACTATATAAAAAAAATACACACTTAGTTGATATCACTTGACACATTCCTACCATATATAACCAGACCTAAAGAATACCTCATCAAAATTATACATCATGTATGAATCCATTATATGTTCCTTTTCATGCAACCATAGTACGACCATATAAACCCAAGGGTAAAATTAGTAGTAAAATACTAGAAATTTACCTTAAGGACAATATTAACATATTGAGGGTTCATTGTCTATTTTAAACTGCTAAGACTAAGTGGTGTGGTAGGAAGCGAAGGGGGGCGTGGATCAACACATTGCAGCCATATCAAAAAAGAGTGCTTTGCCTGCCCTCTAAACCCCAAGACCCATGGGGATGGTGAGGCGTGATGAAAGAGACATTTTTTAATCCAACAACCAACCACAAGCAATCATCGTTGGCCACGTCATCCCCCCTTATCCCCTATGCCGGTGGATATTCTCAAGCCAACACCCTATGCCCAACCCACGCCATGATACGAGGCAGTGCAGGTGGCGTGGGGGGCTTCAACCATCCTCTCCACCCCATCACACCGTATAGCCTCTGTAACTCTTCCAAATCTTTAATATTTTTTTAATCCTTTGTTTCATTAATATCATAAGCCTTTTATAATGCTTCATTATCCTACTAAGCTTGTTCATCCATAAATAGACCATACTGATGTTACGCAAAAGAAAATTAAAAGAAGTACGATACAATGATATATCATGAGAGATTATTAAACTAACAAAGAACCACTACCGCGTTTTAAATTTTCACCGCCGCCGCATCGCGCGGGTTTCCTACTAGTATATATATGTATGTATGTATATGTTTGTACCCCTAGTTGTAAGTAATGCATTGGTAGTTGTACATTTAACAAACATAAAATTTACCAAGTTAATTACTTGGGTAAAAATGGTGGAAGTTTACTTGATAAAGGGAGGGACTAAACATGAGCTAACACTTATGTTGAAGGGTTGTTTTAGAACGATTAGGGGTGGTAGTAAATAAGGGATTAGAATGAAAAAATGGGGATTAGAAAGAAAGAAAAGAAAAGAACGTAGGGAGACAGAGGAGAAGGAGGTGACATAGGGAGCTCTCCAAATTGTCTCTCCAAAGCTGAAAATTAAAGCAAGAAATCATCCCTAAATCCCTGCATGTCCATGAATTCATAACCATCTAGTGGCACTAATACTATTGGTAAGTTGTAGAATCAATTTTAATGGGTTTAGAAGTGGTATGGTAGGATTTCATGATCATGTTGTGATAATTATTTCTTGTGATATGGGAAAGCATGATTACTATGTGTAGTAGTGTAAAGTTTAAGAGATTGTATGTTAAATTGTTGGTGTTAGGGCTGAATTGAGAATGTGTTAAGTGGGTGTTGGAATGAAGGTTTTCTGTTGACTTTTAAAAGTCAAACAGGACCTCAACACCAAGAAAACTCTATTGATTATGTATTGTTGTTAATAAAAAAGGTAGATTGTAAATGTTAGTGTAGAATGGGAGATGTTGCATCATAAAATGTTATGACCACTTGAATGTATGGTTATGCACACCAATTGTATGATAAAATGCCTAGCATGTTAGAATAGGTGAAATTGTGAGAAATGCATGATAAATATGATGCTAGAGGTTGTAAGTATGAGATTATGCTAGCTTGTTCACCTTGAACCAAGAATGGTAATGGGTAAAGTATGAAGAGCTAAAGTATGAATTCCTTCGCTATGTAGGAGTGAAGGTTGAAGGTTCAAGTGATCACAAGGAGCAAGGTGCACACAACAAAGGTAAGTTGGTTACTACCAACTATCTAGCTAATGATTATAATTGTCATATTGATTATGTATATATTGTTGTTGATGAAAATGGATGAATTGGAAGTGGTATGAAGCACCCTTGTGGTCACACAAAGTGCAAACTTGTAGAATGATTTATCATGGTAGAAGCACCCTAACGGGTCAAAACGTAGAAGCACCCTAACCGGTCAAAAAATGTAGAAGTACCCTAACGGGTCAAAACGGTAGAAATACCCTCAACGGGTCAATATAGTGGAAGAACCCTTAATGGGTCAAAAGGTGGAATTACCCTTAATGGGTCAAATGGTAGAAGTATGGACTTTATCATGACTCTATGGAATGTTTAGTTACCTTGGACAAGTGATGATGGTGCTTATGCATACTAATGGTTGCCTTGTTTGATTTGAATAGGTAATGCACATGTATGAAGTTCAAGTCTCAAGCGAGGTTGGATTATGCACGCTCAAGCCTCTTTTGGGTTGGGTACCATGTTAATGATAGAAACTTTGAGTCATACAACAAGAAGTCAATGTGTTGTGTTCATGATTTTGAAAATGGGTCAAAGTTTTACATGGTAGCTAACTTGGACATCATATTTTGTAATTAAACTAATGTGGCTTGTTGTTGGTAGGGTGTTGGACAAGATATTATGAAATGTATATATATAATGGGTGTTTTGTTTATTTACTATATATGTTTAAAAAAAACGAGTCTTACATGAATCACCAACAGATTTCACCCACAAAACTGATAATGATGGGAAGAAATTGATTCAAACTTCTGAAGAAAAAGAATGCACATCTTTTCATCAGAACTTTCTCAAAAAGGAAAGTACTGCAGAAGTTAAAACCACTGACAATAAGCCATCAGTAGTTTCATCTACATCAGGAGTTGAGTTCCTGAAAACTACTGATGACCTGTTGACAAATACTGATATTGTCAGTAATTTGCCTTCCAACTCTCTTGCTATATCCAAAAAGAAAGAGAAGGCAAAAGCATGTGAAATATGTGGATTGTTTAACCACATAACTGAACTTTGCAGATATAGAAAGGGAAATCAGTTTAACAAGAAAAATCAACTGGTTGTGGGAAAACAAATTAGACAAGATTTTGAAAACACCTTCTTTCCCAACAAACAACAACCAAGAAAAAACCTTTCTCAGAAAAAGTTTTTAACTCAACAAAAACCTTTTTCTCAGAGTTCATCCTCAGAAGTTAGACCTAACTCATCAGCAGTTTCACAAGCTGCTGAAGTTAAAGATTTGATAAATATGGTTAAACTTCTGATGACCAAAGTTGATGGTGGTCACCAAAAGGATACCACCATTGCCCCTTATGAAAAATCCATTGCCAAAAAGACATGGATTTCAAAAATTGGTCCTCAACAAACTGCACCTGTTCTCAAGAGCAAACCCAAAGCCAAACTGGCTTGGGTTGCCAAATCTAACTAATTTGCTATCTTGTGCAGAGGGTCTCCAGAGGCTTAAATAGCATTTGGTACGTTGATAGTGGAGGCTCAATGCACATGACTGGATGCAGATACCTGATAAACAATTTTATCAGTCAAAGAGAAGGATCTGTGTCATTTGGGAACAATCAAAGGGATATGTGCTAGGATATGGCAATGTATCCTCAGGCAAAATGCAGTTTGACAAGGTCAATCTGGTTGAAAACCTTTAGTACAACTTGCTCAGTGTCTCACAAATGTGTGACAAAGGATGTTCTTCCTTTTTCACCAAGACAGCATGCAAGATCATATCACCAGAAGGCCAGAAGTTGATAGAGAAGATGTGGCAATGTCTATGAAATGGACATTGAAAAAGACAAAATATTGAACAACACTGCCTGTTTCTTCTCAAAGGCATCAACTTCAGAAACTGATCTCTGGCACAGGAGACTTGGCCATGTGAACTTTAAAACCATCAATAAAGTCACAAAAATGGGCTTGGTCAGGGGTCTACCTTTGAAGGAATACCAGTGTAAAGAACACTGTGTTTCCTGTCTTAAAGGTAAACAGCATAAGTCCTCTTATAAGTCTATTGAAGAATCTAAAACAATTGCATGTCTTCAACTACTCCATATGGACTTATTTGGACCAGTCAAGATTATGAGCCTTGGTAAGAAGAAGTACTGCTTAGTCATCATTGATGACTTCTCAAGATTTACATGGGTCTTCTTCTTATATTCCAAGGATGAGGCAGCTGAAGTAATCAAGTTCTTCATTCTACAAGTAGAGAAGCAATATTCTCTCTCTGTCAAAGTCATCAGGAGTGACAATGGGACAGGGTTCAGGAACAAAACTCTGGATGAATTCTGTTTGTCTAAAGGGATTGTTAGACAATTCAGCATTCCCAGAACTCCTGAACAAAATGGTGTGGTAGAAAGGAAGAACAGGACACTAATAGAAGCAGCCAGAACAATGCTAGCTGATTCAGGCCTACCTTTGTATTTTTGGGCTGAAGCAGTCAACACAGCATGTTATGTTTAGAATAGAGTTCTCATTAACAAGAGACATACCAAAACTGCCTAGGAAATTCTTCATGGAATCAAGGCCCTTATCTCCTTCTTCAGGGCTTTTGGATGTCAATGTTTTATCCTCAACATCAAAGACTCTATCTCAAAGTTTGCTGCTAAAGTTGATACAGGTTACTTTCTTGGTTACTCTCCAATAAGAAAAGCTTACAAAGTCTTTAATTCAAGAACCAAGATAGTTGAAGAAACACCGAATGTCAAGTTTAATGAATCAAATCACACTCTTATTCCAGCGCATCCTGCTGAACTCTTTGACCTTGACAATTTTAATTTCGGACCTGACAAGACTGTTGAATCATCCAAACCTCCTCAAATTGGTTTTCAAGGGTTTGAAGATGATGATCCTACACCATGGACCTCAAACACAGTCATCAAATCAACTTACAAACCTTCAGAAGTTTCACAAGCTTCTACTTCAAAAACTACTGATGAACTTTTTGAAACTACTGATTCAGCTGAACCACAAACTCCTATACCTCAAACAACAGCTGAACCAGATATTATCAATCCCAGTGGTTTATTTGAAGAAATTCAAGAGCCATCCTCAAGCACAGGATTGCAACAACTGATTGAACATAGAGATCATCCACTAGATCAAATCATGGGTGATATTGCATCAGGGGTACTGACAAGAAACCAGCTTTCCAGCTTTTGCTTTTTCTCAGCTTTTATTTCTCAGTTGGAACCTAAGAAGTATCAAGAAGCCCTCAAAGATAACTTTTGGGTGCAAGCCATGCAAGAAGAGCTGCTTCAATTCAAGAAGCAACAGGTTTGGGAAATCTATCCCTTACCTCCAAACAAGCAACCGATTGGTACAAGATGGGTCTTCAGAAACAAATCAGATGAAGCTGGTATGATCTTCAAGAACAAGGCAAGATTGGTGGTACAAGGCTATTCTCAAGAAGAAGGCATTGACTATGATGAAACCTTTGCACCAGTTGCAAGACTTGAAGCTATCAGGTTATTTTTAGCTTATGCAATTTCCAACAACATAAAAGTTTTTCAAATGGATGTCAAGAGTGCATTTTTGTATGGAAAAATAAAAGAGGAAGTGTATGTCTGTCAACCTCCAGGGTTTGAGGATCCTTCTCATCCTGACTGGGTATACAGACTTGACAAAGCTCTTTATGGGCTAAAACAGGCTCCAAGAGCCTGGTATGAAACACCTTCCAACTTTTTACTAAAGAATCACTTCACTAGAGGCTCCATTGATAAAACACTTTTCATCAAACATGTTGGAAATCATGTCTTACTTGTTCAAATTTATTTTGATGATATCATTTTTGGTTCAACAAACACAAAATTGTGTGAAGAATTTATGAAACTCATGCAATCAAAATTTGAAATGAGTACAATGGGAGAATTGCAGTACTTTTTGGGACTGCAAATCAAGCAACAATCAAATGCAACATTCATACATCAATCAAAATATGTTAAAGAATTATTAAACAAATTTTCTTTACAAGACTGTAAATCATGTTCCACTCCCATGACACCAACCACACAAGTTGAACCAGATGATCAAGGGAAAGAAATTGATCAGACCATGTATAGATGTATGATAGGTTCTCTTTTATTTTTAACTGTTCTAGACCAGATATTATGTTCTCAACTTGTGTCTGTGCTAGATATCAATCTTCACCAAGAGAATCACATCTGACTGCTGTCAAAAGAATCTTCAGATATCTGAAAGGAACTCCTACTTTAGGAATTTGGTATCCTGCTTCAAGCAATACCAAGCTAACTACTTTTCAGATAGTGACTATGCAGGGTGTAAGATGTCAAGAAAATCAACATCTGGTGGTTGTCAATTCTTAGGAAACTGTCTGGTATCTTGGCAATCAAAGAAACAAACATCTATGGCAACTTCAACAGCTGAAGCTGAATACATTGCTGCTGCAAGCTGTACATCACAGATACAATGGCTCCAATATCAACTTCTTGATTATGGAATCAAAGAAACCAAGACTCCTCTTCTAGTAGACAGCAAATCTGCCATTAGCATCATTCAAAATCCTGTTCAGTTCTCAAAGACAAAACATATTGAAATCAGGTATCATTTCATAAGAGATTGCTATGAAAAAGGCAAGATTGAGGTGCAACATGTCCCAACTGCTAATCAAATAGCTGATATGTTCACCAAACTCCTTGATACAGCAACATTTCAGAGGTTAGTATCCATGCTTGGGATGCTAAATTTTGAATAAAGTCTGTAAGTGTTTTCACCTTTTAGTTCTGCACATATTTTTACTTTCACTTACATACTTGTTAAAAACTGATACAAAACCTCTGATAAACAAAAAGAGAAAGAAACTACTGATGTGTTAACAAACATCAAAAATGGAAAATTTTCGAAAAAGATATAACTACTGATGAAAATCAGAAGTTATTTAAGTGTTTTAAAAGTTATTCTCATCTGTTGTTTCAAAACTACTGAAGAGATAACTAAAACCACTGATGAAGAAACTTTCTTCTTCAGTAGTTTCATTAAAAAGGGTAAAACTGACCTTTCACTCATCAGAAGTTTGACGTAGTCGGTTAAATTTTGACCTAGTCGGTTAAAAACTTCTGATAAATACCCTTTTCAAACACTTATCCATTCAAAAAGCATATTTCCCTCTTTCTCTCTCAAAGCAAACACAAAACCCCTTCTCTAACCTAAAAAATCACTGTTCGATCAAAGAAGAACCATGGCTCTTGTTCTTAAATAGGGACACAATTAAAGAGGCTACTTTGAGAAAGATGAAGCCTGGTCCCAGTACGAGGAAATCATTGATTTAGTCGTAAAATCCCAATATTCAACCGCCTTCACCATTGATCCTCCTATTCATGAACAGACTCTAAATGAGTTCTGGGCAAACGCAGAGAAGGTGATGGTGAATGACAGAGTGATTTCCCTCAAATCAACCATTCAAGGGAAACTGATGGCCATATCACCAGAAACTTTAAGCATAAGGCTTGGTTTGAATGATTCTGATGCTCCAGAGCATGTTTCAAACGCTGATATTCATCTTACCATGACTGAATGTGGCTATCAAGGTACTTTGGCACAGGCTACAGTTTATAAGAAATATTTTGATCCACAATATAAACTGTTATTTCATTATGTTATTATGTGCTTAAGTCCTAAAACTGGATCTTATGATCATATGCCTTCAACTTTTCAACCAATTTTTCATTCAATAATAAATGAAACACATTTTAAGGCATCAAAACTTTTCTTTAATGAGTTGGTGTTACATCATGAAAATAAAAAGAAAAAGTTTTTGTTATACCCAAGGTTTGTTATGCAATGCATAATAAAAGAACTTGGAGAGGGAGTACTTATGGGAGAACCAACTGTTTTAAAACCATTAACTTCCCAAGTATTCTCAAGGCACAACAAACCGGCCACAGTGCCAGAAGATGACCAAGGGGAACAACAACCCATCCCTGAGGAACCCACATCTTTTAAACCTAAACAAAAGAAAACTAAAAAGCCTTTACCTCTCAAACAAAAACCCACCAACCCAAAGAAAAAGATAGTTCAGGAAGTGGAGAACCTTGAAACTACTGATGTGCAATCTGCACTTGAAAAGGTAGTGGCTGAAACATCCTCTCAGTCCACTCCATCTCCACCACCCAAAAGAAAACCAGTTACAATCATTTTCCAAAGAAAAAGACACAAAAAGACTGTAACTACTGACCAATCCTCTGAAACTACTGAACAACAACCCTTAACAACTACTGAACCTGAACCCTCACATACAACCATAGAAATTGCCCAACTTCTCTCAGGGCTAAAAGAAACCCATCCAACACATATCACTCCCCAAACAACACATCAAACAGGGGAGATGCCTTCAGACTTTGACATGGATGTGGATATCTTTGGCTCTACCCGGAGAGATGAGGATGAACCAGAGTTTCTAAGCCCAAACTTAGAAACTTCAGGTACTTTTGAGGCTGCTACTACTCACTTATCACCCAGTGGGGAACCTGAGGACAGTAGTAACATAGCTAAGACCTCAAATTTGGCAACTACTGATGAAGGCTTATTGCCTGAGGTAGGAAATCCTTAGTTCCAAGAAAAAGAGGTTCATGAGTAGAATAGTTTGGAGCTAGCTTATGATATAACTGATACTGCCCTCATTGAGGACACTATTAGGGATTCAGATGATTCCATTAGCTTGGATGATGATTCACAAATTCCACAACTTGAATTGACGGCTAATGTTGAAGGTCCTGAATCTGAGGTCTTTAAGCTCAAAGAGCTGGTAACCAAAGATCAGGTTAAAGACCACTTGAACCCTATTTCCCCTAAAGTGGCATCTTCAGCTCAAACTGAAGATCACCCAAAAACACCCCCTTCACAAAAACAGCCTACCCAATTCACTAGGCTCTCAAGCATAGACCTGAACCAACTATGCAGCCCAGATGGTCCCCTGTACCAGATGATGAAGGACATTTTAACTGATCAACTCAAATCATTCACAACTGCTTGGGAGTTGAAGACCAACACTCAATTTGAGTTGATAAACACCAAGCTTGTAGAGCTGAACAAGAAGATAGATGAAAACCAAAGACAGCTTGCAACATTATCTGCTGCAACTTCTCATTCCTTGAAGCTTCCAGAAGTGGATGAAGCCAAAAAGGGGGAGAAGAGTAAGGAACCAATAGTTGAAGTATCTTCTGAAAGTCCTGAAGCTGAAAAGATTACGAAAAAACCAGGAAAGGAGATCCTTCAAGAGTTTAGTTCATCTAAGGCAACTGAAGAAACTACTGAAGACATTATTCAAACTGCTAAAGACAATCCTTCAGTAGTTGTGACTACTATCAACCCTTCAGAAGTTTTCACTTCCAAAACTGATCAAGGACAGTCTTCCAGGGCAACAGAGAAAGAACCAACTTCCATTCCTAAGCCAGCAACAACAACTACAACAGCTATTTTAAACCCTGCTCCCATTTCAATGTCAAAAGAACTATTGGAGAAGAGTTTAAAAGAAGCAATGAAGAAGGCTAAGGAAGACAAAGTGTGGAATAGCCTAGAAGAAAGAGATGGACTAAGCTATAAAGAGAAACTTGTTGAGTATCAAAATAAACTCAATGAGTTAGAAGCTGAAGAGAGAGCACTGGAAGTTGCTGCTGAAGAAGACAAGAGAGCACAGCTAATTCAAATGATAACCAAGAACTCCAGGGCAAAACAACCCTCTCTAAACAGGCTCTCAACTGAAGAACTCACAAGAAGAGCTCAACTTATAGCTGATAAGTTGGCAACTAAGAAAGAGAGAAAAGCTAAGAGAGCTGAGATAGTGGAAGAGCTTGTAGCAAATGGTTATGGTTCAAAGGCCTCAGTGTCAAAGTGGAAAGAAGAAACCTTATATGACACTTACAAAAAGTTCAAGGCCAGTAAAGCTGCAAATCCAGATAGATTTAAAACTCCTGAAGACCAACAAACTTCAATCATAAGAAGATCATTTGGTGCATTACAAAGACCTGCTACAACCAAGAAGAAGCCAGAGGAAACTATGAAGACTGATTTCAAGATGGTACTATTGGAAGGAAATCAGTTAGTTCATGGTGATTTTGATATTGAAGAAAAGCCTCTGCTTACACAGTTCAGAGATCCTGCTACTTATGCTTACCAAATACAACAGTCAATCAAAGACAAATCCCATACCAAGGTTGTTACAACACATCACCTACCCAACTTTGCTATCCAAGGTGGTGTTGATCTTCAAGCTAGCAGAGATTCTCACCTGAAGGTCACTGAAATAGAAGATATACCCCAATCCTCTTTAGGTCAACCTTAGGAAACTAGCTTGGTTTCCTATGCCTCGGACTTTGACAGGTTTAAGGTGAATATTGTCAAATGGTCATTCACTGATTCAAACTCAGTGTTAGTGACCAGGAGAGATCGTTCAAGCAAGGTCTACAAGAACTCAAAGTAGTTGAGCATACTGTCAACAAAAGACCTTCTGACCATTCAACATCTTGATCCTGAACGTGGATCTCTTACAGAGCAACAACAAGATACGCTTAGTACCAAGATGACTGCAGAAATCTGGAGGATACTAGAAGCGAAAAGAAATCAAGGTAAATAAAGATTGGATAAGGTTTTGGCTTCATCAATCCAGGGGGAGATTGTTGGGACAAAGAGGATTGAAGAAACCACTTTTGATACCCTTAGTCCAAATCATATTCTGCATAAGTATAGAAGAAACTGCTATAAAAGAAAACACAAGTGCTGAAGAAGAGAAGAGCAAAGTACTGAAGAAGAAACTGATTAGTAGTTCTGAAGTCTAACTAGACACTTCACTTCAGAACTACTGAAGACAAAACTACTCTTCAGTAGTTTGTCTACTCATCAGTTGTTTGCTGATCTTATCTTAAGAACCGACTTAACTTCAGTAGTTTAGTATAATAGTGTTTTGTTAAAGTCTTGGATCAAGTTTCAATGTACAGCCTGTTGTAAGCATTATCCTAAGTATAATATCTTTGCTAAATATCTAAGATTACTTAGTACAACAGTCTTGTAACTTTGTCTATAAATAGATGAGCTTGTTCATCTATTTTACATATGTGATTACATCGATTTTAATTGAAAAACCTTCAAGGCTTTAAACTTATTATCCATTTCACATCTGAGAATCATAACTTGTGCTTACTGCTTTATACTTACAATTGCTTATTGATTCTCATTAACTGTTCAGTCAAGGGGGAGTAATAACTTCATTAAAAGTGATACTTTGTATTTAGAACATTTATCATTCCGCTGTGCTTAATAACTTTGATAAATCTGCAAACACATAAGTGTTCTAAACTGCTATAAGAGACCATCACTGATCCAACAACTGGTCCCATCATCCCAAGAATATACATGGGCATCGTGCGCTCCAGGCGAGGGTTGCTAACACGATGAGAAAGGTGAAAACCTTTAAACCTTAGGAAGGTGTCAGATACCTTAACGGAGGAGAGGGTGGCCAGCCCCCTAGTCTTCTAAGCATTCCATCTTCAGAATGGTACTGCAAAATTCTCAGGATGGACTATTTCTAGACCATGTTTAGTGAAAATATAATTGATCGAAATAAATCGAAGATAAGCACTTACATATGGAGATGATTCATCTCTATCAGCCTTCACCTTCATCCCTAGGCATGGTAGTATTTCAAGTGTATAGCATTCCAAGCTCTTGGTAGAATCTCTCCTTCCTTTGTTGACAGCCAATATGCTGCTTTTCCTGCTTCAGAATCGATTAAGTATGGACTTTCCCACTTGGGAGCGAGTTTACCATCACTTGGTTTTGTTGTATTTCGGAAGGCTTTTCTTAATACCAACTCTCCCACTTGAAATCTTCTTATCATGATGTTCTTGTTGTAAGCTTTAGTAATCCTTTGTTGATATGCTGCCATCCTTAATTTAGCAGCATCCCTGAGTTCATCCACAGTTTCCAAATCTTGTAGTAATGCTTCAGAATTGGTAGTTGCATCCTGAAGATGTTTCCTTGCTGTAGGCATGACCATTTCTGTTGGAAGCATTGCTTCTGTTCCAAAGACCAAAGAGAAAGGTGTCTGACCAGTAGCATTCTTCGAAGTTGTCCTATCAGCCTAAAGTGCAAATGGAAGTTCTTCTGCCCATTTCCCTTCCTTTTCCCCAAGCTTCTTCTTCAAGTTGTTGACGATGATTTTGTTTGAGGATTCTGCATGTCCATTAGCTTGAGGATGGACTGGTGTTGAAGTTACCATCTTGATCCCCCAACTCTCGCAAAAGTCAGTTGTTCTTTTGCTAATGAATTGAGAACCATTGTCACAAATGATTTCAGATGGTACTCCAAATCATGTCAGGATGTTTCATTTGATGAATGAGACCACCTCTTTATCTCTGACTTGCACAAATGCTTCAACTTCAATCCATTTCGAGAAGTAGTCTGTCATCACTAGCATGAATACCTTTCCTCAAGGAGCTTTGGGTAGCTTTCCTACTATGTCCATTCCCCATTTCATGAAGGGCCAGGGTGAAATAATAGGATGTAGTGGTTCAGTAGGCTGGTGAAGTATGTTGCTATGTCTTTGGCATGCATCACACTTTTGGGAATACTACATGGCATCCTTCTTCATAGTAGGCCAATAGTATCCCGCCCTCAAAGTCTTCGAGTAGAGAGATCTTCCTTCTGTGTGATTTCCACAATCTCCTTCGTGGATGTCTTTGTGTACTTCGTTTGCTTCATCCTTATTGAGACATCTCAAATATGGACCTGCGAGAGACTTTCTATAAAAAATATTGTATATAATTGTAAATTTAGATACCTTTATCTTGAAAGCCTTTGGATTTTCCTCATCAGGAATGACATCTTCTTGTAAATATTTCATTATGGGAGTCATCCATGATGAATCGTCTTGTTCCTGAGTGGCTAAAACAGTGATATCCTCAGTATGGTCTGTTTTATCCTCAGGATGGCACCCTTCAATCACTGGTTTCAAGATGTGGATGATGGGAATCTTGGATCCTTCTGGTAGGTTAAAGGAGGATCCCAGGTTTGCTAAGGCATCAGCTTCAGCATTTTCTTCCCTAGGTACATGTGTTAGTGAAAATTCTACAAAACAAGTAGCTAAATTTTTAACAATTTCAAGATAAATGGCTAACTTTTGTCCTTTTACTGCATATGATCCATTGAAATGGTTAGTAATCAACAAAGAATCAACAAAGACTTCAATTTTAACAATGCATATCTCTAGCAAGTTGTAAACCAGCAATGAGAGCTTCATACTCAGCTTCATTATTGGTTGTTTGAAATGCACATCTAATGGAATGGGGTATCTTGTCCCCTTGTGGCTATTTTAGTAGTATTCCCAGACCTGTGCCTCTTGCATTCGAAGCACCATCAGTGTATAGAGTCCATCTTTCCAAATTTTCATTTAGTTGTTGAACTTCAGACTCTACTTCACTCAGGATGTCACTACTGAAATCAGCCACGAAGTCTGCTAGAGCCTGTGACTTTATTGCATTTCTAGGCTCATATTCTAAGTCAAAGGCACTTAATTTATCCGACCATTTTGCCATTCTTCCAGACATTTCGGGTTTTTTTAATACATTCTTAATGGGATAGTTAGTTTGAACATATATTTTATGTGTTTCAAAATAATGCCTTAACTTAGTAGAAGCCATTATTAAAGCTAAGATAAGTTTTTTGAGATGTGAATACCTGGTTTCAACATCAAGTAGACTTTTACTTACATAATAGACAGGATGTTGTTGCCCTTCGAAGTCCTTTACCAATACAACACTTACTGCATTCCCAGAAACTGCAAGATATAGCTTGAGAGGTTCTTCATCCTCAGGTTTCATCAATAATGGAGATGCTGCTAGATAATCTTTGAGCTTCTTTAATGCATCTTCATGCCTCTGTCCCCAGTCGAATTTGTTATTCTTCTTCAGGATGTCGTAGAACTCTTTACATTTCTCTGAGGATTACGAGATGAATCTATTCAGGGCTGCTATCCTGCCAGTCAGCCTTTGCATATCCTTAATATTTCTTGGGGATTTGAGATCAAGGATGGCCTTTATTTGTTCAGGGATGGCTTCTATCCCTCTTTTTGTTACCAAATATCCAAGAAACTTTCCAGCTCCAACTCCAAAATGGCACTTTGCTGGGTTTAACTTCATGTTGCAAGCATCCAGGATGTCAAAAGCTTCTTTGAGATCCCGAAGATGTTCTTCTGCTTTCTTGGATTTTACTACCATGTCATCAATGTAGACCTCCATCGTGTCCCCAATCTTTTCTTTGACCATCATGTTCACTAGCCTTTGATAAGTGGCACCTTCATTTTTTAATCCAAATGGCATGGCTATATAACAATATATACTTGATGGTGTCATGAATGCTGTGTCTTACTGATCATCTGGTTCCATCTGTATCTGTTGGAATCCTAAGGATGCATCCATGAATGTCAGCATCTCGTGGCCTGCTGTAGCATCCACCATTGAATCTATATGTGGTAATGGGAATGGATCTTTAGGACAGGCCTTGTTAAGGTCTATATAGTCCACACACACTCTCCATTTCCCATTTTTCTTTTGAACTACCACAACATTCGCTAACCATTTTGGGAATTTTACTTCCCTTATCATTTTAGACTTCAGTAGCCTATCTACTTCTTCTTGTATGATGATATTTCTTTTTGGAGTAAACTTCCTTCTTTATAGCTGAATGGGCTTGAAACTCTTATCATTCCCAAGTTTGTGAGTAATGACATCCTTTGATATGACAGTCATATCTTCATGCTTCCAAGCCAAAGTAAACATCCTACATTTAAGAAAAGATATTAGTGATTGTTCAATATCATGTGAGATATTCATACAGATTTGCACAGTGATATCCTTGTTGTTGTTGTCAAGGCAGATGGGTTTTACATCCTGGTCAGAATGTACTTTAACATCCTGAGGATGGCATTGTGCATCCTGCTGTAATCGCTATGCTTGACGGGATGAGGCCTTCATTGATGTCGTATAGCAATCCTTAGCTTCCTGTTGATCGCTATTGACCTTCACAACTCCCTAAGGTGTGGGTAGTTTCACACACTGATGATATGTTGAAGGCACTGCCTTCATGTCATGTATCCAGGGTCTCCCCAGGATGATATGGAATCTATCACATAGAATCTCTGGATAGAGTTCACTCTTTCTACATATACTGGTAGCTTGATGTCGCCCACTGTGCACATAGTTTCTCCACTGAAGCCCACCAAAACTGATGACCTGGAAACTATTTTGGATTCCGTGATATTCATTCTCTTAAGGGCTTCAAGCTGGATGATATTCACTGAACTTCCTCCATCTACGAGAATCCTATGAATAAAGTGGTTAGCAATATATAAAGTAATAACCAAACCGTCATGATAAGGATTAAGGATGTTTTCTCTGTCTTCTTCCTCAAAGCTTATCACTTTTGAGGTTGTCAGGATGGTCGTCTTCGTTGGTCTTTCTCCTTTTCAGACTTTGTTTCCCTCGCATGTCTTTTAGCAGCTGAGTATCATGCTCCACAAATGTCTGACCCTCCTGAAATGAAGTTGATAATGCCAGCATCATTAGGTGGGAATGCTGCTCTTTCCCGGATGTTGGTGCCATCCTGAGCTCTTGATTTCTTTTTGCCCAGGAGATCCTTGAGGTGACCCTTGCTTAAGAGATATGCTATCTCTTTTCTTAACGCGATGCAATCTTCATTGATATGGCCGACGTCTTCGTGAAAGGCACACCATTTGGATTTGTCTTTCCATCCTGTCTTGTTGTCCTTCCTTGGGCATCTTGCTTTGTCCCCTAGATCCTTCATGGAATACATCAACCCTGTTACATCCATAGAAAAACAATAGTCAGATAATTTAGGTCAGTCATCCTCATCGTCATCCTCTACCACATTGACCTTCTTATTATCAGGCCTAGCATATGGTTTATGCTTGTATGGTTCGTATGTGGAAGTGGATTTTCGATTGGGATGGTTATATTTTGAGGATGATTCTATCCTCTCTTATCTTCTTATCATCCACAAGTCGGATGAATCTTAAGGCTCTGTTCCTGACTGCATCTAGGTTCCTGCATGGATTTATCACCAATTCTTGGTAGAATGGTGAATCTTTCTGTAGTCCCATCTTGAAAGCCTGAATCGCTGTTGTGAAATCCATGTTCAGGATGTTAAGTGCTTCCTTTCCAAACCTAGTAATGAATTCTCTTAGTGATTCCCCCTGTGGTTGAGTCACCCTGTATAGATCACTTGTTAAACGTTCGACTACAAGAAAACTGATTATTAAACATGTTAGTTAAATGTGCAAAAGAAGTAATAGAATAGGGAGGAACAATTCGGAGCCATTTCAGGGCTGGACCAGTGAGAGTTGAACCAAATCCCTTGAATAAGCATGCTTCTTTCAGATTGGTAGGGATTGGATTTATTTCCATCCTTTCCCTATATTGAGCCACAGGTTCCTCAGGATCAGTTGATCCATCGTAGAGCTTCATGCTTGGAGTTTGAAACCGCTTTGGGATCTCTGCATCACATATTGGAGGTGCGAATCTTGACACCCTATGGCATGCTGAGGATACCTCAGGGATAGGTTGCACTATCCCATGCACACTCGATACCATATCTTTGATCTTCTGAAGCTCCCTTTCTAGTTGAGGGCTTATTCCTGTATCCTGCAAAGAATCAACAACATTAGTAGCAAAAGTAATAGAACTTAAATTGTTATTGTTGTTATTATATCCTTGCGATGGCACAGGTGCATATCCTGCATCCCTGGTAGTTGCCATCCTGGGTGTAGTAGTCGTTTCAGGAGCACAGAACCCAGTGTTCATGGGGATGAAATCTCCTTGATGAACACCTCCAGAGATGCCTGAATTGATATCTAAAACCCTTGGTTGTAACTGTGTCCCCATTTCTTTACTTGGTCTCTTTGAAGATGTCTTGAGGGATTGTATCTCTCTCATTAGCATTCTGTTGATCTCCTGCTGTTGCTGCATTTGATCCTTTACCATTGAAAACATAGATAGGATCTCATCACTTGAAACTAGAACATGAGAAAATCCAGATGCCCCCAATGCTGGCCTAGGTGAAATTTGAGAGGTAGCACTCTTTGAAAATGCAGGAGGAGGTAGTAAAGTAGTATTTCTGGTAGAAGTTGATGAAGGCATGGGTGAGGAAACATTTTTCTGGGAAGACGACATAGTTGTCAAGTTTTGTAAAAAAGAAGTAAATGAAAAAAGTTTTTAACTAAGTTTTTTGTAAAAATAGCACCACTTGCCCCATGGTGGGCGCCAAATTGTTTTGGTCAAAAATTACCTAGTAGAAATAATTTTGTATTCCAAATTAGAAATTGTGAGGTAGTGTGCTAAGAATGTGAATTTACTATTAAAACTAGTTATATTCTGAAAATGTTTGATCAGGATGCAAAAAAGAGTAAACTATGCTCGGGATGGCTTAGGTTTGATTCGGGATTGACAGTTATATCCTCTGGATGGAACTGTTTGTAATGAACGAATAAATGAGTAAAACACAAAGAACAACACTCGATATACGAGGAAAGCCCTTGATCAATAGTAGATCGCCGGCATAAAACCTCAGGAGGAGACTAGGTCCCTGCCTTGTTTGTTAATATTAATTTGGTAAAAAGTACAACTTTGGATGAGTAAGTGGACGAGTGTACCAAAATTACAATGATTGTGTGTGTTTTTTAAGTGTTAGTGTGTAGCTATAGTGTAAGCAAGGTGCGTGTCAGTGTCCTGCAAGTTTGACTCCATCTTCAATCATAGAGCATGAGTTACATTCCTATCTTTGACTTCTTCAATTGAGTGTTATAATATAGACGTTGCTGAATCAATAAAATCCATATTATAACTTAGTTGTACCTGCAATCATATAAGAAAGCTAATTCGTTAGTTCATTCTCAGGATGTGTGCATGCTGAATTACAGTTACATCCTGAAGTCAGTAGAGTCGGGGTGTAGGGAAAAATCATCCTGAGGATTTTCACCCACAACAATTGTCCCCAAAAATATGTTACCGTTAATATCAAGGTAAAAATATTTTTTAATCTAAATATCTTCTCTGATGATTGATGGGATGTCTTGTCAGGATGACAACGACTATTTTTTAGGCGGTATTATGTGATGACCGTTACAAACATCATCCTCTATCCTCTATATCTAGAGCTTGATCCTTTCCTTTATAATCACATTTGATTTTTAGAAAGGTAATTTCTCTCTTCTTTCTTCCACTTTTATCTTTATTCCTGTAAAAAATATTAGTAATATTCTAAAGATGGCAAAAAGATCCACAAGAGCTTCGGGGAGTGTGGGAACTTCCAGCGACTTCATTCCCCAAAACCTCTTGAGTCATCCTGAACAGGAGATCTGTTCTTTTGATGATAAGGAGATTCGAGCCCTAAAAAGCTCAAAAGTCTTCCCAAGCTCTGTTGAGTTTCGTCCTTACGATTCTAATGCAAGATCAGACTTTGCTTCTCCTACGTGGGTCTGCTTCCTGTACTTACCATTACTTCTAGGTGGGATGGCTTATTCCCAAGCCATGCCTGAATTCTGGAAGATTCTGATGGTTTATAGTAGGCTCGTTGAAGATCATGGTGTCCATCTTGAAGTGGGGGACCTGGCTCATGTTTATAAATTGAGGACACACGGTTCCCACCGTTATGTTCTTCAAGTTATAGAAAAAGAACCACCCTTTCTGTTCAATGTGGTCAAATTTGAGAAAAATTGGAAAACAAAATTCTTTTTTGTTAAGAGGAGTTCTATTCCTTATGGGATGAGATTCCCCTTTATTGGTTAAAAAAGTGGTAAAATTATTTTTAGTGTTTTTGTAAAAATTTTAGTTACATGCTGAAGATGCTACATCCTGAAATCTTTTGTTCAACAGGTGTTTCCTTTGCAAAGTTTGCCACCCCTTTGAACGATGCTTTTCTTCGGTGTTTAGTTGGTTACAAGTTACTTGAATCAGTAAGGACCTTCGTAGTGGAAGAAAGTGATACCACCAGCCAAGCCTCCAAGATGTCTGGTAAGCACGTTTTGTTAGATCCTGAGGATGTTTATCTTTTTATTTACCTACTAACCCTGTTATTATCTTAGCCTCATCCAAGAAACCTGCTTCTTTTGACCTGGATGATATTGATAGCATGGCTACCAAAGTGTCCTCTCCCTCTCCTTCAAGCTCCAAGATGGTTACTCCTCCTTCCAACCCCACCTAAGACTAGGGTTGTTGCTGCTGCTTCAAAGAAAAGGAAGGGGAGTGCTGCTGATGTTGTTGCTCAGGAGATCACCCCTTACGAGGGTTTGAACTATAATGAGATTCTAAACAAGATCTCTGAATTCACTCTTCAGGTATGGTCCTATCCTGAGGATAACATTGTTATGTCAGTGAAAAATGGTTAAGAATACTTACCTTTTCTTTTTCTTGTCAGGACCATGAGTATCTCTCAAAGTCTTTGGATGTTGTTGCTCAAGAACTTCATGAGGCCCCAAGCAAGCTTGATGATGTTCAAAAGATTTCTCATCAGAAGGGCAAATTTCTTGAGGCCAAGCTGGCAAAGACTGAGGCTGAGCTGAAGAGAGTGAAATTTGAGCATGCTAAAGCCTTGTTGGATCATCAGAAGGAGGCAGAGGATCATAGGAATTGGCTTATCAAGTCTGCTTCTATTGCTGTATTTCAGGCCAGAGTGAAGATGGCTCTCCAGGCTAAAGATCCAGGATACGACCAGAATACCTGGGATGTTGAGGCTTGGAAGGAAAAAATTAAGAGCCTATGCGGCAAAGAAGTGGTTTATGAGCCTGTTCCGATTGCTCATCCTGAGGGTGTGGCTAAGGATCCTGAGGATGTAGAGGTGAAGGCATCGGAGACGAGGTTGCTGAGGTGGTGAAGGACCTTCCAGTGGGTGATGAAGGATGTTTTGACTAGGCTGGAGCCCACTTTTTATTTGATCTTTGTGGTTGTGTTTGGTAGAACAATTTCTGACAATTATTAATATGTAATAACTTAGAATATTATAAGGTTTGGGGTGGAGGGATCTTGGTTTCAAGACGAAACCCCAAATCTTTTTGCTGACCTTGGACTACAGATGTTGACCCCTGGTGGATGGGTCCTGGTTTTGGATGAAGCCGGGGGTTGACATCAAATTTTGACTTATGATGCATAATAATATATTGTAACAATCTTTTGACGCTATTGTTCCTGTGTTCTTTTTATTTCCTTTGATATTCTGCAAACATTAGCAAACACTTAGACTGTAAAGAAATAATCTGAAATAATACCTTTTGTCTCTTCTTTGTTGGATAATTCTTCTAATCCTGCCATATTCCATATAAGTCCTTCTCATCATCAAGACGGTCTTCATTATCCTGAGGATGTCCCCAGTTTCTTCTTCATCCTTGGGATAGTCTTGCATCCTGAGGATGCATCCGGTTTCTTTTCCTTCCTTGGGATAGTCTTCCATTCTAAGGATGTCCCTAGTGTAATATTTTCAAAATATACTTTAAGTTTTCAATCCTTCAAAAGAAAGACTTGTGTTTTGATAATATCTTGTAAAGGAAGATTCTGTTATTATACTGGCGACTTAGGCCTTTGGTTTAACCCTTTTGTAATATCTTGGTGATAAAACCACTATGTATCATCTTGAGAATAACTGGCGACAAGGCCCTTAGGAATAATTGGCGACAAGGCCCTTAGGAACAACTGGTGACAAGGTCCTTGTGAGTAGACCAAAAGGTCATTGAAAAATGTCTAAACCTTAGAGACATTGAAAATGTCTAAACCTTAAGAGCTCCATCGTATATCTCAAACATAATGAAATTGTCAGCCACTTTTACATGGACTGGTCCCACCATCCCAAGAATATACATGGGCATCGTGCGCAGCAGGCGAGGGTTGCTAACCCAATGAGAAAGGTGAAAACCTATAAACCTTAGGAAGGTGTCAAACACCTTAACGGAGGAGAGGGTGGCCAGTCCCCTTGTCTTCATAGCATTCCATCTTTAGGATGGTACTGCAAAATTCCGAGGATGGACTATTTCTAGACCATGTTTAGTGAAAATATAATTGATTGAAATAAATCAAGGATTAGTAGTTACATATGGAGATGATTCATCTCTATCGGCCTTCGCCTTCATCCCTCCTGTGATTCGGATCATGGTTTCTCTTCCAAAGAGATCGCTCACATGCATCCCTAGGCATGGTAGTATTTTAAGTGAATAACATTCCAAGCTCTTGGTAGAATCTCTCCTTCCATTGTCGACAGCCAATCTGCTCCTTTACCATATTCGGAATCGGTTAAGTATGGACCTTCCCACTTGGGAGCTAGCTTACCATCACTTGGTTTTGTTGTATTTTGGAAGGCTTTTCTCAATACTAACTCTCCCACTCGAAATCTTCTTATCCTGATGTTCTTGTTGTAAGCTTTAGAAATCCTTTGTTGATATGCTGCCAGCCTTACTTTAGCAGCATCCCTGAGTTCGTCCACAGTTTCCAAATCTTGTAATAATGCTTCAGAATTGGTAGATGCATCCTGAAGATGTTTCCTTGCTGTAGGCATGGCAATCTCTATTGGCATCATTGCTTCTATTCCAAAGACCAAAGAGAATGGTGTCTGACCAGTAGTATTCTTCGAAGTAGTCCTATCAGCCCAAAGTAAAATGGAAGTTCTTCTGCCCGTTTCCCTTTCTTTTCCCCAAGCTTCTTCTTCAAGTTGTTGACGATGATTTTGTTTGAGGATTCTGCTTGTCTATTAGCATGAGGATGGACTGGTGTTGAAGTTACTGTTGTGGGTGAAAATCCTCAGGATGATTTTACCTTACATCCCTAATGTACCATCCTCAGGATGTTGAAAGGCTCTGCTGACTTCAGGATTTAACAGTAATTCAGCATGTACACATCCTGAGAATGAACTAACGAATTAGCTTTCTTATATGATTGCATGTACAACTAAGTTATGATATGGATTTTTATGCTAAACAACGTCTATATTATAACTCTTAAGTGAAGAAATCAAAGATAGAAGTATAACTCATGGTCTATGATTGAGGATGGAGTCAAACTTGTAACCGATACACATTTAATATCGAAAAAGGAAACAGCTGGATCATTGACTAGCTAAGAGGAAACTGTCAACCAACGAGTATTTTCTGTTAAAAGACCTTCAACGTTCACCTGAAGAAGCTGTTACACAACATTGAAGACTTTAACTACTTAGCGGATCTCACGGGATTCATTAATTATTCTCATGTATTATATAAATGGGAGTATTGGACGAGTATAGGACACTTACATGCACTTTGCTTACACTATAGCTGCACACTAACACTTAGAAACACACACAATCATTGTAATCTTAGTACACTCGTCCACATACTCATCCAAAGTTGTACATTTTTACCAAATTAATATTAACATACAAGGCAGGGGCCTAGTCTCCTCCCGAGGTTTTATGTCGGTGATCTACTATTGATCAAGGGCTTTCCTCGTATATCAAGTGTCGTTCTTTGTGTTGTACTCATTTATTCGTTCATTACAAACAGTTCCATCCTGAGGATATAACTGTTCATCCCAAAGCAAACTTAAGTTATCCCAAGCATAGTTGTTACTAATTTACTCTTTTTTGCATCCTGATCATACATTTTCAGAATATAACTAGTTTCAATAGTAAATTCACATTCTTAGCACAGTACCTAACAATTTCTAATTTGGAATACAAAATTATTTCTACTAGGTAATTTTTGACCAAAACAATTTGGCGCCCACCGTGGGGCAAGTGGTGTTATTTTAACAAAAAAAACTTTGTTAAAAACTTTTATCATTTACTTCTTTTTTACAAAACTTGACAACTACGTCGTCTTCCCAGAAAAATGTTTCCTTACCCATGCCTTCATCAACTTCTACCAGAAATACTACTTTACCACCTCCACCTGCATTCTCAAAGAGTGCTACCTCTCAAATTTCACCTAGGCCAGCATTGGGGGCATCTGGATTTTCTCCTGTTCTAGTTTCGAATGATGAGATCCTATCTATGTTTTCAATGGTAAAGGATCAAATGCAGCAACAGCAGGAGACCAACAGAATGCTAATGAGAGAGATACAATCCCTCAAGACATCTTCAAAGAGACTAAGTGAAGAAATGGGGACACCGTTACAACCAAGGGTGTTAGATTTCAATTATGGCATCTCTGGAGATGTTCATCAAGGAGATTTCATCCCCATGAACACTGGGTTCTCTGCTCCTGAAACGGCTACTACACCCAGGATGGCAACTACCAGGGATGCAGGATATGTACCTATGCCATCCCAAGGATATAATAACAATGGTAACAATTTAAGTTCTAGTACTTTTGCTGCTAATGATGTTGCTTAGGCCTGTAAACGAACCGAACGAACACGAACACAGCCGTGTTCGTGTTTGTTCATTTAACTTTAACCGAACACGAACACGAACACGAACACATAATCGAACACATTTTTGTGTTCGTGTTCGTTCATTAAGAAATTTGTCGTGTTCGTGTTCGTTTATGTTCGTTCATTTAAACCTAAACGAACAGTTGATGAACATAAACGAACACAAATGATCAATATAAACGAACACAAACAAAAACAAGTTAATAGTGATTCATGAACATAAATGAACGTTAAGGTTAGGGTTGAGAGCGGCTGTGAAGTGTGGAGAGCGGCTGATAAGTGATATGTTTAGAATGTTAGGGTTAGGGTTAAGTTTTTAGAACACATGAATTAAGGTTACTTAACAAAAGGAAATAAATAATAAAAATAAAGTTAAGTTTAATTAAACGAACATAAACGAACAAAAATAAACGAACATAAATGAACGAACATAAACGAACGTTCATGAACATAAATGAACGAACACAACGTGTGTTCATGTTCGTTCGTTTAGTTAAACGAACAAAAAATTGTGTTCGTGTTCGTTCATTTATTTAAATAAACGAACATAAACGAACTTCCCGCCGAACAGTTCACGAACAGTTCATGAACGTTCGGTTCGTTTACAGGCCTAATGTTGCTTCTTGCAGGATACAGGTGTGACACCCGGCAAATTCAGGTTAACAACGTCGTCTAGATTAAAGTCTACCTTAGCGAGTCACGCGTATTCTGTACTTAACTGGGTTAGTTGAGTCGGGTTATGGTTCGGGAACTGTTATGTGAGTCTAGGGAATCATTAGATGTTGGCCTAGAGGATCGTTAGATGTCAGTCATTAACCAAGTGTACAAGGGGTGACGATTCGGAGAATCGTCAAAGCATAGGGAACATGCAAGTCTCGAGTCCCGGGAATTGGTGAACGAGTGTGAATGTGTTTATTTGCAAGTGTTATGTGTTTACAATCATTATGTGACTTGTCGGTATGTGAAAATGTGTTAACATATGTTAAAACGGGGTTTAACGCGCAAAATACTTGGAACCATACCCTGTAGGCGATTAGGGTGAGCTAATCACCTACAGGGTGGCGATTAGCTCTCCCCAGGTGGCGAGTAGCTCACCCAAGGTGGCGATTAGGGGGCTAATCGCCTAAGGGGGTGGCGATTAGCAACCCTAATCGCCTGCAACTGGAGCCTAATCGCCTGCAACGTGGGTTTCGACTAAAAACGACTATAAATACAATATTTGACCTCCTAAACTTCATAATATCAACCCTAGTCGCCCCACAACTCGTCCCAACACCCACACAACCTCTGGAACACGATTTTGGATCAAACAACTTGATTTCAAGCCTATTTCATCAATCAATCACAATCTTAAGGTGTGGTTTCCATCCATGCAATCTTTTCTAATGTTTTTATTGAATCCCTAATGGTCCAGACCTGTTCATAAACAATTGTGTCTTCTGAAAATCGTTGATAATCGTTATTATATGATTTCTAGAGATTATGCATGTTGTATGTGTATGTTTTAATTAAAAGATAGGATTCTTGAGATTCATGAAGGGTTGTTAACATGATATTAGGGTAGTTACTGATCTATGATGATGGTATGATGTGGAAACCTGATTGATTGTTCATTAGGTTATGTTTATGCATGTAATGTGATGATTACATGATACTTGTGTTATGTTTTAGAAACATGATTGCATCTAGGACTACTAGAACAAGGTTAAACGATGTATTTTGATCTAAACATGTTTGGGATACTTGTTTGATTGATATTGGAGGTTTACACACGTTCTAGGGTTGATTTGGAGTGTTAAACGCGCGAAAAACCGAAACTGATGTGCAGGTGGCGATTAGCAGACCTAATCGCCTAAGGGATAGGCGATTAGCAGGCTAATCGCCTACCAGAGTGGGCTAATCGCCTACCCCTTAGGCAATTAGGGGCTAATCGCCTGGTATGGCTTGTTTTTGCATGCTGCATCACCCTAATCGCCTGATAAGTTCTGAAATGCATGTCACATGACCCTAATCGCCTACAAACTCAAAAATTAGCATACCACATGACCCTAATCGCCTACTGTATAGGCGATTAGCATTCCTAATTGCCTGTTGACCAACGTAATTGCTAGTTGACGTTTCCTAATCGCCTGTACTGCTGCGGTAAGTATATTTTAGCATTCCGGGACCCGTTTTGACACCTAGGAACATGCTAGGAACCCCGTAACATGTCTAATAACTCGGTAACATGTGTTCGGGTCAATAATGTGTTAATTGAACTATGTGCTAGAACTTGTTGGACTTTAACGTATGTTAAGTGTGACTGCATGATTATGTGTTTGTGAATACTAGTGTAACACGGGAAGTCTCGGGTCACCAATGGGATGTCGAGTCTTGTACGTTGGGTCATGTTAACAGTAAACGTGTTGTCAAACAAACTTGGTTATGGTCTGGACATCTAGGGACTAACTAACCTACGGGTTATTAGTCTAAGTACTTGTAACTGTCATATGTTAGGTCACCGCTTTACGGGGCTAGCATAGCTTGTTGACTTATTCTTTTATCTGAAGTAACGCAACCTAAGGTGAGTTTACGGCCCCACTTTACTTGGTTTTCATTTTTGGGGGAGAAAACATGTGTTAAACAACTATTTGGTAAGAACTGTCATACTATGGGTTTTCAAACGGTTTACTATACGATCTTTGGAAGTCCCGGGGGAACCATGAATGTGCTGGTTTGCACAACGGGGAAATGTGAATAGCGCTATTGGGAGTGACCAACCCCACCCGTCGGCATGGAGCGCCGGGCGGGTGCATATTGTCTCAAACAGGAACAGGTTTACTATTCGGGCACAACATCTGGTTTGCGAGTTAGTAATGGTTTTCCAATCGTAGTAGTAATGGAACATGCGCCTAGCTAGCGTACTTGGTTTACAATTGTTATAGTATGGACAGGTTGAACTTGGAACTTTGATTACAAACCTGTAAACTCACCAGCATTTTTGTGCTGACGTAAACTCTTACATGTTTTCTCAGGTCGCTAAGGTAGCAAAGTGGAACTAGGGCGCACGCGTCTGCACGACGTCTAGTTAGAGTTGCATGGTCTTTGAACATTGAACATTTGGTTTTATTTTGGTTATGTAACGATATTTAGCTTCCGCTGATGTTTGGGATTTTTAAACTATGTTTTTGAAATTCATTTAGTATTGGTTATTGTGATCATTGACTTGGATCCTGGTTTGTCATGCGCCTCGCGGTAAAACTCCGCAAGTGGATTTTGAGGGTGTGACAGATTGGTATCAGAGCCAATGGTTATAGTGAACTAGGACTGCATGTAGAGTCTAGTCTATAACTGAGTCGCACACACTAGATGATCACATGGTACTAAACTTTATACTGGGTTACTTATATAGACTTGTCGGGGTGTCTCTAAATCATCTTACCCTTCTGTGTTACATCATCCTTTCTCTCTTACTGGGTTACTTGCTTACTAGACAGTGCGGTACATTGGGGTTAACTGTATACTCTTGAGATTGGTCCAAGGCTCGGACATCTCCCTTTCCTACCCCAATAGAAACCCTTGTCATGAACTACCGTAGTATTACGGTGTATGGCTAAGAGTCTATGTCCGGTGATTTGAACTCCGAACTAGGAGAACACTTGGAGGACCCATGTAGAGCGGTTTATCATTTTGGGTGCACACAAAATCATAAACCGAAATGCATGAAAACCCTAGTGAGCTCTGGGTTTGAATGGATAGTCCTAGGTTAGATCTAGCTTTGATCTTGTGAACGCTAGTGGTTATCATTGGCTGTGAAACTAAATTTTCTCGTCCTTTTTGTCAGAATCATGTCTGGAGTACGAGGAGGACGTGGAGGTGGTCGTGCTGGTGGGCGTGGTAGTGGTGGTCGTGGGGGTGTGAACCTCACGCAGGAGGACTTGAATAACTTGCTGCAGGCTGCCTTCCAGCTAGGGCACAATGGCGGTAAGTTGATCTAACCACTTCTATCTCATCGGTGAACTTTGTTTACATTTCCCGTGGTTTTCTTACGTGTTTCTTTACAGGTGGTCATGTTAATCCACCACCACCACCCATGTGCACCTACAAAATGTTTCGGGACTGCAAGCCCCATGAGTTTTCGGGTACTGAGGGTGCAGTAGGTTTGCTCAGGTGGTTGGAAAAAGTGGAGTTTGTTTTCCTAATGTGTAACTGTCTCCCGGAGGATCGAGTCAAGTATCCTGCTGGGTTACTCCAGGATGTTGCGTTGACCTGGTGGAACGATATCACCCAGACTATGGGCATAGGGGAGGCTTATGCTATGCCTTGGGAGAACTTTGTGCAACTACTGAAGCGGGAGTACTGTCCCAGGGAGGAGATTCAAAAGCTGGAACACGAGGTGTGGAACCTCAAAATGTCTGGGTCGGAAATTGAGAAGTATACTGTGAGGCGGAACGAATTGGCCGTACTTTGTCCTGATCTACATGTGCCGGAATATAGGAGGATTGAGCATTATATCTCGGGTCTTGTGCCAGAAATCGCAGGGTTGGTAGCTGCGGGGAATCTTCCTACCTACTCGGATGTGGTCCGATCTGCTCATAGGATGACTAACCTGAAGGTGAGTGAGGGTATCTTGCCTGCCAAAGGTTCAACTGCTAAGGCTCCGGAGAGCAACAAGCGAAAGTGGGATAATGAGGTGAAGAGTTCTACACCAGCACAAACTCAACAGGGAAAAAGGTTTGATAGTGGGGGTTCGTCTTCATCGGGTTCTAAGCCAAGTGGTGGTTATGCGGGAAAGTTAACAAAATGCAATAAGTGTGGACGCCATCATCATGGGGGTTGTGACAATAATCGTTGCCATCGCTGTCAGAAGTTGGGGCATTTTGCCAAAGACTGTAGGGTGACTCTTCCATCGACTCAGGCCCCAACTACTACTCCGACTTCTGCTACTCAGGGGACTGCGGGCAAACAGGGATGTTTTCACTGTGGGGAAACTGGGCATTACAAGAAGGAGTGTCCAAAGCTGAAACAGGGAGGGAACGGGAATGGTAATGGGAATGGAAATGGTAACAACGGGGGCGGAAACAGGAACGCACGTGCCTTCGTTATTGGGACTGCAGAGGCAAGACAGGACCCTGACACAGTCACTGGTACGTTTCTTCTCAACGATCGCTCTGTTAGTGTTTTATTTGATTCTGGTGCCGATAAGAGTTTCATATCTGTGGAAGTTAGTCGTTTGCTAGACGTAGTACCTGTACCTCTAGAGGCTAAATATATTATAGAATTGGGGGATGGTAAGAAGATAGAAGCTACTTGCATTCTTCGGGAGTGTCGCATAGAGTTGTCGGGTCTGTCTTTTCCTATCGACCTTATGCCGGTACCTTTGGGTAGTTTTGACGTAGTTATAGGCATGGATTGGTTGTCTCTGTATCGCGCTGAGATTGTTTGTTACGACAAGGTCATCCGGATTCCTCTCCCTGATGGAGAATTCCTTTCTGTGTACGGGGACAAGAGCGGCGCTCCGCTAAGTCTCATCTCTAGCATGAAAGCCCTTAAGTATCTTTGGAAGGGTTATTCGGTTGTTCTGGCACTTTTATCTGTTTCCACTACCAGCGAGAAGAAGATCGACGATATCCCGGTTGTACGTGAGTTTTCTGATGTCTTTCCTGATGATTTATATGGTCTTCCTCCCCATCGTCAGGTTGAGTTCGGTATTGATCTTGTACCTGGCGCTGCTCCTATTGCTCGGGCCCCCTATCGTCTTGCACCTCCTGAGATGCAAGAATTGTCTAACCAGTTACAGGAACTCCTGGATAAGGGTTTCATTAGACCTAGTTCTTCCCCTTGGGGAGCCCCGATTTTGTTTGTTAAGAAGAAGGATGGCAGTTTTCGACTGTGCGTGGATTATAGAGAGTTGAACAAGGTGACTATCAAGAATCGTTATCCTCTTCCTCGTATTGATGACCTATTTGACCAACTCCAGGGTTCTAGCTACTATTCCAAGATTGATCTAAGGTCCGGTTACCACCAGTTGCGCGTAAGGGAAGCTGATGTTGCTAAGACTGCCTTTCGTACACGTTATGGCCATTTCGAGTTCTTGGTCATGCCTTTTGGTCTCACTAACGCACCGGCGGTTTTCATGGATTTGATGAACCGCGTTTGCAAACCATATCTTGACAAGTTCGTTATCGTGTTTATCGATGACATTCTGATCTATTCCAAGAACGAGACCGAACACGAGGAACACCTGCGGTTGGTTTTGGAACTTTTGCGACGGGAACAACTTTATGCTAAGTTCTCAAAGTGTGACTTTTGGTTGCGCGAAGTTCAGTTCCTAGGACATGTGGTTAATGAACTAGGAATTCATGTCGATCCAGCTAAAATCGAAGCGATCAAGGACTGGGGAGCACCAAAGACACCAACTGAGGTGCAGCAATTCCTAGGCCTTGCGGGCTATTATCGTCGTTTCATAAAGGGGTTCTCGGAGATCACTCAACCCCTCACCACTCTTACTCAGAAGGATAGAAAATTCGACTAGGGTGAACCACAGGAGTCAGCATTCCAAAAACTGAAGACTAAGCTTTGTTCTGCTCCTATTTTGTCCTTGCCTGAAGGCACTGATGATTTCGTTGTTTACTGTGATGCTTCTATTCATGGTCTCGGTTGCGTGTTGATGCAACGCGAGAAGGTGATTGCGTACGCTTCTCGTCAACTCAAGGTGCACGAGAGGAACTACACTACCCATGACTTGGAATTGGGTGCGGTGGTGTTCGCGTTGAAAATTTGGAGGCATTACTTATACGGTACCAAATGCACCATCTACACCGATCACAAGAGTCTCCAGCACATTTTTGACCAACAGCACCTGAACATACGACAGCGCCGCTGGGTTGAACTCCTGAACGACTATGACTGTGCCATTAAGTACCATCCTGGCAAGGCGAATGTTGTGGCAGACGCCTTGAGCAGGAAGGAATCGACAAACCCTCGTCACGTTCGGGCGTTGCAACTCACGATCCATTCCTCTCTGCCTGATCAACTCCGTTCTGCTCAGTTAGAAGCCTTGAAGGAGGAAAACCTTAAGGCTGAAACTATGCACGGTGCCGACAAACACCTCGAGCAAAGGCCTGATGGCCTGCGCTACTTCGCAGAACGCGTCTGGGTTCCTTTATTCGGGGGACTTCGGGAGCTGGTTCTTGATGAAGCTCACAAATCTCGGTATTCCATTCATCCTGGTTCAGACAAGATGTACCAGGATCTAAAAATACTGTACTGGTGGCCAAACATGAGGGCGGATATAGCCTCATACGTGAGTAAGTGCTTGACCTGTGCTAAGGTCAAGGTGGAATACCAGAAACCGTCGGGTCTATTGCAACAACCTGAAATTCCAGAGTGGAAATAGGAACGGATTACGATGGACTTTGTCACACAACTACCTAGGTCACCGAGTGGGAATGATAAGATATGGGTGATTGTCGATCGTTTGACGAAAACAGCCCACTTCCTTGCTATTAAGGAGACCGACACCATGGATCGGTTGGCTCGTTTATATCTGAAAGAAGTTGTCTCTAAGCATGGGGTACCAGTTTCTATTATCTCGGATCGTGATTCTCATTTTACTTCGCATTTCTGGAAGTCTTTGCATAAGGCTTTGGGTACCCAGTTAGACATGAGTACAGCTTACCATCCACAAACTGACGGTCAGAGTGAACATACAATTCAAACTCTAGAAGACATGCTGCGGGCATGTGTGATCGATTTTGGCAAAGGTTGGGAAGCTCACTTACCGTTAGTAGAATTCTCTTACAACAACAGTTACCACACGAGCATCAAGGCAGCTCCGTTCGAGGCATTATACGGACGGAAATGCCGGTCTCCTCTTTGTTGGGCTGAAGTGGGTGAGAGTCAACTCACTGGGCCTGAGCTAGTGTACGAAACTTCTGAGAAAATCGTACAGATTCGCAACCGATTGGCAGCGGCACGGGATCGACAGAAGAGCTATGCTGACAATCGCCGTAGCCATTGGAGTTTCAAGTTGGTGACAAAGTACTTCTAAAGGTTTCACCATGGAAGGGCGTCATACGCTTTGGGAAGCGTGGCAAACTTAACCCACGGTATGTCGGTCCATTTACGATCCTGGAACGGATCGGACCGGTGGCATATCGACTTGATTTACCGGCGGAACTCGGTAACATACATAACGTCTTCCACGTGTCTAACCTGAAGAAGTGTCTGACTGACGAGTCTCTCATTGTTCCACTAGAAGAGATCAGGGTTGATGATCGTCTTCGGATAGTGGAGGAACCTGTCGAGATCCTTGATTACAAGATTCGCAGTCTACGTCACAGTAAGATTCGCATTGTTAAGGTTCGATGGAACTCGAACCGGGGACCGGAATACACTTGGGAACGCGAGGATCAGATGAAGTCTAAGTATCCTCATCTCTTTCCTAAGGAGGCATTCAAATCGAGACATGTTACCACTGCAACGGAATGAATCTCGGGGCGAGATTCCTTTTAACGTGGGGATGATGTGACAACTCGGGTAATTCTCTCTCTTGGTTTCTATCTTTTGTCTGTTTCTTTTGTTCATACTCTTGGTACTTGTATAATTTTCGGGACGAAAATTCTTTTAACGTGGGGATGATGTGACACCCGGCAAATTCAGGTTAACAACGTCGTCTAGATTAAAGTCTACCTTAGCGAGTCACGCGTATTCTGTACTTAATTGGGTTAGTTGAGTCGGGTTATGGTTCGGGAACTGTTATGTGAGTCTAGGGAATCATTAGATGTTGGCCTAGAGGATCGTTAGATGTCAGTCATTAACCAAGTGTACAAGGGGTGACGATTCGGAGAATCGTCAAAGCATAGGGAACATGCAAGTCTCGAGTCCCGGGAATTGGTGAACGAGTGTGAATGTGTTTATTTGCAAGTGTTATGTGTTTACAATCATTATGTGACTTGTCGGTATGTGAAAATGTGTTAACATATGTTAAAACGGGGTTTAACGCGCAAAATACTTGGAACCATACCCTGTAGGCGATTAGGGTGAGCTAATCACCTACAGGGTGGCGATTAGCTCTCCCCAGGTGGCGAGTAGCTCACCCAAGGTGGCAATTAGGGGGCTAATCGCCTAAGGGGGTGGCGATTAGCAACCCTAATCGCCTGCAACTGGAGCCTAATCGCCTGCAACGTGGGTTTCGACTAAAAACGACTATAAATACAATATTTGACCTCCTAAACTTCATAATATCAACCCTAGTCGCCCCACAACTCGTCCCAACACCCACATAACCTCTAGAACACGATTTTGGATCAAACAACTTGATTTCAAGCCTATTTCATCAATCAATCACAATCTTAAGGTGTGGTTTCCATCCATGCAATCTTTTCTAATGTTTTTATTGAATCCCTAATGGTCCAGACCTGTTCATAAACAATTGTGTCTTCTGAAAATCGTTGATAATCGTTATTATATGATTTCTAGAGATTATGCATGTTGTATGTGTATGTTTTAATTAAAAGATAGGATTCTTGAGATTCATGAAGGGTTGTCAACATTATATTAGGGTAGTTACTGATCTATGATGATGGTATGATGTGGAAACCTGATTGATTGTTCATTAGGTTATGTTTATGCATGTAATGTGATGATTACATGATACTTGTGTTATGTTTTAGAAACATGATTGCATCTAGGACTACTAGAACAAGGTTAAACGATGTATTTTGATCTAAACATGTTTGGGATACTTGTTTGATTGATATTGGAGGTTTACACACGTTCTAGGGTTGATTTGGAGTGTTAAACGCGCGAAAAACCGAAACTGATGTGCAGGTGGCGATTAGCAGACCTAATCGCCTAAGGGATAGGCGATTAGCAGGCTAATCGCCTACCAGAGTGGGCTAATCGCCTACCCCTTAGGCAATTAGGGGCTAATCGCCTGGTATGGCTTGTTTTTGCATGCTGCATGACCCTAATCGCCTGATAAGTTCTGAAATGCATGTCACATGACCCTAATCGCCTACAAACTCAAAAATTAGCATACCACATGACCCTAATCGCCTACTGTATAGGCGATTAGCATTCCTAATTGCCTGTTGACCAACGTAATTGCTAGTTGACTTTTCCTAATCGCCTGTACTGCTGCGGTAAGTATATTTTAGCATTCCGGGACCCGTTTTGACACCTAGGAACATGCTAGGAACCCCGTAACATGTCTAATAACTCGGTAACATGTGTTCGGGTCAATAATGTGTTAATTGAACTATGTGCTAGAACTTGTTGGACTTTAACGTATGTTAAGTGTGACTGCATGATTATGTTTTTGTGAATACTAGTGTAACACAGGAAGTCTCGGGTCACCAATGGGATGTCGAGTCTTGTACGTTGGGTCATGTTAACAGTAAACGTGTTGTCAAACAAACTTGGTTATGGTCTGGACATCTAGGGACTAACTAACCTACGGGTTATTAGTCTAAGTACTTGTAACTGTCATATGTTAGGTCGCCGCTTTACGGGGCTAGCATAGCTTGTTGACTTATTCTTTTATCTGAAGTAACGCAACCTAAGGTGAGTTTACGGCCCCACTTTACTTGGTTTTCATTTTTGGGGGAGAAAACATGTGTTAAACAACTATTTGGTAAGAACTGTCATACTATGGGTTTTCAAACGGTTTACTATACGATCTTTGGAAGTCCCGGGGGAACCATGAATGTGCTGGTTTGCACAACGGGGAAATGTGAATAGCGCTATTGGGAGTGACCAACCCCACCCGTCGGCATGGAGCGCCGGGCGGGTGCATATTGTCTCAAACAGGAACAGGTTTACTATTCGGGCACAACATCTGGTTTGCGAGTTAGTAATGGTTTTCCAATCGTAGTAGTAATGGAACATGCGCCTAGCTAGCGTACTTGGTTTACAATTGTTATAGTATGGACAGGTTGAACTTGGAACTTTGATTACAAACCTGTAAACTCACCAACATTTTTGTGCTGACGTAAACTCTTACATGTTTTCTCAGGTCGCTAAGGTAGCAAAGTGGAACTAGGGCGCACGCGTCTGCACGGAGTCTAGTTAGAGTTGCATGGTCTTTGAACATTGAACATTTGGTTTTATTTTGGTTATGTAACGATATTTAGCTTCCGCTGATGTTTGGGATTTTTAAACTATGTTTTTGAAATTCATTTAGTATTGTTTATTGTGATCATTGACTTGGATCCTGGTTTGTCATGCGCCTCGCCGTAAAACTCCGCAAGTGGATTTTGAGGGTGTGACAACAGGAATAAGCCTTCAACTAGCAAGGGAGCTTCAGAAGATCAAAGATATGGTATCGAGTGTGCCTGGGATAGTGCAACCTATCCCTGAGGTATCCTTAGCATGCCATAGGGTGTCAAGATTCGCACCTCCAATATGTGATGCAGAGATACCATAGCGGTTTCAAACTCCAAGCATGAAGCTCTACGATGGATCAACTGATCCTGAGGAGCATATGGCTCAGTATAGGGAAAGGATGGAAATAAATGCAATCCCTACCAATCTGAAAGAAGCATGCTTATTCAAGGGATTTGGTTCAACTCTAACTGGTCCAGCCGTGAAATGGCTCCTAAGTGTTCCTCCCTATTCTGTTACTTCTATTGCACATATAATTAACATGTTTAATAATCAGTTTTCTTGTAGTCGAACGTTCGAACGTTTGAGAAGTGATCTATATAGGGTGACTCAACCACAGGGGGAATCACTAAGAGAATTCATTACTAGGTTGGAAAGGAACCACTTGACATCCCGAACCTGGATGTCACAACAGCAGTTCAGGCTTTCAAGATGGGTCTGCAAAAAGATTCACCATTCTACCAAGAATTGGTGATGAATCCATGCAGGAACCTAGATGAAGTCAGGAACATAGCCTTAAGATTCATCCAACTTGAGGATGATAAGAAGATACAAGAGAGGATAGAATCATCCTCAAAATATAACCATCCCAATCGAAAATCCACTTCCCCATACGAACCATACAAGCATAAACCATATGCTAGGCCCGATAATAAGAAGGTCAATGAGGTAGAGGATGACGATGAGGATGACTGCCCTAAATTATCAGACTATTGTTTTTCTATGGATGTAAGAGGGTTGATGTATGCCATGAAGGATCTAGGGGACAAAGAAAGATGGCCAAGGAAGGACAACAAGACAGGATGGAAAGACAAATCCAAATGGTGTGCCTTTCACGAAGACTTCAGCCATATCACTGAAATTACATCGCGTTAAGAAAAGAGATAGCATATCAATTAAGCAAGGGTCACCTCAAGGATCTCCTGGGAAAAAAGAAATCAATAGCTCAGGATGGCACCAACATCCTAGAAAGAGCAGCATCCCCACCTAAGGATGTTGGCATTATCAACTTCATTTCAGGCGGGTCAGACATTTGTGGAACCTCATACTCAGCTGCTAAAAGACATGTGAGGGAAACAAAGTCTGAAAAAGGAGAAAGACCAACGAAGACGACCATCCTGACAACCTCAAAAGTGATCAGCTTTGAGGAAGAAGACAGAGAAAACATCCTTGATCCTCATCATGACGGTTTGGTTATTACTTTATATATTGCTAACCACTTTGTTCGCAGGATTCTCGTAGATGGAGGAAGTTCAGTGAATATCATCCAGCTTGAAGCCCTTAAAAGAATGAACATCCCGAAATTCGAAATAGTTTCCAAATCATCAGTTTTGGTGGGCTTCAATGGAGAAACTAAGAGCACAGTGGGCGACATCAAGCTACCAGTATATGTAGAAGGAGTGAACTCTATCCAGAGATTCTGTGTGATAGATTCCCTATCCTGCTACAATGTCATCCTAGGAAGACCCTGGATACATGACATGAAGGCAGTGCCTTCAACATATCATCAGTGTGTGAAACTACCCACACCTTGGGGAGTTGTGAAGGTCAACAACGATGAACAGGAAGCTAAGGATTGCTATACGACATCAATGAAGGCCTCATCCCGTCAAGCATAGCAATTACAGCAGGATGCACAGTGCCATCCTAAGGATGTCAAAGTACATCCTGACCAGAATGTAAAAGCCATCTGCCTTGACGACAACAACAAGGATATCACTGTGCAAATCGGTAACAACAGATACAGATGGAACCGGATGATCAGGAAGACACATCATTCATGGCATCATAAGGTATATATTGTTATATAGCCATGCCATTTGGATTAAAAAATGCAGGTGCCACTTATCAAAGGCTAGTGAACATGATGTTCAAAGAAAAAATTCGGGACATGATGGAGGTCTACATTGATGACGTGGTAGTAAAATCCAAGAAAGCAAAAGATCATCTTCGAGATCTAAAAGAAACTTTTGACATCCTGGATGCTTACAACATGAAGTTAAACCCAGCAAAGTGCGATTTTGGAGTTGGAGCTGGAATGTTTCTTGGATATTTGGTAACAAAAAGAGGGATAGAAGCCAGCCCTAAACAAATAAAAGCCATCCTTGATCTCAAATCCCCTAGAAATATTAAGGATGTGCAAAGGCTGACTGGCAGCATAGCAGCCCTGAATAGATTCATCTCGAAATCCTCAGAGAAATGTAAAGAGTTCTACGACATCCTGAAGAAGAATAACAAATTCGAGTGGGGACAAAGACATGAAGAAGCATTGAAGAAGCTCAAAGAATATTTTGCAGCAGCTCTATTATTGATGAAACCTGAGGATGGAGAACCTCTCAAGCTATATCTTGCAGTTTCTGGGAATGCAATAAGTGTTGTATTCGTAAAATTGAAGTCTTTGTTGATTCTTTGTTGATTACTAACCATTTCAATGGATCATATGCAGTAAAAGAAAAAAGTTAGCCATTTATCTTGAAATTGTTAAAAATTTAGCTACTTCTTTTGTAGAATTTTCACTAAGGATGCATCCATGAATGTCAGCATATCGTGGCCTGCTGTAGCATCCACCATTGAATCTATGTGTGGTAATGGGAATGGATCCTAAGGACAGGCCTTGTTAAGGTCTGTATAGTCCACACACACTCTCCATTTCCCATTTTTCTTTTGAACTAGCACAACATTCTCCAGCCATCTTAGACTTCAGCAGCCTGTCTACTTCCTCTTGTATGATGACATTTCTCTCTAGAGCAAACTTCCTTCTTTTTTGTTGAATGGGCTTGAAACTCTTATCAATCCCAAGTTTGTAAGTGATGACATCCTTAGAGATGCCAGTCATATCTTCATGTTTCCAAGCTAAATTAGACATCCTGCATTTAAGAAAAGAGATTAGTGATTGTTCAATATCATGCGGGATATTCTTACCGATTTGAACAGTGATATCCTTGTTGTTGTTGGCAAGGCAGACGGCTTTTACATCCTTGTCAGGATGTGCTTTAACATCCTAAGGATGGCACTGTGCATCTTGCTGTAATTGCTATGCTTGTCAGGATGAGGCCTTCATTGATGTCGTATAGCACTCCTTAGCTTTCTGTTGATCGCTGTTGACCTTCATAACTCCTCAAGGTGTGGGCAGTTTCACACACTGATGATATGTTGAATGGACTGCCTTCATGTCATGTATCCAAGTTGGTCTCTTCGAGGATGTCTTGAGGGATTGTATCTCTCTCATTAGCATTCTATTGGTCTCCTGCTGTTGATGCATTTGATCCTTTACCATTGAAAATATGGATAGGATCACATCATTTGACACTAAAACAGGAGAAAATCCAAATGCCCTCATTGCTGGCCTAGGTGGAATTGGAGAGGTAGCACTCTTTGAGAATGCAGGTGGAGGTGGTAAGGTAGCATTTCTGGTAGAGGTTGATGAAGGCATGGATGAAGAAACAGTTTTCTGGGAAGACGACATAGTTGTCAAGTTTTGTAAAAAAGAATTGAATGAGAAAAGCTTTTAACAAAGTTTTTTTGTTAAAATAGCACCACTTGCCCCACGGTGGGCGCCAAATTGTTTTGGTCAAAATTTACCTAGTAGAAATAATTTTGTATTCCAAATTAGAAATTGTGAGGTAGAGTGCTAAGAGTGTAAACTTATTGTTTAAAACTAGTTATATTCTGAAAATGTTTGATCAGGATGCAAAAAAGAGTAAATAAGTGACAACTATGCTCGGATGGCTTAGGTTTGCTTCGGGATGGACAGTTATATCCTCTGGATGGAACTATTTGTAATGAATGAATTAAGAAATGAAACACAAAGAACGACACTCAATATACGAGGAAATCCCTTGATCAATTGTAGATCGCCAGCATAAAACCTTGGGAGGAGACTAGGACCCTGCCTTTTTTGTTAATATTAATTTGGTAAAAAAGTACAACTTTGGATGAGTATTTGGACAAGTGTACTAAGATTACAATGCTTATGTGAATGTTTCTAAGTGTAAGTGTGCAGCTATAGTGTAAGCAAGCTGTATGTAAGTGTGTTCTACTCGTCCAATACCCCCATTTATATAGTACATGAGAGTAACTAAAAAATCCCATGAGATCCGCTAGGTAGTTAAAGTTCTTCAATGTTATGTAATAGCTGCTCCAGGTGAAAGTTGGAGGTCTTCAACAGAAACTAGTCGTTGGTTAACAGTTTCTCCTTGATTAGTCAATGATCCAGTTGTTTCCTTGTTTATCGCCGATATTAAATGTGTATCGGCTACAAGTTTGACTCCATGTTCAATCATAGAGCATGAGTTACATTCCTATCTTTGACTTCTTCGATTGAGGGTTCTAATATAGACGTTGCTGAATCAATAAAATCCATATTATAACTTAGTTGTACCTGCAATCATATAAGAAAGCTAATTCGTTAGTTCATTCTCAGGATGTGCACATGTTGAATTACAGTTACATCCTGAAGTCAGCAGAGTCCTTCAGCATCTTGAGGATGGTACATTAGGGATGTAGGGTAAAATCATCCTGAGGATTTTCACCCACAACACATGTTCTTCAGGATCTGTGGGTCCGTCATAAAGCTTCATGCTTGGAGTCTGGAATCTCTTCGAAATCTCTACATCACATATTAGAGGTGCTAAACGAGACACCCTGTTACAGGCTTAGGATACTTCAGGGATGGGTTGCACTATCCCCGGTACACTAGATACCATATCCTTAATCTCTTGAAGCTCTTTTGCCAATTGAGGGCTTACACCTGTATCCTGCATAGAACCAATATCGTTAGTAGCAAAAGTACTAGAACTTAAATTGTTACCAGGGCTGTATCCTCAGTATGGTTTAGTTGTATACCCTAGTTCCCTACTTGTGGTCAACATGGGGTGTTGCAGTAGTTTCAGGAGTAGAAAATCCCATATTCATGGGAATGAAATCTCCCTGATGATTGCCCCTAGAGATGGTGGAATTGAAGTCCAAAACCCTGGGATGTATTGGTGCACTACATCTTCAACTGGTCTCTTTGAAGATGTTTTGAGAGACTGGATTTCTCTCATCAACATTTGGTTTGTCGCCTGTTGCTTCTTCATTTAATCCTTCACCATTGTAAACATGGAAAGGAGCTCGTCATTCGATACCAAAATAGGAGAAGCCAATCCATGTGTGCCCATCCCAGATCTAGGAGGTGTTTGAGAAGCATTTCGAACAGTAGAATCAGAACTCTTAAAGAATGCAGGGGGAGGTGGCAATGTCACATTCTTGGAAGAGGTTGAAGATGGCATGGATGAAGAGACGGATTTTTGGTTGGAAGACATAGCTGTTAAGATTTTTGAAATAAGTTGATTAAGGATAAACTTTAACAAAGATTTTGTTAAAAATAGCACCACTTGCCCCACGGTGGGCGCCAGATTGTTTTAATCAAAAATTACTTAGTAAAAATAAACTTATTTTCCAAATTAGAAAATGTGAGGTAGAGTGCTAAAACTGTTTTATATGTTCGAAATTCAAGTATATCTTTAGGATGACAAGTCTGAGATATCAAAGAAACACTTTTTGACAACTAGGTTCAGGATAACAAAGGAATTAGTCAGGATGGACAGTATATCTTGAGGATGTAACTGTCTGATACAAAGGCATAATAAATAAATGTAAATGAAATGAAACAAGAGAACAACACTCGATGTACGAGGAAAGCCCTTGATCAATGATGATCACCAGCACAAAACTTCGGGAGGAGTCTAGGGGGCCTTGTTTGTTAATATTAATGTGGTAAAAATATTACAACTTTGGAAATGGTATGAACGAGCTTCTATGATTACAATGTAATGTTGTGTGTGTGAAGACTAAGGAAAGTATGGTTTCAGTTGTTGGGAAGTAAGTGTGAGGTGTCAAGAACTAAGTGTCAAGTGCCCTAATCTCGTTCATCACATCCCTTTTTATAGTACAAGTAATTAAAAAAGACGTCCCTAAAAATCAGCTGTAGGAGGACTGTTTCAGCTCAACATTCTTTTTGTTTAAATATTTCCAGCCGTTACATAACCTCCATTCCGAGATATCTGCCTATTAATAATGTTCATCGGTTACATTTGACTCCTTCTTCATAAAAGACTTGCAAAGGATGTCATCTTCATTTCCTTTACTTGGAATTAGTCAATAGAGCCATTGGAGCTTTGTGATGTGTCTTGGTATTGTTTGAGTATACCTGCAATCCTAATAATAAGATAGTTCGTTAGTCCATCCTCGGGATGCACATAAGATAATATGCAGTGTCATCCTGAACCCTGTTCTGCCTTTGGTATTCCTAGGATGTCACATAGAAAATATAAGTTAGTTCCATCCTGAAGATTTCACCACCACCAAGTATTATAACCTGAAGATGATTGGTTCAGAAATCGAAGCCTATACCACCCGATCGCATGAATTGGCTACCATGTGCCCAAATATGTCAAATCCTCCCTATAAGCGGATTGAACTCTATATTCAGATATTGGCACCCTAGATTCGCAGTCCTGTTACATTGGCCGATCTAGGTACGATTCAGCAAACAATTCGGATGGCCCACCAGCTTACTAACCAAGTGGTGGAACAAGGTACCCTTCCGAAAAGCGGTGCCTAAACATCATCTGTTCCTACTAGTGACAACAAAAGGAAGAGGGAACCTACACAAGATAACCCTGCCGACGTTAGTCAATAGTAGAAGAAACAAGATGAAGGAGGTCGCAACTATAAGGCACAGGGGGGAAACCAGGGTGGCTACCAGGGACGATTGCCAAATTGTGATAAGTGGGACTATCATCTTGTTGGTCGATGCGATAAGTGGAGTGCAATATGTGCGGCAAGTAGGGACACTATGCGAGGGATTGTCGTAGTCAGAAAGGTGGTAATCTGCAGCAGCCACAGAAGCAACTACAGGATGGTCAGAATAAGCAAGAAAGACACATTAGAGGATGTTTCCACTGTGGAGGAGAAGACCACATCAAAAAGGACAGCCCTCAGCTAAACGCTAATGCTAATAATGGAGGCAACGGAAACAACAACGCAAAAAATGCTGGGAACAACGGCATTCGGGGGAGACCCTATGTTATTGGCGAAGGGCAAGCCTAGAACAATGATATGACTACGGATACGTTTTATGAAATCCTAAATCTTCACTTTTTTTTTATTCAGACACAGATTAGGTCCTGTGTCTCAACGAGTTATTAGAACTCTAGACCCAGTCTTTGTACTTCTTGAACCCGAAACCTACGATAGGACAGCTAACGGCAGTTTTGACGTAATTACCTCCACAAACGGCCATCCAGGCATAGAGCGGAAGGTATGTGCGGCGCAGGGGATTGTTCAAATTACCCTTCGTGCTAGGAAGACCCTAACTATTCATGGTGACCGGAGTGGAGTCGTCCACTAAATCTTTTACGAAAGCCCAGGAGTGTTTACGGAAGGGCTATGCTGTATTTCAACTTGGTGGTCAATACATGAGGTAACAAGAGAAGGATCAAGAATACCCAACCATGCAAAACTTTTCCGAGGTATTTCCTGAGAAGCCACCCTACATCCGTCACACCTACAGGTGGAACTTTAAACTAATCTCGCACCAGGAGCAGCCCAAATCGCTCACGCACTAAATCATTTTGCCTCGGTAGATAGCAATGACTGCCTACTCAGGTCCAGGAGTTATTGGATGGGAGATTTTGTACCCCAACCCTCTCATACGAGGAAAACTCAACTCTGTATGTTGGACGGAAAGAGGGTCACACTCGAAATCCTTTGACTACAGAAGGGTAACCAAGATAACCATCAGGGAAATTGATACTAACTACTCTAAATAGGAGAACTACCTGACCGGTTCCAAGGGACAAACTATAGCTCCAAACTAAACACGAGATTGGACCACTAATAGTTTGAGTTTCTTAAGAAGAATGTTGTGAGGACAACCTTCAGAAAATGATACAATTATCACGGGCACGTAGTAATTCCATTCAACTGATCAACGCATGAATGGTCCCCATGGATTTGGAGGACTGAGTGTGCGAACTCTATTCGTCGTAACCTCTGCTGACACACCATAACCTATTCCAGGAGCGGGGAGGATCTAGAGCAACAATGACTTACACTGGAGTTCCTCTAGAGCGGGCAATGTGCATACAGACTTCACAAGGTGGAACTTATGGACCCGTGAGGTGCACATATTTGAATCCGTAGTTAGCTCAACACGGTACTCGTAAACCCTCCCATGATCAAAGTTTGGAAATGGTGGTCAGTAACCAAGACTATGCCATTAAACATCATTCAAGAAAAATCAAATGTTGTGGAAGATGAGTTGATCCATCTACCACGGGCAGGGAATTTATTGACTCCCCAGCCGAAACAAACTCGAGCATTATAGCTCACAATACATCCCAATCTCCCTTATTAGACTCACAAGGCTCGGATATAGGCCTAGAAGAGGAAAAACGTTAGGACTAAGGCATTGCACGATGAGAATAAGCAAGTGAAACTGAACACAAACAAACCGCATTACTTCACAGGCCGATTTTGGGTCCCATTCTCTGCTAACACAAGATAAACCGGTTTGGACTAGCCGCACACACACACCTACTGTTGCTAGGTATACCCTAGCCCTTGTGTCATATAACAAATTCTGAGGTCAATGTCTGATGACCCAATACGAAGGTTGAAATAGCCTCATACATCAACAAATGCGTGATTTGTCTAAGGCAAGGATCAAATGCCTCAAATCTTCGGTTTGTTTCCGCAACCTGAAACTACGATGTGGAAATGGGGAAAGATTTCCATGGTCTCTATCACCGAACTCCCAGGGACACTCGGTGGATACGAAATAATATGGGTCATTGCCGAACACTTATCTAAACAAACACATCTTCTGATTACAAAACCATCAATTCACACAAACTCGACAGTTTGTACTTCTAAGCATGGAGTGCCTACTTCCATTCTATCAAATTCAAACGCACGATTCACATCCTGATTCACGTCTTACGATTCATAGACCGTTGCTCAGGGCAAGCGCACTATCTAGACCCAGAAAGATCTTATTACAGGCTTGTGTAATGGATCTTAAAGGGGTGGTTGGGAGAGATAACTACCGTTGCCACAACAGAAACAGTTTCCACACATTAAACTCATGCGCACCATTCGAGGCATGTGCGGATGCAAATGCTAGTACTCTCATTCTCGGGTTAAAGCTAGTGATAGCCTACTGACTGGACCTAGGGATCGCATGGAAACAACACATGACACTCATCGTAGGTACGCCGAAAAGCATCAAACACAAGATGTTCAAGTGGGCGATCGGTATTTGTTGAATATATCCCCCTGAGAAGGTGTCCTTCGCATGGATAACGGTGAAAACTGAAACCGCACTAAGTTAGGTCACTCAAACTCATTAATGTAAACTGGCCTTATGGGCTACCAACTTATGCTACCAAAAAAACTTAGCAGGCACACCACATGTTCCATATCTTTAACCTAAAGAAATGTCTAGTAGGGGAGACACTAACTGATCCACTGGAGGGATCCAGGTGGATGACCAACTTTGGTTCTAGGATGAACCAACACCAATCATGGAATGAAGGGAAGAAATTCTAATCTCAGTAAGTTATCGATTGTGGGGTCACGTTGACATTCTTGTCATAAACCTAGATTTACTTAGGACCGCAAGGGCCAAACGAAAGTAACCACATCGCCTTCTCGGAACTGAAACTATAGGCCACTGTAACACTCACAAGCGATTACATAGATCGAATCTCGGGTCGAGATTCCATTCATCTTCGGGATGATGTGATACCCCACACACTCAGATTGCTAGTATTGACTGAAACTCACTATTTCATTTTTACATACGTGCATAGATACTTCACGGGGACTAGTTACATTCACGTGAGCTTTACATTTTGAGCCACACAAACACGCACAACAATCCTCACACATACTTGGTGCATGATTGGCACACTCACACATACTTGGTGCACGATTAACACACACTAACTACTTACTAAATTTCAGGACGAAATTCTTTTCAACTTGGGGATGATGTGACACCCCGCTCAATTACGCAAACTAGATACCCGAACCGTTGGTGATTAAACTAAACAGAAACAGAGAATTATTTTAAACTGCGATTATGTGACATACGTTCTATTTGATTTATGTGCCTAAGTTATTCAGACAAGTAGCAAGCCCAATATATGACCCTAACGAGGTTTAAAAATGCCTAAAACCTAAACACACGGCCAAATCTGATGCAACCCAACATTTTAGGCCATAAAAGACCCGCCGCGGTACGCGGAGAGTTTTATAAATCCCCCGTGGTACGCTGCCACACGCCACAGTACGCGGAGGGTTTTCTAGGTTCCCCGCGGTACGCTGCGACAGCCCTGACGCTCCAGACTTGTTCTTTCTTGCGGATTAAGTTGTTTAACCTATATTTAAGCATTGCTAGTAACCCTAATCGTCCATTGCACCTGCTAGCCAGCCCTATCACTCTTCCAAACCATTCTTGCACTATAATCCCTCAAATCAAAGGCTTGGAAGGTCTAAGATTGTGAGATTGATTGCTAGAAGGTTAGTTCTTGTGTCTTTGATGAACTGTTCTTATGTTTTTGCATACTTATCCTCTTATTAATGATTAAAAGATATAAAACTAACCTGGGTTCACATAAAAGTATCATTATACGCATGATTAACGAATGATTAAATCATTTATGATTAGGTTGCATGTTAGAATTGCTTGTTATTGAGTTTGATGCGTTCTTGCATGAAAAAGATTGAATCTTCATGATGCATTTGGAATAATTGTATGCGAAACACATGTTACTAAGTTGTTATCATGATCTTACAATAATTCATGCATGGTATTTGATATTATGGTTTGTAGAATGATGATTTAAAACATGTTGGGTAAACTGAAATTCGTAACAGAATCTTTGTGGTTTAATATCTCAAAATTGGTATGTCTAAATCATGTGATTTCTGGTGTATGAGTTAGGGTTATGTGTTAGCTTTTTAACGAGTACTTATTTTCATGATTTGGAGTTCGTTTGATATCTCTTTTCAATTTCTCGCCACTAAAGGTCTAATCAGTGTTTTCAGACAGAATCGGTGCGTCGAATTTCACGAGCCATATCACGAGTTCTACAAGGTTTCAACGCATGAAACTTGGTCAGTAACTAGATATAGGATTTTGTGAACTATTCCCATTGGATTCACATAAATCGGACTTGTATACGATTTATGGTGAATTTTCTCGTAAACTGACTCTGATGGGGTTTATCATCAAAGTGGGCTGAACGAAATGATTTTTCATGATTTATTGGCAATGTTTTTGGACAAACTAAAAATAGTTTTGAAATCCATAAACAGGAGGCTAGCTACTGTAATTTTTAGATAATGTAAAGTTGTGGGCCATCTGATGATTGTCATGCACGGCTTGGCATAATTACACGTGATGTGTTATTACATGGTTTAACTTCTGAAATTGTGGAATCATTCATGTTTGATTGTTATCCGTTTATTACATGCAAACTTAAACGCAATCACCGATGGGGATGGTCGGGTTGGGGAACACAAACCTATGAACATGAGGATTGGTTGTGGCACATGTATAAACACATGCTTATTTGCACGCTCTTTGTACTAGGGAGTCTGTAGAGGTCCCATTGTGTTTCAATCAAGGTCGTTGGATTTCTTTACTTTGTTGTGCACCCCAAGGTGAGTTCATACTACTTTCTCAAAAGCATGGGTCCCAGGTTGGGGGACGGGTACTACTTACGAATCCCTGGAGGGAGTTCGGGTCCCATTCCTGTTTGATGGAATGGCGACACACACATACCTACATACATTACATTCTGGAATAGATGAATGCCTAGATACTTTTCGGTCCCAGAGGGGAATGCCTACCGGACACACACTCTATCTGGAGTCCCACACATGTGTTTCGAATTAATCGCCAGGTAAGGCAAACGGGTATTATTTAATAGCGCTATTAGGTTACGGACATAACCTCACATCGCAGCATGGTGCTAGGTGTGAACTAAGGACCTTAAACAGTCATTGTGATAGACAATGAGACAGGGCAGCAAACACAACAGTCAGTTTTCGAACACAGAAACGCGTCCGAAAAGTTTTTTGTGGATTAGCTACCTACAACACAATTCTTATTACGGAACAGTATTGGTTCTACAACTATTCACATTTGCTAGTTGATGGGTAAGACTTACTGAACTTACATACTTTGTGAACTCACCAACTTATTGTTGACACAGTGCATACATGCTTTTGCAGGTAGCTAGCTTCTGGTGCCATAATTAGAACGCACAGCACACCACTGCATCGGGTCTAGAGCAAACATTTAAACTTTATTTTATGACCTTGTAATTACTTTGGTTTTTGGGCGCACATGTTTTGCGCATTCACTTTTCATTTACTTAACTGCTTCCGCTATCTAAACTACGATTACTAAAACCTGACTATTTCATATCCACTTAATTGGTAAGCATCTAGAGTTGTTCATAAATCTTTTGCTATGGATCCTGGTTTGTTCACATACCCTGCGGTAGAATTCCGTTGTGGATTTGGGGATGTGACTCTCTACATGTACGTGCATTGGGTTTAAGAATCCAAAAGAGTCTTACGTAAAAGATTTGTGATACACGAAGCGAGACTTTGAAAGAAGAAACCTCTAGGATGAAGGTTTAAGAGGTTTGGAGTGTGATTTAGTGCCCAAGGCTGACGAAGCATTGTACTTCTTAAATCGAGTTGGGTACCTCGTTTTGGGAACTTGCGCCAACTAGTGATGGACGAAGCGCATGAGTCCAGATATTCAATTCATCCAGGTTCTACCAAGATGTACCAAGATCTCCAAGAATTGTATTGGTGGCCCAATAAGAAGCGAGATATTGCGGTGTATGTCAGCAAATGTCTAACTTGTTCTAAGGTTGAAGCTGAGCATCAAAAGCCATCTGGGCTTCTGCAGAAACCAGAAATTCCTCAGTGGAAATGGGAGCATATTACTATGGATTTCGTAACCAACTTACCCTGAACAGCCAGTGGCCACGACACTATTTGGGTAATTATGGATCGACTAACGAAACCTGCTCATTTTCTATCGATCAAGGAAAAAGATAAGTTGGAAAAGTTAGCATCAATTTATCTAGAGGAGATTGTTTCTCGGCATGGGGTTCTAGTATCAATCATCCCTGATAGAGATGGCCTTTTCGTGTCCAAGTTTTGGCAATCACTCCAGGAATCCTAGGTACACGGTTGGATATGAGTACTGCGTACCACCCACAGACAAATGGTTATAGCAAAAGAAACATTAAGACGTTGGAAGACATGCTGGGAGCATGCGAGATAGATTTTGGAGGTAGTTGGGATACTCACTTACCATTGGTTGTGTTTATTATAATAATATCTATCACTCCAGTATTAAAGCAGCGCCGTTCGAAGCTTTATATGGGAGAAAGTGTCGATCAGCACTTTGTTAGACCGAAGTTTGTAAAAAGCAGCTAATTGGACCCGAGATTGTCCAAGCTACAACTGATAAGATTGTTCAGATCAGAGAAAGGTTGAAAGCAGTTGCAAATGGACAAGAGAGATATGCTAATAATAGAAGGAAACCATTGGAATTCCAATTCGGAGACTGTGTTCTGTTAAAAGACTCACCTTTGACGTTTTTACACCAGATAGCACCTAATATTAACTCGGCTAGTATAATATTATGTGTTGGGTTGAAAATATTATTTACGAGTGTGTCGGGTATTTAAAATAATTAGAAGCGTGTACCATGTTAATTAGTAATATACCCGTTATATTACACCTAGTACCCACTAAATATTATAACATAAAATCATTACACTTCATCCAACCTACATGTGTGTATGTGTCGAGTAAATGAGCAGCCACCAAGGTCACCAAGGTCTAAAAGGGTGACTCATATCATCTAATGATTTCATATATATAACTACACTCAACCTTTGATCCTTCCCACACACAACTCCTCATAAACCCTTCCCTCTATCCTCTCTCTAACCGTCCACTCTCTCTCTCTCTCTCTCTCTCTCTCTCACTACTCTCTCTTTCATTCAAACACTAAAGAAAACCATCCATGTTCTATGTTTCTTCATCCATGGAGTTCAAGATTTGAACTTATGAACAAGAATTATCAAGGGTTTTAAAGTTTTCATCATCTACCATCTATTTCTTTATTATCAAGGTAAAAACCCTTGTTCATTTATTTCAATCTTACTTCACCTTTAAACTTGAATGATTCACACAAGTCTAAAAATATAAGTGTTTATCAAATGATTTTTATAAAAATGAAAGAGTATAGTTATGTGTGTGTTGTGAGTATGACGTGTGTGTAGTGTGTGTGTCGTGGGTGTGTGTGAGTGTGGGTTGGATGTTTGTTTTGATTTTAGTCTTGCATGTATGATCCAACACCTAAACATTAAGATTCATGAAGCAATGTGACAATGTACTAAGATGGATGACGAAAAAACTTGAATATGTATGTAAATATATGGCCGTGTGTGTGTATATGTATATATATATATATATATATATTTGGTGATTAATATCAACTAAAAATTAGTTGGATACTCTTGATTTTATTTAATACATGATAATATTATTCCATGGATTTTTATAAATATTGGTTTATTCACCTAATAAATGGTGTAAAATAACATAAAATGGTGAATTTTATTAGTCACAATGTTGATATTTTATGTTATTTGAATTTGAGTTTAAATGAATCTTGATTAAGTTTGATGAAATAAGGTTATGGAACTTGGTTTTAAAACAGAAAAATTGATGGAATAATATCATTTTAGAACCAAATTTTGGATTAAAAATATGGGTTTTTTAACAAAATGTTATTAGTTGTTATGTTGGACACCATAAACCTCTAAATTATGGACTTTAATATAAGGTTTTAAAGGAAATTTGAGGTCTTTTGAAATCTGATGTAGTCAGTAAGTAAAGGCCATTATTCCACATAAATAAACCTATGTTTATGGAAAAATAATTGAATTTATAAATTATAAAACTATGGGTTAAATTAGAGCCCCAAAATCTTTAATTTGGGCCCTAAAATAGTAATTTTTATAAAAATATTTAGACGTTATTATTTGAGTTTAAAATCACTAAAAAGTTCAGCAAATAACATGTTTTGATCAAAAGGTTTAAGTCTTGAAAAGAAAACATGGTTTTGGTAATGTCCGGTACAAGACTATGCGGTAAAAAGGCAAATTTCGGCATGATTTCTATGAAATTATAAATCTGATTTAGATCAGGTCTTAAAAGTATATTTTTGAGATAAAATATTTGTTTAAGTATATATTTGAAATCCTACATGATTTGGTTAATCACACGCGTTGGAATGTTAAGAAACTGCCGAAATACAGCTTAAAACCTACAATTTGACGAGCTAAATGTCTTGCATGTTAAAATGTTAAAAGATTGGATAATTTGAGTAGGATACTTATGCATGATGAAAATGTGATGCATGGATTTTAAAATTTTCAAATAATACTTGTGGCATGCATGAAAATCTATTATTAGATCGGTTTGAAAATGCGAAAACTGATTACATACGCAAAGTATAAGAATATGTGCATGACTATATATGATTCGTGTTATGTACGTTGTAGTATGCATATAAATATACAATTAAGTGCTAGATGTTTGGTATACAAATAATAATGTAACAGACCAAGATGGGTTATGATCACCAACGAGTCTTGTTTTAAAAACGAGTAGTTTTAAAATAAATACTTTTCTAACAATTATATTTTATGGAAAAATGTTGTGTCAAATCTAAATTGGGTGAACAACTTAAAAAAATATTAAAATAGATCGGCCGTTGACATGATTTATATAAATAGGAATCAAGTTAACAAGATTACCAACGTTTGGAAATATATAAGATCACAAGGTGAGTTTTACGACCCCTTTTTAAATGTTTTTACCATTTTCTATATCGGGGTAAATACATGCTTTACATACATTGTACAATAGCAAGGAAATGATAGCAAGTGTAGTATCAATGTGTGCATGGGTTGGTTGAATACTTACAGAGCTTGAAAAGCCTCGTGCATATTACTATAACCATTAGTCACAATGTGAACGCGGAACAATTGAATAGTAGTATTGGGTTTGACGACCCCCATCCTTGGTTAGTCGCTCTAATCAGGTAGGTTCCAAAAGGATGTGATTATGTCCAAGCAGGTTTGGTTATAGGCTCATGTAGACACATAGCTTCTCGTCTTAGCTGGACATAGATTGATCATCACTATTTTCATTTCGCTATGCGTATGGTCTTGAAAACAAATGTTTCAATAGAGTCATTAAAACCTGTGAACTCACCAACTTTATGTTGACAATTTTAAGCATATTTTTTAGGTATATGAGATTGTCTTCGAGATTTGGCGAAAACGGGTGTCTTTAGCAAAATAACTTTTAGACATGTTTACAAATAAGATTTGGGACCAAATGTAAATAAAGGATTCATTGTGAAACTTTGTTTAATAACTTATGTTTTGTGGGTTTATCTCTAAAGGTCCAAATACTTTATCACTTGCTAATTACACTTATGATTACTAACCTCCGTCACCACCATGCTAATATTCCGCTGTGGAATTTTGGGGTGTGACATGTCCCAAACCCCCAACCTCTTTCGAACTCCCCACCCTATCCCACGCCACCTAGTGTAGTTTTCTAACCTATCTTGTACCTCCCCATAAAAATCTTTTTATAAGCGGTTCCAACATGTTAACCACCTTCCTAGGCGCCTTAAACAAAGAGAAGTAGTACGTCGGTAGACTTTGTAGCACCAAATTTATGAGGGTACCCTACCTCCTATCGATAATGTCTCTGCTTTACACTTCGATAAACGATGCCGAAAAACCCCTACAACTGGTTCCCAGTTAGCCACTCAATTCATATTACCACCCACCTTGATGCTAATAAAATAAATGGAATCTGGCCCAGCCTATAACCCAAAGTGTCTGCAATCTTCACCACCTCAACGTTCTCTTCACCAATCCCAAATAACGTTGACTTGCGAAGATTTATTTTCATCCCAAGCATAAGTGAAATATTCTAAGAGTCCTCTTCAAATTATTTAAAATGAAGTCGGACCACTCCCCCGGAATAATCGCATCGTCAGCATACAATAAATGTGTCATTACCGAATACTATTTTGGTGTCCGAATACCATCAAAGGAACCTAACACACTAGCCTTCTTGAATATACCCGAAAACGCCTCCATATCTATTAAAAATAAGAACGGGGACATCGGATCACCCTGTCTTAATACCTTTGTGACATTGAAACTCAAATGTAAGCGAACCACTAACTAAAACTGAAGAATGAGCCGAAACCAAAACACCATTTACTAGAAAACCCCATTGTTTCCTAGTATTCATCAGAAAATTCCAATTCACATTGTCATACGCTTTATAAAAATCAATTTTGAAAAGGAATAACTCTTTCCCCGAATGTCTTGCTTAAGTTATAATTTCATTTATCATGAGAGGCCCATCAAGAATATGTCTCCCTCCACGGGAAGCCGATTGGTTCTTTGAAATAACCTTGCCTATAAGCATTTTTAACATATTCACCAACACCTTTGATACAACCATTCTAATAACTCCAATTAAATTAATCAGAGGATAGTCACCAAGTGTAGGTCCTTGGAATGGATCGATACAAGCTAGATCAGATCTATCAAGGTGCGGAATTCCTTGATAGATGTTATGCAAACGATGAATCAATCACAACGATAATGAACACGAGAATATTATAAAAACGTCTTCTATTGATTATAAACATATTACAACCAATTCAAGACAACACACACGAACAAGAGGTTGCAGACACACTGACAACTAACTGAACGATCTCTGAACTATCAACCCTAGCCTACACCCTATGCTAGGTATTTATACTAGTATGGGCTTGGCTTGCAAACAAAGAAGATGCATATCCCATAACAAAGAAGATGACCATCTTCTTTGTTTAATAAAGAAGATGACTATTTTCTTTGTTTGCTAACTTCTTTGTTTTCTATCTTCTTTGTTTGCTAGTTACAATAAAGACTATTACACGTTATACAAAATGACTATCTACTAGCTATTCTATCAAGAAAGTTGTTGTCACACAGAAATGCACCAACAAACTCCCCCTTGACAATAGCTTCTAGATGTCTTCGTCTTTATGCAACTTGATGACTCTAAGTCTTTGGATTGTTTCAGCTTCAATGTACTAACAAACTCCCCCTAAGCTGATGAATCCAATCTTTGGGTTTCTTAACCACTTGAGTCATCTGATCATCATGATCTTCATATTCTTCATCTGGTGAGAAAACCCTGACTTGTATGAGTGAGCAATAATGTACATGGAGGATCTCAACATGAAATCTTGACTTCTGCACTTCACTTTGATAACACCATCAATCTATGCATCTTGACTTCTGCACTTCACTTTCACATCAGCATCAATCTGTGCACTATCACAAACACCGTCTCGAAAAACACATTAGCCAATTTCATATTAAAGATAAATCAATAGTTTATCCCGATATGCCAATGCATATGCAAAAACACAATTTATCAGTTCAAAATGGAAGATCTTAAAAAGAAAATATTTTTAGTATTTTTGTTTTAGAATATAATAAAACAAACTAAAAATATTTACAGTGCATCTTTTTGTGAGAATCATGTGCAAGAATATCATACCAACTTAGTTAAACTGCTTCACACTTTTATTTAATTTTCTTAATTTAATTTTGTGAATAACAGTCCAAGACGATTACCGATATTGTTTATCCACTTAAACAAGCTACACGAAAGTTTCAAAGCTTTTACCTTGTGATATGATTAATTGATTTATACCGTTATACCAGTGTGTCCCACAACATGACATATCCTCACGATCAAGGTATGCACAAATCTTCTTCGTAATGTTGTTGTCATCCGTATTATTTACAAGGTTCAAGTCACATCGATGTACTGGTCAGCATATATCTGGATGCAGCAAAGTGACCAATGTGAACTTAACCAGGGTTTGGACAAATACTTTATTTTGGTACGCATATTAGCATGAGGCGTTTTTGAGTTTGCCATCAGCATATAAGGGTTTTGGCATTTTACTTTTTCTTTTTGCTCTTTTAAGATATCCTAGATGTGCCTAGGTCAACATGTTTACTGATGCAGCAGAAGGGCAGCCAGGTTATCCTCGGATATTACAACAATTTAAAGACCCGAAACCTCATATTTTGGCAATCTATCAACGCAATGTACGTTACCCACTTAGTACACCGTCCTTTATGCTTATATCACTTAGCAACCTGATTTATTCATGCCCAGCCTACCGGAACATCATATACATTTAAGTTTATTTTTCAGTGTGCCAATCCAACTGTTGATGTACTATCATTTCTTCTCTTTCACGCCATGATTTCTCATTTTCTGAATTTTTTGAAGTTTTTGTATTTTTCGAGAATTATGTTACTCCCCCTAAACACACGCACATATCTAAATCTTTTTGGCTTAGGGAAATTTCTCCCCCTAAATTTTTTTAATGAATATAAAGAACAAAAATTTAAAAGCAAGCAGTCTCCCCCTTAAACCGACAAAAGGTTTTCAATGTGAAAAGAAGAATAATATGTAAAACTTTAAAGAGTGGAATTAATATCTTCACCAAAGTAAACCATTCGTTACCATTGGTAACCTATAATTCACCTTTGACAATTTACAGGAACAACCACTGTCGAACAAATCAAAGTCGTCCACGGCCGTCCTGCACTCACTAAACAATTCAATTAGTATGAGGAACCCAGACCTTAGTAGTCTTGGTTAGACCTCGTTCATACACATAAGTAAACTCATTTAAATGTCCATAACACATTTCAGGTGACTTAGATCTATTACTTGTTGATTTTTGAGATTGATAATTGGAAACATTTTGAAATTCATTACTTGAATAGTATTCATTCCGATTATCATACCCTGAATTTCTGAAAATTTTTGGTTGATTATTTTACTTATGGAAATTCCTATAATGATATCTTCTAGAGTTTACATGTTGTTTTTGATAATGTCTTTTATGAAAATTTCGATAACCATCATTCTGGTATCGATTATGATTTTGGTACCTATTTGATTGACAATTGTAATTATTGTATCTTGGCGACTTATTTCTTGGTCCTTTATCAGCCTTATTCCCATCCTTTGCAACTCCCTGTTGTTGCTTTTGAACAAACTTCTTACACAACTTACTCTCACCAGATTTTTCAATTATCTTAAACGGGCAACAACTAGCAACATGCCCTCTAATACGATAGTTAAAGCAGGATCTTTTCTTAAGCTTAGATTAAGGAGTAGATTGTGAAGAAGAGGGTCTAGAGTCATGAACCACAATGGTTACTACTTCAGTAAAAACAGTGTCAATTTGTCCCTGAGCAATAGACGAATTTGGGATTTCACTATCAGAAAATATCTTGTCATTACCCTTAAGTTTATACAACTTCTTAACAGTTGTTTTTTGATTTGATTTCCTAATTACACTCTTCTTAACTTCTACAACCTCATTCATCTTTTCTTTACTGCTGTTAGATCCAATAGATACCTTTTCTGCAGAACTAGAACCCTTAGGCAAGTTGATATCCTGAGATTCGACTACAGGTGGTTTACCATTTACCGCATCAATGAACTCTTTCTTAGTAGGCAAGAATAAATAGTTCCCATTAAAGGGAGGAGGGACATCTTTGTATCCTAACACTGCTGACTCATTCTTATCCTTTTGGGAATCTGTGATGATGTTATGAAGGTACTTGGTACTACGACACTGTTCAACCTCCCTGTTAAGTTCGGTTATCTTAATCTCTTGTTCATCTATCTCCTTGTTTTTCTCAGCAATGACCTTTTGTTTGTCAGCTATGGCTAGATGGGCTAGATCCAGATAATAGATCTTTTCCTTAACTACAAGGTCTAACGCCTTAAAGTCTTTTTCTACGGCTTTAAGCTTCGTCTTAAGGTTCTCCTCTCTGATCTTGTTACCTAAATTAAACTCTTTTTCATGATCTAGCAACAAAACTAACTCAGTGTTATGTTTAGCTACTTTATCATTTTTAGCAACTAATAAGGCAATTCTCTCTACATAATCTACAAATTTTTTACATGCATTAACAACAGAGGAGAGAGAAATGTGTACCTTATTGTCGATGGAGTCGAGTTCAGACATGTATGCAATGAACTCCTTGGTAGATATCCCTTCTGTATCTTCGAGATCAATGATGTCAATCTTAACTTTACTCTCATCATTTACATTCTTAGAATCAAAGGCTTCCATTGCTTCCCCCTTCTTATCCTCAACACTTTCTCCAATAAATGCTTGATCGCTGGTTCCCTTATATAATTTATCATGTTGATCTGGCATGAACACCATTGGGCTCTCTCTACTTTCTGAAGAATGACAACTTAAACTTTGTCCTGAAGAACTCTGATTAGAAGACTCTACTTAGTGTGACTATTCACTTTGAAACGTCTTTCTAAATCCTTCCATAGGTCATATGAATCATTATAAAGCCTGAAGTCACTACGAATCGCATCTGACAAAGACACGTTAATTGTAGCAAAAGCGTTGCCTTCAGCATCATACATTTGTTTATCAGACTCATGCATTTCACTCTACGTTGGTACTCGCTTGATGTTGTCACTTCTTTCATAGGCAGGTTTGACATACCTGTAGATGAGACAGTCCCACATTCTTTCATCCTCAGATTTGATGAATGATTCGAATTTGGTTGCCAGTCCTCAAAATCCTCAATTTTTACCAATTTGGGTGCAGTTTTAATTGCAAGTCTAATGTCCATTTAACTCCTTTAAATCACATTATATTTAAGTTTAAAGTCCAAATAAGAGGTCCACGAGAAACGGTTCAATCCACAATTCAGTACCCAATTCAGCGAAGTTGACCTTAACGATGTTGACCTTAACAAAGTTGACCTGTTAGACGAAGTTAAACTACAACGAAATTGACTGGTCAACAAACGAAGATGAACTGTTAAAGAATATGAGATTTTTAAACGATGATGAACCTCAAAAACGAAGATGATCCTTGTATCATATGAGACTGTTCAACGAAGATCAACCTTAAGCGAAGTTGACAACTCAACGAAGATGAACATGAAATGAGGATGAACCATAATATATAACGAAGATAAACTTAATAATTAATGACCGAAATTCACTTTGAACAATTCAACTTAATAATTAATGAACGAAATTCATATAACGAAGATGAACAACTTACAGGTTCAATCCACGAAGATGACCTTTTAGAATTATTATTATTATTATTATTGTAGAGGAGAGAATTTGACAAAAACAGGATTATATGATCATACAAGTTGCTAAACCAGGTGCGGAAACCCTAGTTCAGAACAAACTGAAGTAAACTCAATCAAAACACAATCAAGATCATTTTAAATGCTTTTCATAGATTAACTTTGCAATAAACTTGATTACAGACTCAATATAGTTAATCTAGACCTCAAACAGATAATCTCTAACCTCTCAGGAACACACACACAAAACACACACTCTCTAAGACTCGCTATACATTACAAAAACTCGATTTCTATTTATAATAGCTGCACGTTCGCCCAGTTACACTGGTCGAAGGTGAGCATTCCCACATTCGCCCAGTAAGACTGGTCGAATGTGTTCTCTTGTGTCTTCCTGATTCTTCCTTCGTCCATTACAAGCTTCCTTCGCCCATCCTGATATTCATTCGCCCACTTCTGAAACTCCTTCGCCCTTAACACATGTTAGTATCTAATCTATAGTCGCAAAACGGCATCTACAAACTCCCCCTCGACTATTGATTAGATCTTTTTCTATCTTCATCCATGGCTTTGTTTAGCAGCTTGATCCTCAGTATACTTTTCTGCTCTTTTGTCATTTCCGGCTCTAACTTTCTTTTAACCGGCTTCGACACATTCGCCATCTTAACTTTCTTACCAAGCTTCCCTTCCAAATTGCTTCCAGCATTGATATCATAAGCAAAGCAAACACCCACAACTTGTGTGTATTTCCTTGCTTGATCTGCATCGTTTGGCTCATGATGAATCGGATTATAGAATAACATGATGATGTCTTCGAAGGTGCAATTGATTAGCCACATAGGATCAAATACATGCACATGCTTGTATTTATCCTTTCCATCTCTCAGCACTATCACAGCTTCTGCTTTCCTCCAATCATAATACCAAAATATGAAGTCAGCACTGAAGTGTTGAGGCATAGGCATCAAAGGAATCTTTCTCATAACTTCAGGTGCCTTATAAATCAAAGTAACCCTCTTCAACTTAGTTCGAGGATCAGTATCCCTGTGAACTTTCCTCCGGGGATACTGAGGCTTGAATCTATTCCACTTCGTCCTACTCTCCCAAACCAATTTGTCTGCACACCAACCAACGTGAGTATTATTCACTGAAGCACCCGACATAGGAAATCTGCATAAATCTCTAACCGCCCAGTACGGTAGAGTTAGCAAATCAATGAATCTGTAGAAATACAGGATTCCTGATTCCCACTTGGCAGCTAAGCACTTCAGCCTGCTCAAGTATGTCCACCCAAGAGCTCTTCCTCTGAACTTTGCATTATGAAACCTGTAGAAGTTTCCTTGAGCTTCGGGTTTTGGTCGGTTCTCATCCATCAATCTAAGTTTCTTCAAGTACTCTTTCAACTCATCAGTCTTACTTGAAGATTCTGGCAAATCAGATCCAAGTACCTTTTCAACAAATTCAGCACTTCTTTTTCTTGCCTTCTTCTTAGCAGATGTATTATGTCTTTCTGTAAAATCAGGAAATACCACATCTTCATCATTTTGTCTGAAGTACTGTGGATATTCCTCGTGTGTAATATCCTCAATCTCAACTTCCTCAAACTCAGGGGTTTCTTTATCATCAGAGTGAGTTCCAACATCCTTTTCAGGAATAGGTGGAATCGACTCATCAACAATAAACTCTTCAAAAGTTTTCCCTACTCTCTGTGCAAGTCCATCCAATATCTCCTTTGCCACAGAAGCAGGTACTTCCCCCTCTTCAAGATCAGGATCGTTATATTCCAACTCATAACGCATATCATCTGTTTGGAATATTTCTGCAAAACGACCTGTGAACTCAATGGTCCACTCTCTCTTTTCTAACATATCTTTGTAAACTTGTTTTGCATCATCAGATAACGACCTCACCTTCTCGTTCCAGAACACAGTCTCATCATCTACATTCTCTCCCTTCTGCTTAGAACTAGACTCACCAGTGTCTTTCTTCTTCTTAGAAGGTGGTCTCTTCTCAAAAGTAAACTTAGCAGTATCATCTCCTCCTTCATCATCATCACTGCTACTACTATCATCATCTTTTTGACTCCCTGAACCTTCAGCATCATCATCATCATCATTGTTATCATCTTCATCATCATTCTTATCCGATTCTTCATTCTCATCATCATCCTCATCCTCCTCTTTATCAGATTCAGATGGTTCAAAATCTACTTTCTCAACTTCTCTCTCTTCATCTTCTTCACCCTCCTTCAGCTTGGGTGCAGTGTTGTACAAATCATTAATCAGATCACTAAGGCGTTTGTTTTCAGCTCTCAACTCCTTATTGTCTTCTTTGATCGCCTTGTATCTGTTCTTATTTCTCAGAACTTTACCTTCAAGCTTCTGATTCTTTGCTTCAAGCTTCTTTACCTTTTCATCTATTTCATCTTGATTGTTTTTAGAAGCAACCACGATCTGAAGCATTTTCTCTTCATTCATCTTAAACTTGGCAATCTCAGATTGTTGAGCCACCAGCATCTTCATCATATCATCCATTCTTTTGTTCATCTGCTTCATCACATTCTCATCCACAGTGACTTTCTTAGACTTGGATTTAGACTTAGATGGCTCATCCTCAACTTCTTTTCCCTTCTGAGGCTTAGTAAACATGTTCAGAACATTATCCAGTGCAATATTGAACTGCTCCACTGGTAATGTTGTAGCCTCCTTAGTCTTTTGTTTCTTTGCAGCTGGTGAAGATTGTTTAGATGATGTTCCAGCATCCGGTAATCTTTTTCCCTTCAACAATAAGTTCAACTCCTTCTCTCTGAGTTGCTTAGTGCTTGTCTTTTTAGCCATAGACTTGTGTTTGGGCTTGGGCAAATTCACAACAACTGTTTCACCCTCATTCAATTCATCCAAATTAACAGTCAACACTTCATCTACAGCATCAATAGATTGCTTTCCCTTATTAGCTTCTTCTATTGATCTGTTCAAAGATTCAGACTCACCAACCAAAGTGGCCTTTTGTTTGGTAGTCTTAACATTCTCAGCATCCGAATCCCATTGTTCCTCAGTTTCAGTCTCCTCAGAATCAACAGACTCCTCATCTACCAAACCTGTTCCCTTCTTTGCCGTAGTCTTCTTCCTCACTGCTTTTTGTTTTGAAGTTCCCTGCTCTGTCTTTCCCTTGCCCTTCCCTTTGGCTCCGGGATTGACAACCTGCCTTTTCCTCTTTGTGTTTGCATCAGCATACACAAGTGGATCATCGTTATCACTATCACTGTTAGGATGCCTTGCTAGATTCTTTCCAGGGTCCTCATAATCCTCTCTAGCCAAAGCTCCGAATAACCTTCTGTAAGGTGGTCTTTCATCTTCAGGTATACCTTTGTAACCCTTCATTCTTGCTAAGGTTCTAACATTCATATGATCCATGTTAAGTATCTGTGTTGGATCTTTCTTCAAGTGTGGATATTTGTGATCGAAGATCATCATCAGAAATCTTGGATAAAGCATAAAGTACTTCTTCTTCAATCCCTTCAACATCTCCAACATGTGATCTAGTATCATTCCAGCAACATTGAATGGCTTATTGAGAGTCAATGCAACCATTAACGAGCTTAAACTCTTTCTCATCACATCATAACCCCCACTAACACATCCAAATACTATTAAAATGACGTGAGCAAAATACTTAAACTGCACGCTCAGCTTGCTTTTATACATAGAACCATCAGTAATCGGTCCTTTGTATTTCATTCTTAGAAAACATGCCTTTTGCTCAGTCCATGATAGTTCTCTAGGATCCTCACTAGTCTCAAACTGGATCTGGAGTGCTTCTCTAATGTCAGCTTCAGTAATAAACATCTCCATTCCCTGAATCTTACTCTTGATAATAGTCTGATTATCAAAGTAATCATATCTGGCATTGTTATAAAAGTCCTCAACTATATCCTTGTAGATAATAGTTGGAGTTGCCAATGCATAAACCACTCTACATCTCTTCAGAAACTTAATGATCTCTGTGAATTCTACATTCTTTTCAACATCACCAAGATATGCACAAACATTGTGAGTCTTCTCAAACGGCCATTTGCTACCGCTTGATGCTCCTTCTTCTGGTACAATCTCTGGAATAGGATCAGTCACTTCAGTTTCTACAGGAATATCAACATGAGCTTGTTCTTCAGCCATCTGAAATGTAAAATCAAAATAAAACGTCAAAACACGAAATCGACAAAATTTGAAATTTTAGGTTTTTGAGATTCCACATTCGCCCAAAAAGACTGGTCGAATGTAGATGAAAATGGCCGAAGGTACAATATTTTTGGTCGAATGTAAAGTTTTGTGATGAAAAATATACATTCGTCCGTTACAGTGTTCCCTTCGTCCACTATTTCTACCTTCGTCCGATTCAATGACCCGAAGGTGAATTTGATTCAAACCCAAAATTTAAAAATTTTTCAATCATGTTGTTAACCTCTAATTTTGATTCAAACCATTCCTAAAACAGCCGACTAAGCATCGTCTATCATCAATTTCAACTAACATTCATTCTACAACAGTTTTAAAGAGAAATTAGGGTTTAACTCGTTTTATAGACCAATCGATGATTAAAAACTTGTTTAAATCCTAATTCTATACACATTCTCCCCCTAAAACTGATGTGGGATGAATGTATAGCAAAAAGAAACATCAAAAACCAGTCAATCAACACAAAAACTAAAACCCTAAGTCCGGTGTATAATCAAACGATTCCGGCTTTGTTTCTTGTCCATTACCTGTAATCGTTACACGAAAATGATCAGTAAGAAGTAGGTAATAAAAGGCACAAGCAGAGAGAACAAAATCAACAGGGTTTGGTTATGATGAAAAATTTTGAAAAACTGGAACTGGTTGGTCGAATCTGCAAATGGGGTATTTATAAGCTCTCACCTTCGTCCGTTATACTTGGACGAATGAACAAAAAGGCCACCTTCGCCCCTAATAAAAGGCCCGAAGGTAGATTGGTTTTACCCGAATGTGAAATGTGGGTAAAAACCACATTCGTCCAAATTGAAAGGGTCGAAGGTAAAACAAAAATCCCACATTCGTCCACAATTAAGGGCGAATGTAAAATGGGAATTTTGAAAAATTTGCCAAATTACAAATTCGAATCCCGTTCAACATTTTTCAATCCGTTAAGCATCCAAAACACAAAATTTCACATTTAGAATGATACAAAGCCCAATTGGTGGTGTCAAATCTCAGAAATTGACTATCAAGCATCCCCGGTTATCAAAAATAAAGCAGAAATGCAAAAAGTTTTGGATTTTCTGAAAATTTTTTTTTTCAAAACACACCTAAAATCTTTTTGGATTTTGTATCTTTTTGACATTAAAAGTAAATTGCAACAAATAAAATGCAGCAAAGTAAATGAAAACAGTAAACATTTTGTGAAATCCGGTCAGAGGATCATATCAGTTTTCTGAGAAATCTGATCACAGCGTTGATCTTTTTGTTTAATCTTATCATTAGAAACAGTATGTGATACGGCAATTGCTGATATTGTGGTCCACGTAAGCTCACATGCAGACAATTACGCAATGCTTTAAAATGATACGAGTTAGGTGTATTAGACTAACACGATGTGGTGCCCACACACACGACATACTCCCGTATCAAGTAATTGCACAAAGCTTCGTCGTAACGCGTGATTATGCCAGAGTTATCCGTAAAAGTTACAAAGTATATAGCACAGAGGTGTACAGGTCAGCAAATGAATGCAGCAGAGTAACATGTGCGTATACACTAGGTTGAGGCTGATATTAATCACTGATTTGCATCAGATGATCAATACGATGTAATAATGATCTATGATCAATTAAAACATGAAGTTCCTCAATTCGGTAACTTCCGGTTTTGGCAATTAAGCTCTTTTAGCAAATATTTTGATAAAACTAGGTCCGTAAATCAATACGACAAAAGTTTATCAGAATATCCCGGATAACCATAACATAACGACCCGAAACCTCAGATTTTGGCAATCCTATCAAACGAAATTACGGTACTAAGACCATATGCCCATGAGGTGTTCAGCCACGAACGCGTAGTTCGTTATGTTTGTATCACTAATGCACGCAATATTTAGTCTACGAAGCCTATCAGCATATCACACGTAATCAACACACGCCTCATAAACTATACAATTCTTTAGCCTGTATCAGATTCCCACTGATGTACTATCATTTCCTCTGTTTTACCAGGAAATCATTTTTGATTTTCTAATTTTTAGGTCTTTTTGAATTTTATAATGTTTTTGGTTTTTCTGAAAAATTGGCTCCCCCTAAAATAAAGAACATATTTTTGGTCTTTTTGATTTTTCTGAAAAATAAAAACAAAAATTTTGAAAGAAACAATCCACTCGAAAGCATCAACTTCTTTGAGGATTTTACAATCCCCTCGAAAGCATCAACTTCTTTGAGGATTATGAAAGTAAAGAGAAATTCCCAATTAGCAAAGAGAAATTCCCAATTAGCAAAATATAAAAACTAAAAACTAAAAAGCGATAAACCGAGGTGCCGATTAGTCCTGTTTTTCCTTTATATTGTTTACTTTTAAAAGATATTCAAAGCGTGAACGGTCAAAGGCTTTAGTAAACAGATCTGCACGTTGGTAGTCAGTGTGTATTTTGATCATATCGATCAATTCTTTAGCGTAACAATCTCGGATAAAATGATATTTGATCCGGATGTGTTTCGCTTTAGAATGATTGTCCGAATTTTTAGTTAATGCAATTGCGGCTTCGTTGTCACAGTAAATAGGAGTTTTTAGAAACTGCAAACCGTAATCCACCATTTGTTGTTGAATCCAAAGTACTTGAGAACAGCAACTCGAGGCTGCAATGTACTCGGCTTCACAGGTAGATTGTGCTACGGAAGTCTGTTTCTTGCATTGCCAGGTGATTAACCTGCTCCCGAAAAACTGGCAACCAGCTGTAGTAGATTTGCTATCCTTGTCACAGCCGCCCCAATCTGCATCACTAAAAGATATGAAATCAAAATTATCATCATTAGGGTACCAAAGTCCTTTTGAAGGACAACCCTTCAGATATCGAAGGATACGCTTGACCGCCGTCAGATGACTTTGTTTCGGCTTCGATTGATAGCGGGCACAGAGACACGTTGCGTACATAATATCTGGTCGAGACGCCGTCAAATACATCAGAGATCCGATGATTGCTCTGTATGTAAAAGGATCCGTCAGCTCCCCCTTAGCGTCCACTCCAATCCCGTGATTGGGTTGAATCGGGGTATCCATTGGCTTTGAGTCCTCCATCTGGAACCGGCTCAAGATGTCGGAAACATATTTCGTCTGATGAATGAAGATCCCGTCGGGTCTTTGGTCCACCTGCAAGCCTAGGAAAAACTGCATCTCCCCCATTGCGCTCATTTCAAACTTTTCCTGCATGACAGATTCAAAATCCCTGCATAAAAGCTCGTTAGTTGAACCAAATATTATATCATCAACGTATATCTGCACTAGAAGCAAGTCATCTCCCGTCTTTTTCGTAAAGAGGGTGCAATCGACGAGGCCGCGCTTAAATCCTTTGTTGATGAGGTATGTACTCAGCTCCTCGTACCACTGTCTCGGAGCCTGGTGCAAGCCATAAAGAGCTTTGTTCAACACGTAGACCTTATCCCGGTGGATTGGGTCCTCAAAGCCTGGTGGCTGCCCGACATACACCTCTTCCTTGACTTTCCCGTACAGAAATGCGCTTTTCACGTCCATCTGGTAAACTTTGAATTTCTTATAAGAAGCAAACGCGAGGAACATCCGAATAGCTTCGATTCGTGCTACCGGTGCATAGATTTCGTTGTAATCAATCCCTTCGATTTGATGGAAACCCTGCACGACCAATCTGGCTTTGTTCCGAACAATTACCCCACGATCATCCTTCTTACACTTGAACACCCATTTGGTGCCAATCTTCTTCCTATCCGGCGGCAAATCCGTGAGTGTCCACACTCCTAACTTCTGGAATTGTAATAACTCCTCCTGCATAGCTTCCACCCAGGCATCATCCTTCAAAGCGTCCTTGTATGTCCTTGGCTCTACCTGCGACACATAACACGCAAACGACCAATCATTTTGACTACCAGATTGTTGAATTTTGGCATATAAAGCTAAAGCACCAAAACTCTCTGGCGTATTAACGCTTTTAAGCTGCCCTCTGGTCATAACACTACTTCCAGGATCACCGATAACTTGCTCCAGCGGGTGAATACGATGTATCCGAGATTCCGGATAATCAGGTACTTGCACTCCCGTCTGAACAGTCAAGTTCTCTACAGCATCCAGATCATGACCCGTATTTGACGATGAAGCCACATCAGTAGTTGGAGTTGGGTTCACTGGCGGTGCCTCCTGTTCTTCAGCTTGATCAAGAATAGCTTCTTCAAATTGTTCATCTTCAGATTCTGAAGTGTCTAATGAAGTTGAAGCCTCTTGAAAAATCTCTTCTTCTTGTATAGGAGCGTTGGTATCATTAGAAGCTGGTAGGGGGTTCACGGTGATTGGACGCACCAACGGTGAAGTTGTTGCATTTTCACACTCGTAAAGTAGTCTAATGACAGCTTCTTCAACCAAGCTATCTAGATTGAATGATTCAAAGAAATCTTTGTAATCAAACATCCAATCAGGACCCGTGCCTTGAAGATTTTGAGTATATCGTTGAACTTCCACGTTAGCCCAGTCTTCCACACGACGAGTTCGCTTGTTGTATACCCGTTTAAGTGGGGTTGCATATCCAACAAAGTAACCCTCCTCGGCTTTAGGACTAAACTTTTCGCTTGGATTCAACATAGTGCAAGGCGCCCCGAAAGGTTCTAGATACTCTAAGTTCGGCTTTCTTCGGTGTAACAGCTCATAAGACGTTTTACCAAACTTCTTCACTGTCAGAACCCGATTTAATGTGTAATTTGCTGCATAAATCGCCTCGTTCCAAAACATTACTGGAAGATTTGAATCAGCGAGCATTGTTCTAGCCGCTTCAATTAGAGTCCTATTCTTTCGTTCAGCAACACCGTTCTGTTGAGGGGTGTACGGAGCCGAATATTCATGATGTATCCCTTTGTTTTCACAAAGTTCATCCATCTTGGCATTTTTGAACTCCGTCCCATTGTCACTCCGAATTCTCTTTATCTTCACATTGTAGAGATTCTCTAATCGAGTGAACAGAACTTTTAGATTCATAAAAGTGTCGCTTTTATTCTGCAAACACATCACCCATGAAAATCTTGAGTAATCGTCAGTGACGACTAAACAATAAAGCTCTCCAAGATGACTATGACGCTTGACTGGTCCGAAAAGATCCATGTGCAATCGCTCTAGTGGCATCTCAACAGAGTTAACCTTTTTCACTTTGTGGGACTGTTTGTGCTGCTTCCCCTTTTTACAACTCACACACTTGTCATTCAAATGGAAATGTTTCACATTTACTCCCTCGACAAGTCCATTTCTCACAAGTTGATTCATTTTCTTCAGATGAATGTGCCCCATTCTTCGGTGCCACATTATAGATTCTTTCTCAGTCGCCTTGGACAAAAAGCATGTTATTTGCCCTTGTGATGTCATCGCCTTGGACATATCAAGAATGTATAGATTGTTGACGCGAGGTGCCTTCAACATTATCCACTCTTTAGGAATTGTAAAGCCCGGTTTCAAGATATAGCAGGATTTGTCATCAAAATGCACAGTAAATTTCTTGTCACAAATTTGACTGACACTCAACAGATTGTAGTCTATCTGCTTCACATACGAAATCCGCTCAAAACTCACTATTCCATTGCTCACACTTCCTTCCATCGTGATATATCCACCTTTGTTTCCCGCAAACGCAACATACCCGCCATTGATGTTCTTCACGTCGAACAACAACGCAAGATCCCCTGTCATGTGGCCTGAAGCTCCACTATCAACAATCCAAAGACTGCTAATAGGGCCAGCTGAAGCTCCCTGCACACAAAAAGTAAATCATTTAGTGCTTTCGGGGGACCCAAGCCTGAGTCTTGGGTCTTTCAACATCAGGTTTAACAATGACATTTTCACAAACATTTTTAACAACATTTTGATCAATCTTTTTCTGATTGCTCAAAATTGTTTCCTTTTTCTCATTAACCTTTGAAGATGAGGCTCCTGGAGTACCATTGGATGACCAAGATTGTTCAGTCCTTTTAAGGATACGAATCTGAGACTTTGGGTTCTCAGTCGGTTTCTGAACATTGTTAGCAAAGGTAACTTTCTTGGTAACCTTTTCTGACTTAACAGACTTAGGTCCAACATTCGATTTGACAATCGGTTTTGGTGTAACCTTTTGTCTATCAACTGTCGAGTTCACCACAGGTTTTCTCCACGAGTTTTCCATTGCAATCCGATTCCTTCTATCATAGTGCATTGGACGAGTGTTCCTCATTTGAAAATGGTTTTGATTATAAAACGGTTGTGGTTGTTGAGGAACAACTCTCCTATGAGGTGGCACATAATGATCAATCGGCTTTCGCATAGAATTCCTCATTTCAACTTCGTGCCTCTTGTGCCTTACATATGGGCACTGAGCAAGTAAATGCCCGCGTTCCCCACATTTAAAGCACGCACGGTACTCTTCAAAAACATTAGGAGCATTTGGTTGAGCAAATGATCTAACAGGATATTGATCATTATACTGTTGCTTCCTTAAACTCTCAGGAAGTGGCCCTTTTGAGTAAGTCGGCTCATTGAAACCATTAGCTCTGTTTTTGGGTTTAACAAACTCTGTGACATGGACCTTTGGTTCTTGAGGAACATCCAAGTACAACTTTTTCAACAAAGCTGGTGGAATTTCATTTGTTCTCTCATGTTTAGGGAACCAAATAGTACTTTCTTGCCAAATCTTTTCAATTTTAGCATAATTGGCATTTTTAATTGGAAAGTCCTCGTCAGAGATGATCTTATCGGATCCTTCCATCCGATAAAACACCTTGACAGGTTTGTCACATTGTTCGTTTTTCTCATTTCTCTCAAGATCTTTCTTAATCACATTAAGATCTTTCTTCATAACATTCTTCTCAGATTCTTCCACATGATGAACATTTCTCATTGGAACAATTTGAGATGATGAAATTGGTTCATTTGTAATGATGTGATTTTCTTTTGGAATATCACATACATTAACAGTTTGGTTACTACCAATCTCATCACTCTCTGAATCTGAGTCAACACTTTCAGCAGTAACACCCTCATCATTGATTCCCAAAATCGGTCTAACATCGGAATTTGGATCACCAACACTTGAAGTATTAGATTCATTTTCCGATGCTGAATCAGATTTTACCGAACTCTCCGGTGTCACTGAGTGACAATTATGGTTTTCAAAAAGAACCGGAGATGGTACAGCCCGATAGTTGGTTGTTTTGTCATCAATGATGTGGTCTACCACATAAGCCACATTCTTGTAACTTTCTAACTTTTTGTTTACTTTTTCAGCAAAGCATTTGATGGCGGCCATCTCTAACTTGGTGTTTTCAATTTCATTAATGTAGTTGTTAATTGCCAATTGTTTTAAAGACAATGTGTTTTTCAAGTCAGAAATGTCCTTTTTGTAGCCATCTAATACTTTGTTAAAAGCATTCAACTCTTTGCGAGTAGATTGACTGTTCATGATAGCACTATCACGTTGAATACGGAGTTGTTTAATCTCCTCAGTCAATCTATCACAAGCACCACAATATTTGTCACTAGTATTATCAGTACTACAAGCAGAACTTACAGGTTTTGGTGGGTCAGTCATGGCCATCAGTGCAAAATGAGCTTCCTTTCCTGCAAAGAATCTGGAATAATCAATCTTTGTGAAAGCATCATCTGCAATGCATGACTTCCTAGTCATCAGAAAATCTGCTTCTGCAAGTAACTGATCAATATCTTCATCAAGAGAATTAACACTAGCTTCCGTATCCGAGTCACTGTCTGAATCAGAATAAACCGATTCACACTCCTCAGGAATGTCAGAAACAGTATCAATCACCACTCCTGAATTAGTCTCTTCATTTTCAACCTCAACATTCACTTCAGAATCAACCTTAACAGGTTCAAAATCACCATCCATCTCAGCCTCAGACTCATCACTGTCAACCATAGTTTCAACCTTCTCCTCCATCGTCACAGACTCTTCAAGATCAACCTGATATGCAACACACGCCACATTTCCTCCAGTTGTGATTTCCTCAACACCTATCTGAATGCTCGACCAGTCAAACCTCTCGTCTTGTTGAGTAACCAATGCTTGATTGGTATTCTGTTGTTCAGCTGGTGTAGTGATTGGTATGACTGTTCGATTAGCATTGTTTGGTGTTTGGGTTTGTGTCTGGTTTGGTGTGTTTGGTTGTCTATTTTGGTTGTTGTGAAAGTTGTTTTGATGGTTTTGGTAGTTGTTATTTTGGGAAGAAACTTGGTTTTGGTTTTGTTGTTGACGGTTCTGATAGGTAGCATTAAATGGATTCCTGTTGCCTTGTTTTGGTGGTTGTGTGCATTCACGTTTGAAGTGACCTTTACCCCCACAGTTAAAACAAGTCACTTTCTCCTTATTGAACCCGTAGGTTGTATTAGGAGAAGTTCCCAAGTCGGTTCTACCTGTTTTCTCAATAAACTCTGTAGCTCTTCGCATAATGCTCGCAAACGCCCATTGGATGTCAATGAGTTCCATTTCCTCCTTATCAATCTGTGCGTAGTCTTCATTGGTCAAGTTGTTATTACCAATTTGACTAGCAACTAATCCATTATAGGAAGAAACCATTGCTGAGACTAGAGCAATGTGTTGCTGAGCAACTTCAACTGTTACATTTCCAAGATTGGAAGTCTCCAAAACCACAGTTGGTTGATTAGGTTGGTTCATTGGTTGTGGTTGAGTTTGACCAGCAGTGTAAAAAGCTGCTTGTTGTTTTGGTGAGAATGGTGGAATGTATGAATATTGGTATGGAATTTGTGGTTGTGGTTGTGATAAAGATGAAGTTTGTTGATGGTAGTTAATGATGGGTGATTCTACAGCATTTGATATACAAGCAACATGCGGTGTGACTAGTCCTCCAGAACTTGTATTCACTGGAATTGAAGATCCTCCAAAATATAAGTTTGGATTCTGAGGAATCTGTGCTCTCCTCGCCTTCCTCTTTTCTTCCAACTCTTTGTTCTCCAGCTTCTCAACGAACTCTTGAAGAGACCAGTACTGAAAAGCATCCTTTTCCTTCAAAACATCCACATGCTGATCCCAGTTAGGTGGTAATGCTTCAGCAAACTTGTCCACCTGTTTAGCCATAGGGATCTGTACACCATAACTAGACAATTCAGATATTAGATGATTATATCTAGGAGTTAGTTCTTTCAAAGTTTCATTTCCAACATATGAAAAATTCTCAAACTCCTTAACAAGCTCTTCCATCCTCAAATTCCTAGTCTTCTCATTTCCATCATGCTTCCTTTTAAGCATATCCCACAAAGCCTTCGAAGTTGTGCACGTCCCGAACTGATGCAAAAGATCATTAGTAATAGCTTGCGTCAGTTGAGAGAACGCCTTCTTTTCCACAGCAAACTTTTTCTTCTCATCTTCCGCCATGCTCTCCAATGGCACTGGTTCACCCGTGTTCTCCAGAACTGGTGGTGTGTATCCTTTAGCAATCATGTTCCATGCTTCAGCACCTTCTACTCCCATGCCTTCCAAGTGTATTTTGAACTTTTTCTGCCACTGATTGTATTCCTGAATCTCCATGAGCTTCGGTGGCCGAGTCCCGCTACCTGAAGACAAATCATTAATCAGTGTGGAAATAGCATTAGTAGTTTGAGTGTTTACCACCGCTGCTGCTACTCCCCAGTAGTCAGACTGTGGTACTGTAGGTGCACTCTGAGTCATGTAGTTAACCGGCTGCGAAGACTGTGTGCTCGTCTTCTGTGCTGCCACGGTCCATGGGTCCATCACCTGCTGTTGTGGTTGTGTAGTCGCTGGTGTAGGAGTAGTCTGATAACGCCACATAGTCACGTACTTCGAGAAAATCAACACTTAGAAAAATTTCACAAAAACTGTCCTAGGTTCGCCCAACTGAAGTTCAGATTCGTCCCTTTTAGTGCAGGTTCGCCCAAAACACTTTCACCCGAATGTAGAATGTCACTAGAAGGTAAAAACTCACAAACTCTTCCTACGTTCGCCCGATAAACTCTACGTTCGTCCGTTTAGGTTTCACCTTCGTACCCCCGATGAATCGAAGGAACAAAAATCTGACCGAATGTAAGAAATTCAAGTGAAAACTACTACGTTCGTCCAAAAATAACTACGTTCGCCCGAAATTCTACTCTCCTTCGACCAAACACTCACACATTCGCCCACTAAACTCAGGTTCGCCCATATCTGTTCTTTAAAAAACGGTTACACTTTTGAAAAACGGTTATTCTGATCTTTGATTTTCAAAAGTTTGTGGATTTGATTGATCTTAATCAGGTTATGCTTCGGAGATGATTTGGAACAACTTTAAAACTTGGAATTTTGAATTTTAACCACAAAATCACCTCTAATTCTTTCAAAAACACACAAAAACCATTTTTAGTTGAAAACAGATGTGAATTGATGAAAATTATGTCCAAATCAGCTCTGAGTTTATCAATTTGTTGTTGTATGATCCTCTACGCTCTGATACCACTTTGTAGAGGAGAGAATTTGACAAAAACAGGATTATATGATCATACAAGTTGCTAAACCAGGTGCGGAAACCCTAGTTCAGAACAAACTGAAGTAAACTCAATCAAAACACAATCAAGATCATTTTAAATGCTTTTCATAGATTAACTTTGCAATAAACTTGATTACAGACTCAATATAGTTAATCTAGACCTCAAACAGATAATCTCTAACCTCTCAGGAACACACACACAAAACACACACTCTCTAAGACTCGCTATACATTACAAAAACTCGATTTCTATTTATAATAGCTGCACGTTCGCCCAGTTACACTGGTCGAAGGTGAGCATTCCCACATTCGCCCAGTAAGACTGGTCGAATGTGTTCTCTTGTGTCTTCCTGATTCTTCCTTCGTCCATTACAAGCTTCCTTCGCCCATCCTGATATTCATTCGCCCACTTCTGAAACTCCTTCGCCCTTAACACATGTTAGTATCTAATCTATAGTCGCAAAACGGCATCTACAATTATTATTATTATTATTATTATTATTATTATTATTTTAAGTGAATAAGTAGAAGATACAAAGATGAAATATTTTAATCAATAAGAACTTTAATGAATTATTAAAAAAATAAAGAAGACCACAAATGAATAATAAACTAAAATGTTGAAATCAAAGGTCCGTGAATACAGCTTCCTGGATGAATATAAAATGATGTTAAATAACGCCAATTAACGAAGATGGATTACTTTTGCCCTTTAATCCCTTAGTTCATGAATCTCAACAGTTCGAATCTTATCGAAACATATAACAATTTTAGATCGAAAACAATTTTGAATGCTTGCAAAGCCCCCACGCCCAAGATTTCCTGACTGTTATCCCGATCGAAGGTCTAGGCCAAAGCATGTCCGCTATTGAATACATGGCCATTCTTAAATATCGTCTGATGATCCCCATGTACCAGGAGGATGAAATCTGTCCGATTTGCCGTAAGGCATGCCTGGATGAATAGGGGGAACATGTGGTTCATTGTAAGGAGTTACCGGGTTTCAAATATTGGCATGATTGGCTTCAAGACATTCTGTGGGACATTTTAAGACGGGCTGGGATCTCAGCCAAGAAGGAGGCCCCTATGAACTTCCTCTCGGATCTAGCAGAAGGGAGATCCACCCTACGACCAGCAGATCTCCTTGTCTTTGGGTGGGCCGGGGGGAAGCATGCTTGTGTTGACCTGACGGGTGTATCTCCCCTAGTTGGGTTGAGGGATAGTGGCTTCGTAGCAGGGCAAGCGGTCCGAAAAGCTGAGGCAAAGAAGGTAGAAAAATATGCTAAAGCCTGCGAGGAGAACCAACACATGTTTGTACCCTTGGCTTTTGATACCTTTGGCTCATTGGCACCGGAGGCTACCCGTTTCCTGACTAGGGTCCATCGGGTTATTCATAGTAGTGTCTCAGCTCCGGGTGGGCAGGGTTACGTTTTTAGTAGATTAGGATTTGCTATTCAGAAAGAGGTGGCGGCGCAGCTTGTTGACCGCCTGCCCATTATCTCGTTGTAATTTTCTTTGTCTTGGAATGAAAGTAAATGTTACAATTAAAAAAAGAACAATTTTTAAATCACTTATAATTTTCTGAAAATCTATAAAGTCAACTGAGAATGATTTTAAGATACGAAAACATAAGATTTAAATGTAAACACACGTCAATCGATTCAATATTGCAACAATCAAGCTTAAACCGTACAATCGAGCGTGATAAGCTCCGATACCAAATGTAGGTCCTTGGAATGGATCGATACAAGCTTGATCAGATCTATCAAGGTGCGTAATCCCTTGATAGATGTTTATACAAACGATGAATCAATTACAACGATAATGAACACGAGAATATTATAAAAACGTCTTCTATTGATTATAAACAGATTACAACCAATTCAAGACAACACACGAACAAGAGGTTGCAGACACACTGACAACTAACTGAACGATCTCTAAACCATCAACCCTAGCCTACACCCTATGCTAGTTATTTGTACTATTATGGGCCTGGCCTGCAAACAAAGAACATGCATATCCCAAACAAAGAACATGCAAATCTTAGAAAGCCCACCTCCTGTTGTTTTTGAAATCCTTAACCCATTTCGCTTTTCTAGTAACTCCCATATCACGTACATTCAAAGACAGTAAATTCATAATACCTTACTATGAAAACCTTCTTCATTAATAATCTTTCGGACTTGATTTTCAAACTGCTCTATATTCGTCTCCCCCAGAACTTTACCTAGTAAAACTGTTTATTCCACCTTGTTCCTCACCTCTTCTTGTATAGGATTAATGGGAACCATGTCTCCCAACCAATAATCAAAGGTTTCAGCTGGAACCTCCCAAAAAATTGAACCATCTTCATTACTATTGACCACGCATCGTCTATTAAGATATGGGGTAAAAAAGATCCCCTGAGTTTCTGAACCTCCTTCTTCGTTTAATGTTTGGGCCGAATTTGGATTTTAAAAACCAATAAACCGATCTATATTAAAAGGGTCAATGTCATTCCTGGGCGTCTCATTTGGCCTACGAGAGATTGACTTAGTCCTAATTCCACCCCCTTTTTTACAATACTTTTTCTTTTCCTTTTTGCCAACCTTGAACTTAGCATCAACATTCTCTTCAACCTGCCTTCCAAAAAACGAATTACAATTATTACCGTTTTGAATACCATGATTTGTGGGACTTGCCGAATCTGCTAAAAATTCCCCCGTTTCCAAATTAACAGCATCATCTTCAACATTGGGAGGACCGGAGATGTTAACGTTTACCGTACCACCACCGGAGCACCCACACCTTCATTACCATCAACCATAATCGTATCCGGTTTATCACTCACTTTAGATTCATCATCATAATCTTCCACAAACTCAGGTATCCATTCCCCAGTCTCCTCCTCTACCCTAACCGCAATTAACTACCCCCTCCATTGTAAGAACACCTTATCATTATTCCTTGAATCCCTATTACATAAAACTCCGATCATAGCATACGAGTAGTCCACATCGTCACTCGTCACTCGGGCTCCATGTACCACTTTGCCATACCTCATACCAATCACCTCAAACACTTGATCCAATGTTAAACTAAGCGTAACCCCATGTAGCTTCAACCATGCAATTCATTCATATTGCAACGCCTGACCCTTCCAGTTGTCCATAGTTACAAACCATTTCTGCCAAAACCCTATATCCTTTACAAAACTTTCCTTCTCATTCTGATTATCAAAAATCAACATAATGTGAAATCGTCCAATGTACTTGATCCTCACCATGTCATACCCTCTCCTTTCATCAACTTTTCTAACGAAGTCAACGTCTGAAAATCTATAACTCTTCTCACTACAACAATATCAAACCACTGATGAAAGGCTTGAATATTATCATCCACCTTGATAGTATGTTCCGCAATATTCTGATCTTTGTTACTTATCACCTTCTTGAAAGAACGAACCCCTAATGTCCCATCCCCGATGTACCACCATTTTCCTTTACCACCTAAGCTTCTTATTTATCACTAGCAACAAACCCGTTTCCTATGTTCGAATCCTTTCTTTCATTTCGCCTCTCTTTCTGACTAACAAAAATCTTTTCACCACCGACAAACCTGGCCTGCACCACGAATACTTATAACTTCCGATCCAAACATCCTTTATGCCATTCTCCAGCCTCCTTATATCTTAAACGTTTTTAAACAGCAGAAATCCAAACCTCTTCCCCAATCTATCCAACTTTCTCGCAATGTAAGAGCCTTCAAAGTCACCAAAAACCTGGAAAACCTCCTTTCGATCTGCCGATGAACACTTTCCTGGTAAATTCGATACAAAAAACTTTGTGATGGTCTATTTCTTCTTCTAGTTATCGTCATGTCTCCCTTCTCCTCTATGCCTGAATGAAACATCCTACAACTCATCGTCGTTAAACCTCCCTTTCGTTTCCTACCGTCGCTTTGTCTCCCTATTTTTCTTTTACTAGTCAAAATATGTAGCACCGAAATTCAAGAAATCCTCTAGAATAAATATATAAATAAATTTATTTATAGAAATAAACATTTATTATGAACATATATATTTATGTAAATTATATATTTAAGTCCTTAACTCGACTATTCGTCTTAAGTTTTACATTCAAACATTGCCAACTTATACTCAATAATTTATATATATTTAATAAGCAAGTGTGCATACTTAGTGATTTCACCAAAAATTATATATACATTGATTTTATCGTCTTAGAATAATAAAATCTATCATGTATGTGTGTGTTTATACATCCAAGATTACCACTGAAATTATTAGATTCAGGGATTTAGTTCCTTTAAAAATGACACAACAACACACTCTCACACACACATATAAGTCATGACATGCACACTCACATGGTCCACATACACCACCATACTACACTAAACAAGTCCATTTTGGATATTAGTTTAATTGTTTTAATTTATTATTATTATTATTATTATTATTATTATTATTATTATTATTATTATTATTATTATTATTATTATTATTATTATTATTTTAAAACATCCAACTCTAGGTGAACTAACATGCATACACTAGATTTTTAAAAGCAAAACAAAGGTTGAGTTGGTTGTTCATACCACTAGTAATCTAGGTAAAGAAACCTGGTAGAAAATAGAAGATTCTTGAGCTCCAAGCAATAACACTCCAAGAATATGCTCCAACACACCTTGGAACACTTTGATAATAGAAGATCTAGTCCTAGATGAGTGATTTGAAGTTTGGTAATGGGAGGTTTGTGATGGTGATATTGAGCCCTGAGATAGAGAAAATAAAGGAAGATTGAAAAAATGAAAATGTTGACTGGAATAGCTGAGTTCTCGTCATATGTATAACCAACTGAGAAAGACACATGTTGACACAAAAGGAGGGTTGGTCTAAAAGGGTATGCATATTGTTCAAATTTTACATGGGGTGAAGTGAATAATTGTTTTGATGTAATTTCCTCGTTAGTGTAACTTGTCATGCATGCCATATGAAACTAGGTAGAGAAAATAGGTTTGTCTTTACTCCCCACACCACGCCATGCCACCACATGTACATCGACACCCACATAATGTGACTTCGAGTTTTGAATCTCTAATATACACCTACATCATGATACATAAAATGCCTCATACATCATTCACAGTTTGTCGCATGTATCATTCTATGTTTTAGTTTAGCTTTAATCACCTACGTATATATGCTAATATGTATTAGACATTATTAACATACAGCAACATAATTAATATGTTATGTATATATTAAAACATTATCATATATTAACATATGTGACTTTATACTCACTTTCTCTTAAGATCATATGTGTTTGCATGTATATATACACGTAGTCATATGTATGTATGTATGTATGTATGTATGTATGTATGTATGTATGTATGTATGTATGTATGTATGTATGTATGTATGTATGTATGTATGTATGTATGTATGTATGTATGAGTAGGTGTTCGTCTTAAATAAATATAACTAGTAATTTCAGCCCGCGCTTCGCGGCGGGTCCATTTTGCAACCATTTTATGTAATCTGCAAAAGTAGCCCTTAGTAGGTAACTCGTATATACTGACTCTTTTTTTGTGGTGGTAAAGATTTGCGATAGTGATTTATTATTGTAAGAACATAGTAAAAATAGATTACAAAAAGTAGGTGTTTTATAAGGCTTTCTATTCCAACCCATTTTAACCATTTTAACACTTATAGTAGTTCATCACCTTCCACCTACATACTTGAATTTATTGTGTTAAGCCAAAAAAAACAAAAACTGGTGAAGATGTTGAGATTGGAGATATCATCCTGAAAGTCAAAAAAAGGGCATAACTTGGTAAATATGGATATAAATAAATAAATATGTGTGTAGCAGTTCATCAAATAACCCTTTCTTAACATGTTCCATACTTCGATTCGATTTAAAGGCGTAATGTTTTACGATTAAAACAATTAGATACATATTTGAAAAACCATCTTACAAAATTCTTAAATTTAGCTCTAGGTCATCAATCACTACTAAGGAGCAATCAAATACTAAATTGAGAAAAAAAAGTGAAAATAAGTCAATTGTTTCAAGTTCCTCTTTCAATATCTATCGAAATATATAACAGAAATTAGATGTATTTGACAACCAAAGTCAAAGAAATACAACTTTAATAATAGAAAAATGTGATAAACCCACTGAGGTAATTATCAAGCAACTTGTGTGTGCTTTAAGAACAACATTCTTTTCATAATATAATCAAACTTGAGTCATGAAACCAAAAGAAAAACATCCAAACTAACACTAACGCTGTGAAAGTAAATTAATGTCAAACATAAATGTACCTTCGTAAAATGTACGTCGTAAAACGCAAGCCTCTAAAGTAAGAAGTAAAATGTGAAATCATGAAAGAAGAAAATCAATCCAGAATTTATAACTGAAATCAATTATTCTAACGAATAACCATCGAACGATGAATACCTTAGCTAGATGTTACTAGTTCTTCCGCTATTTTCAAGCATCGGCACATGTACGCGCTGCAAGATCTGAGCTTCAATATGGTTTCATAGAAATGGATCTAAGGTTTTGGTGGTAGCGGAGGCTGATTATTTCGCTGACGAACTTTAAAAGTGATGCTGAAATTTTGGCACAACCTCATCACTTTTTTAAACAAAACAAAAAACATAACATTCCAAACAAAAATCCAAAGCAGAAGCTGTAAATAGCATTATGATTAGAAAAAACTCAAAAGCCTAACCATTCAATATCTCCATGCTTCAAACTAAAACCTGAAACCAAATTAAGAAGACAAATAGAAACCTACCTTACAGATCGCAGCTACGAACTTCTGTTTTTCTTTAGTTTAGTTCGCATTCAACCCGTTCTGCTAGTAAATCCTTGATTCTTGATTACCCTCCCATCTCAAACTAATATCCTTATCACCCACCTTTAAAACAGCATAACTTTTCAACATTTAAAATAGATAATGCCACTAAACTATAGCAATTAAGTTACACAACTTACTTTTATTCAGTTATTCTACAGGCCCTTCTCACCATGGTTCCTAACCAACAGTTTCATAAATGCACTGCAACCCAATATTAGCAAATATGCATCATTGCTCGTGTCCCAAAAGAGGCTCAGACCCATGGCTGCAGTTTATGTAGTTGATTTTTCTATAGCATCGCAGTTGCCATGCCCACAGAGTATCATAATCATCGCCTCATGTGTCAAAAACCAAACTACAAAAAGGCACCAAGCCAAACCAAGGGTAAACCATTGCGTCTCTCGGATGACAAAGGCGTCATCGTCATCAAGTGTAACTGACAATCTTAAACACACTATCAACAAAGAAATCTAGTGTTAAAATTAAGCCAAAAAGGCAAAGGATAAAATTACCCGTGCATAAAAACAAAAGCACGAAAATCCCATAAACCACATATGACAATAATGCACTCGAATAAACTACAAATTAACCAAGTTGCCAGGATCATCTTAAGTTTCTAATAATACATAGTATACAATATAATGGTATAGGCTATCGTCAGGCAAAAAACGTGGGTACAAAAATGTATCCGCGGCTCAGAGTTACTAAAAGGATACACCACCATGGCTACAAGGAGGTTGCAAGTAACCAACCGCCATCCTCCAACCTTGCCACGCCAAAGCGACACCATCATTCGTTTTTTAGTCGAGCAATTCAATTCATCACAGCCTAATAAGAGACCAAAATTTGGAAGCCAAGGATCGAAGAAGGGTAATCATGCCCTCGGAAAAACAGCAACTTACCCAAGTTGCCCGGAACTGTTCATCTTAAGTTTCTAATAATACATAGTATAATTATAATATAATGGTACAGGCTATTGCCAACCAGAAAAAAAACGTGGGTACATAAATGTATCCGCGGCTTAGAGTTACTAAAATTATACACCACCATCGCTGCAAGGGGGTTGCAGGTAAACACCCGCCATCCTCCAACCTTGCCACGCCAAAGCGACATCCTCGTTCGCTGTTTTAGTCGGGCAATCCATCTCCTCATCGCCTAAATGTGTTATCACAAACTAAGCGACCAAAACATGGAAGCCAAGAATCCAAGAAGGGAACTCATGAAAACACGAAGTCAAAAAATGAAATCGATTTATACAAATGAAAAAGAAGCCAAACATGGATTTTTGGAATCCTTAATTTCATGGATCACCCTTTCTTCCCAACTTTTCCAAGATCACCTGCAGCAATATAACATAATAAAGAACTGAACATTTATTGAAAGAAATTGATCAAATATTTGGCATCTAATAATCAAATAAGACATAACTTCATGAAAAATTAAGACTTTATTTCTCAATTTCAAAAAATGAACTTGTAAAAGAAATGGAACAATATCAGTGCATCCGATCATCAAATGAGACATAATTTAAAAAAAACTGAGACTAAATTTCTCAAGTTTAAAAACTGAATTGTATAGAAAATGAACAATACTCGTGCATCCAATCATCAAATGAACAATACTCGTGCATCTAATCATCAAACTGAATTGTATAGAAATGGAAGAAATTAAGACAAAGTTTCTCAGGTTCAAAAACTGATTGTTTTTAAATAAACTAAACAATATTAAGACATCTAAATATACAATAATAAAAGTATCAAACAAACACAATAGAACAAACTGAGACTAAAATTCCCAACTTTATAACCCACCTCATAATATTGTTGGTTTGGACTCTTGTATAACACACACTGGGAATGCATTCAATAAAACCAGTAAGTTGACTACCTAAGTTAATACAGTCTACATACATTACCTTTTCTATCCGAAAACCATTAGAAACAAACAGAAAAAAAAAATAACTTCTCATATTCTTTCTCTGTTCACATAAACAACTACACCAAACTAAAATCACACGTTAGTTTTCTATTACCTCAACAAAACAATTATCTATTTCATTGTCACCTTAACAATATTCAAACACCCAAACCTGATTCCTTTTTACCAAAAACCCCCATAATTCCAGATTAAATAAAAAAAATTCAGCCATGAAATAAAAAAACATAGATGAAAAAAAAATTCAAAGTTAGGTGAATAAAAAGCTTACCAAAAGACAGTGACATGGTAGAATTTACAGAAACTTGATATAAAATAAGCAATTACTTCTACATCTACCTACACAACCATCGTTCCATAGGTAAAAAAAATCCCACTATGACGGCTATATCGGTGACACATAAACACCTTAACGGTGTGAAGAGGCAGCATGTAGGCGTCAGCGATTAACAAATCGGACACCATTGCCACCATCTAACATAGATAGTTGGGTTGCATGTGGATGACCGATGGCAATTGGTGGTGTAGAGAGAGAAAAACCAGCGGCAGACAAACCAAAAGACAACACCGACGATGTGGGCGGTGGCAGTCGTGACGGTGGCACATGGTGAACGTGAGTGGTAAGAGAAGGTGGAGTCGGTCAATGAGGGAGAGGATTTGGTGAAACCTGGCTTAGAAACCAAACAGTGAAGAGGGTGTGGATTAAATACCAAGAAGGAAAAGATGTCGTCAACCGTAAATGACAATAATACCCTTGAGAAAACAACAAATTATCCAAGTTGCCATGAACTATTAATCTTAAGTTTCTAATTATACATAGTATAATTATACCTGTAAGTAAATACATTCATATACAGACATAAATATTAAATTTATGTTTATTGAGCTACAATAGTCTCTTCTAGTATTGTAGTATTTATCACCAACGTTCATGACACACGATTTTAATCACATTCGAAAACGTAACCATTTCTAAATGCAAACCTATGAATTGGAATCGGCTATGCAAGACTTTAAGTGACCTAATTAATTAAAATTAAGTCTAAAGCATGTCATTAAGATTATGTATGTTTAGTAAGTGTACGAAAATGACATTGATTTTTGTCGGGTGTCACACTCCATCGTTTAGTTCATACTGGAGAGCATTGTGTTGTATCTTGACTGCTTCTGCTTGCTTTTATGGTAATTTGCCCATGCTTAGATACGCCTTGATGGGTGTCATCCAAGAACCTCCCCTCGTTTGAATCACATTTACCTCTCTTGATGGAACTGATGGTGTGTACATGACTTCAATGCGGAACTCCTTCCTAATATGACCAAAGCTTGTAGCGGCCATCTTGCTCAAAGTGTCTATGGGCTTGTGTTTAACGCGGCTGATGTGGAAAATTGTGCATGATGAGAAGTTCTTGATCATTTGTTTGGCTTGATCAAGGTATAGGATCATTGAGGCCTCTTTTGTGCAGGATCGAATTTACTCAAATCATAATGAATCTTAATGATATACAACCGTCAGGTGCGGAAACACTTCAAGCCTAGTAAAATGATGTAAATCTATGAAATAACGCACACGAAATCAATCAAATTGTTTGTCTTAATCATTAACTTCAAATATAATGATTACAGACTCAATTAAGACACATTGATCAACCTAGGGTTTTTTAACAGAGTATTGGCGCTAAACAACCACAGACAAACAAACAAAAACTGCCAAAAAAGTTCCCAACCCACATATATATAGAGATTGTTGGGTCGAAGAGGATTGATAAGCATTTAAACCTTAGTCTAATATCCTCCCTGCAAATTTTGTTTAAGTATAGAAAGTGCTGAAGAAGAAATGACAAGTACTGATGAAGACTGAAGCTCAGACAAAGTGCTATAGAGTAAAGTTCTGAAGATGAACCAGACAAACATCTGAAGAACAACTCCTGAGGGATTGCTCATCAGCAGTTGACTACTCATCAGCGATTCCAGTGGAAGCTTCCCACCGCCCTAAACTTCAGTAGTTTCATATTATATTTGTATTTAATAGATAATTTGTACAGGTACCAATGCTACAGCCGGTTGTTGTATTATACTATTAAACTTATGCTTCATATGTACGTTTTGTAGTCAATAAAAAGAAGGGTTCATACATTCTATTTATTACACACGAATATACATACTTTAAGTCAGAAATCCATTGTCTGTTATATGAGAACCATTTGAGTATTCACAACTGGTTTATCATCAACTTCTTTGATTCTCATATACACTTATTGCACTTTAGTTTATCATTTGAGGGGGAGCATTTACTGATCATAAAAGTGAACTATTAACTTAGAACAATTATTATAATTCCGCTTTATATTTACTTTGATAAATTAACTGTTCAAGAAAGAAACTATGTAACTTAGGTCCCTACAATTGGTATCAGAGCCCTGGTTTATCTGATCACATATCAATCTAATAAATTGAGAATTAGACATTGGCTCTTATTGATATTCAATGAAAGGATAAAAATTCACTTTATTCAAATCCATCACTTTAAAAAGTTGTTAATCAATCAATATTCTTAAAAATGGATCATCATAATACTGGATCTACAAATAAGCCTCCCATACTACTCAGAAATGAATATAACATATGGCAGAGAAGGATGGCACATACTTTGTCACAACAGAACACTGGTTGTTGAAAGTCTGTCATGTATGGACCCCATAAATCAGTGACTGCAGATTTAGAAACTAAAGTTGAGAAAATAAAAGAACGACAAGACTACATAGATGAAGATTTCCTAAAACTTGAGCTAAATGCTAAAGCTTTTTCAATGTTGGCAATGGCTCTCCCAAATGAAATCTCTGTTGGACTCTTACATTGTGAGAGTGCAAAAGAACTTTGGGATTGTCTAAAAGAACAGTTTGGAGGAACTGATGAGGTGATTACCAACACCAGAGAAATCTTAGCTCAATAATATGAAAGTTTTACTCATGTTAATGGAGAAACTTTAACACAACAATTTGAAAGATTTTCTTCACTAATATATGAGTTAAAATTAAATGGTCAGACCTATACAAACTCATCTACGTTGCTTAGATTTTTAAGGTCTTTACCGGAAAAATGGGAAACTTACTCCACAGTTCTCAGAATAAGTCAGGATTTTGACTCCCTATCACACAAAATTACATGGGAGATTATTAACTTTTGAAAGAGAAATTAATCAAAAGAAAAAGTTGCAAAACTCTGGCAAAACTGCTGATGACTATGATCCTATAGTACAGCTCTTTTGGGACAAGACTCACCATCTTGTTCTAGTGATTTTGGATCTTTTGACCACATTGACATCACAGTTGGGATCTCATCAGAAACATCATATTCAACTTATGATTGAATATGACCACATTGACATCACAGTTTACTTCAGGGTATATTGATTGGAGCAGCCTTCCATATATTACATCAGAATGCAGCCAAGATGCTGACAATAAGATCTTTGACATCAATTGGGGAGAACCTGATAATGCAAAAAGAACTTTGCCTTGATGGCTTTTAAGGGATCTTCCTCTAACTCTCCATTATCACAGGTTTCAAAAGAATCTCTTTTAAAGCTTTGTTCACATTCTTGCAAAGAAGCTTTTGCTTTAATAAGAGAAACCAATTTGCATCTACAGGGCAAGGCCAATGACTCAGAAAGAAAATATAGCAAAATGAAATCTGATTTAGAAAGAAAACTGGCTTCAAAAACAAAAGAAATTTCTAAATTAACAAATAATGCTATTGAAACCCAAGCACAGATAAAAATCATAATATAAAACATAGGAAATGTCAAAAAAGAGCTTGTTGACACCAAGGTTGATTGTGAAAATTGGGATGAGTCATGTAGAGGTTACCAGATGCTTCTTAACAAACAAACTGCATCAAATGTTAAGTTTGGCACTGGTTATAACCACACTAAATCACCAACTGATTTCACTCCCAAAACTGTTGATGCTAATGGGAGTGAAATGATTCAAAAGGAAACTTCTGAATTTAAAGAAAGCACGTCTTTTCATCAGAGCTTTCTCACCATTTCAAATGAGAGCTCTTTAGAAGTTCAAAACCCTGACATAAAGCCTTCAGTAGTTTCACCTACATTAGGAATTGAGTCCCTGAAAACTACTGAAGACACAATTCAAAATACTGAAAATGTTAGAGAAATGCCTTCCAAAACTACTGAAAACATTAAAATGAAAGGATAGGCAAAAGCATGTGAAGTGTGTGGTCTGTTTAACCACATAATAGAATTTTGCAAATATAGAAAAGGTCAAAAATTTAATAAGAAAATTTTACAACTGGTTGTGGGAAAACAAATCAAACAAGATTTTGAAAGTACTTTTGTTCCCAGCAAACAACAGCTAAACGAGACCTTTTCTCAGAAAAAGACTACAACTCAACATCAGCCTTTTTCTCAAAATTCTTCAGAAGTTAGGCCCAAATCTTAAGTAGTTTCACAAAGTGCTGAGGTTAACAATTTGATAAAAATGGTCAAACTTCTTATGACCAAAGTTAATGGTGAACCTCAAAAAGTTACCACCATTGCTCCTAAAAGCAAATCTATGCCAAAAATGACATGAACTCCTAAAAATGGTCCTGAACAAACTGTTACTCTTTCTGTTCTCAAGAGCAAACCCAAAGCAAAATGGCTTGGGTTCCTAAAACTAACTAATCTACTCTTCGTGCAGAAGGTCTCCAAAGGTCTCAGTAGCATATGGTATGTTGACAGTGGAGGCTTAATGCACATGATAGGATGCAGATACCTTATCAACAATTTTATCAGCCAAATAAAAAGATTTGTGTCTTTTAGGAACAATGCCAAGGGATATGTTCTTGGTTATGGTGATGTATCCTCTGGTAAAGTACAGTTTTACAAGGTCAATCTGGTTGAAAATCTGGAATATAACTTGCTGAATGTATGTCAAATGTGTAATAAAGGATTATTCTTCCTTTTTCACCAAAACTACTGCAAGATTATTTCACCAGAAGGCCAAAAGTTGATTGAGAATATTATTAAAGATCATACTTTGCTAGAAGCCAAAAGATGTGGTAATGTCTATGCTGTAGACATTGAAAAAGATAAAGTATTGAAAACACTGCTTGTTTCTTCTCAAAAGCATCAACTACTGAAACAGACCTTTAGCGTAGGAGACTTGCCCATGTGAACTTTAAAACCATAAATAAATCACAAAAATGGGCTTGGTCAGAGGTCTACCCTCCTATAAGTCCATTGAAGAATCCAAAACTACTGCATTTCTTAAAATAATCCATATGGACTTATTTGGACCAGTCAAGATAATGAGCCTTTGGAATAAGAAGTACTGCTTAGTCATCATTGATGACTACTCAAGATTCACATGGGTCTTCTTCTTATTTTACAAGGATGAGGAAGCAGAAATAATCAAATTCTTCATTCTACAAATAGAGAAGCAATATTATCTCTCTGTCAAAGTCAATAGAATTGACAATGGGACAGAATTTAGGAACAAAACTCTGGATGAATTTTGCTTGTCTAAAGGGATTGTTAGATAGTTTAGCATTCCCAGAACTCCTAAACAAAATGGTGTTGTAGAAAGGAAGAATAGGACACTAATTGAAGCAGGAAAAACAATGTTAGCTGATTCAGGCCCACCACTTTATTTCTAGGCAGAAGCAGTTAACACATCATGTTATGTTTAGAGCAGGGTCGTTATCAACAGAAGACAATCGAAGACTGCTTATGAAGTCCTTCATAGCATCAAGCCTCTTATCTCCTTCTTCAAGGCTTTTAGATGTCAATCTTTTATTTTAAACATTAAGGATTCTATCTCAAAGTCTGCTGCTAAAGTTGATTCAGGTTACTTTCTTTGTTATTCTTCTACCAGAAAAGGTTACAAAGTCTTCAATTCCAGAACCAAGATAGTAGAAGAAACACTGAATGTCAAGTTCAATGAGTTATCTCATGCAATCATTCCAGCACATCGTGCTAAACTCTTTGACCTTGACAGTTTTAACTTTGGACCTGAAAAGACTATTACCATTTCATCCAAACCCACTTATTATGGGGATCAAGGGTTTAATGATGTCCTCCTTCATAGTATCCAAATATAGTCTGCAAATCAACTCCAAAATCAACAACTGCTCATTCAATAGTTCAAACTACTGAAGAAGCTCTTCCAACAACTAAAGAAGCTCCTCAAACTTCTGAAGAAGCTCCACTAACTCCTGATTTAGAAGTTCTCGATATCAACAGTCCGTTTAAAGACACCGCATAGCCTATAGTTCAACTACAAGATCAACTGATTAAACATAAAGATCATCCTTTAGATCAAATTCTTGGTGATATAGCTTCAAGGGTAGTAACAAGAAACCAGCTTTCCAACTTCCGCTTTTACACTGCCTTCATTTCACAGTTGGAACCAAAGAAATACCAAGAAACCCTCAAAGACAACAATTGGGTGGAAGCTATACGTGATGAGTTGCTGCAATTCATGAAGCACCAGGTTTGGGAAATTTATCCCTCGCCTCCTAACAAGCTACCAATTGGCACAAGATGGGTATTCAGAAACAAACATGATGAAGCTAGTCTAATTATTAAGGGGCAAGACTGGTGGTTCAAGGTTTTTCTCTAGAAGAGGAAATTGATTATGATGAAACCTTTGCACCAGTAATGAGGCTTGAAGCCATCAGGTTGTTTTTGGCTTATGAAATTTCCAACAATATAAAAGATTTTCAAATGGATGTAAAAATTGCATTTTTATATTGAAAGACAAAAGAGGAAGTGTATGTTTGTTAACCACCTGGTTTGAGGATCCTTCTCATCCTGATTGGATGTACAAACTTGACAAGGCTCTATATGGGCTAAAACATGCTCCAATAGCTTGGTATGACACACTTTCCACATTTTTAATGAAAAATCACTTCACAAGAGGTTCCATTGATAAAACTCTTTGTAAGTGCACGGATGTGACTATCGCTTTGGATTTACATAATACAGCGTTTATAAAAAGGACTTTTAAGATTTAAAGAACCCATTCGACCTAGCGTGGGGTCAAAGGGGAATTATGAAGGTTGAAGGAAGTTTATGATTTGTTGATTATTTGGTCTGATACAATGTCTAGGTCGAAGGGTCCATTCGACCTATACGAGGGGTCGAATGGAACAATCTATATATAGTTTTGATTTTATTTTCAAGATAAGTTGTTGGTCATTTTGTCTAGGTTCTCTGTGTGTGTTCTGTGTCAGGTCTAGAAACTTCTGATTGTGTATTTTGTTGATAAACTAAGGCTTATTGAGTTGTATTCAGTTGTTTTATTAATGAAATGATTATTGAAATGGATCTTAACGTCAAGTCGAATCAAAAGGTTTTAGGTTGAGCCAGTGAGTTTTTTGGTCGAATCAGTATGTTTTTAGTCGAACCAGAGGATTTTTAGGTCGAACCAAGAGTTTTTTAGTGAGTTATGTTTCCATTCGAACCTTTAGTTTTCATTCAACCATTACGGGAGGTCGAACCAAATTTTTATCAAGGTCGACTCAGGTGTTTTTGTGTCACAATTTTCATTTGAGTCAATTTTTAGGGTTGAGCCAGTCTTTTTCCTTCATTTGAACCCACGATTGTCAACTTTAGGTCGCACCAGATTTGTGTTTTCAAGATTTTCTTAGTGTTGACATTCCGAGCATTATGGACAACATTTGGGGATTTCTGACGACAACAAGACCAGCTACAACACAACAACAACATGTTCCTATGAATCTGTGGGCAGTTGCTTCTCAAAAGATGAACATACAACCAACACAGCCGAGCAACTATATTGCTATGACAAGTTCAACACCACCACCTATTACTCAACCTCCACAACAAGTGACTGGTTTTTTGGGAGTTGCAGCAGCGGTGCGGAATCAGACTTCGAACGCGATTACCACTTTGATCAATGATTTATCATCTGGTAGTGGTAATCTTTTTCCAAAGCTGTTGGACATGTCCGAATATTATCAATGGCAGAAGAAGTTTAAAATCCATTTGGAACGTATGGTATTAGAAGGAGGAGTGTAGATGCACGTTTTGCGACTAATGATTTGGATTTGATATAGAAGGGGCGAAGGTAGTTTCTGATGGTCGAAGGTAGTTTCTAATGGACGAAGGTAGAATGCAAGTGGGCGAAGGTAGGATGCTGATTAAAGAAGAACACATTCGTACTAAAGAAGTGGGCGAATGTGGACAAAGTCCACATTCGCACCTTGCAAATGGGCAAACGTGTAGATACTATATATAGTTTTGGCTCATTTTGTAAGTTAGAATAGTTATTGATAGTGTGTGTGTCGAGGTCAGGTTTCTCTCTAGATTAAGATTGTGTGAAAGTGATTTAGATTAACTTGTAAGGTCATTGTATTGAATATTTTGAACAAGTAATCTATAAAATGGTGATTGAAAAGGTATTTTACGTGTTGTGATTTGCGTATTATCATTTTGTTCAGTTCTAGGGTTTCCGCACCTAGAATTGTGACTTGTATGATCATATAATCCTGTTTTAGCTAAAATTCTTCATCTACAAAGTGGTATCAGAGCCATAGAGATCATACAACAACAAAATTGATAATATCAGAGCTGATTTGGACCTAATTTTGATCAAATTTTCTCTGTTTTTCAATGAATATGGTTTTTGATACAATTTGAAGGTTTTTGATTTGAATTCGTGGTTAAAATCAAGTTTTCCAAGAATTAAAGTTGTTCCAAATCAATTCCGAATCATAACCTGATAAAGATCATCAAAATCCATAAACTTTTGAAAATCTCAGATCAAAATAACCGTTTTTCAAAGTGTAACCGTTTTTCAAACATGAATGGGTCGAATCTAGAGAGATGTGGGCGAACCTGGACCTTTTAGGGCGAACCTGAGCTTTTTCTAGGCGAAAGTAGCTTATTTCAGGTCGAACCTAGGATTGTTGTGTTGATAGTTCCACATTCGTGTATAAAAGTCCACATTCGGTTGATCGTGGGTGCGAAAGTGGAAATATAGTGGACGAAAGTGGACTGTTTTGGACGAAAGTGGAAAGTGCTTGTGGTTTTTCTACATTCTGGTCAGATTTCTACATTCGGGTGTACTGTTTGGGCGAAAGTAGACTCTTACAGGGCGAAAGTAGAAAGGTTTTTGGAAAATTTTCTAAGTGTGGTAAATTTCTAAGTTTGTGAACATCATGTGGAGTTTTCCAACTACACCGAGACCGGGAACGACACAACAACAGCAGCAAGTGACTATGGACCCATGGACAGTGGCAGCTCAGAAATCGAGCACTCAGTCTTCGTAACCGATTAACTATTTAGCGATGACTAGTTCGATGCCTCAGAGTGTTGCATCTTCGCCACAACAACCTGCGACAGATTATTGGGGAGTAGCAGCGGCGGTGGTAAATACTCAAACTACTAATGCTATTTCTACACTAATAAATGACTTATCTTCAGGTAGCGGGAATCGTCCACCCAAGCTAATGGAGATGCAGGAGTACAATCAGTGGCAGAAGAAATTCAAGATTCATCTTGAAGGCATGGGGTTGGAAGGTACAGAGGCTTGGCAAATGATAGCTAAAGGATATGTTGCACCAATTTTGGAGAACACCGGTGAACCTGTTCCTTTGGAGAGTTTGACTGACGATGAAAAGAAGAAATTTGCTGTGGAAAAGAAGGCATATTCTCAGTTAACTCAGGCGATCACAAACGATTTGCTACATCAGTTTGGGTCGTGCACTACTTCTAAGCAGTTATGGGATGTTCTAAAGAATCGTCATGATGGTAACGAAAAGACGAGAAGGTTGAGGATGGAGGAGCTGAGAAAAGAATTTGAGAACTTCAGCTATGTCGGGAACGAGACGTTGAAAGAGTTGACTCCCAGATATTGTCATTTACTAACTGAATTGTCTAGTTATGAAATACAGATTCCTATGACAGATCTGGTGGACAAATTTGCTGATGCACTTCCACCGTACCGGGATCAACATGTCGAGGTACTCAAAGAGAAGGATGCTTATAAGTATTGGACTATCAACGAGTTCATTCAGAAGCTGGAGAATAAAGAACTCGAGGAGAAGAGGAAAGCTAAAAGATCCCAGATTCCTCAGAACCCAGAGTTATATCATGGTAGTACCTCAGCAACTGTGGGAAACTCAAATGTTGGTGGAACAGTGGCACCTCATATAGCTTGTATTTCAAGTGTCATGGAATCATCGAAACAACCAATCAACTACCTAGCACAAACTTCATCTTATTCATAACCATCATATACACCACCACCACACAACAATACACAAATTCTTTCATCTCACCATTTTCTCCAATGCAGCAAGCTGCATTCTATTCTGCTAACCAACCACAACAACAACCTCAACAACAAAAATACATGAATCAAGTGAACCAAACCAATCAGCAACCGGTGGTATTGGAGACATCCAATATGAGTAATGTGACTATGGAGGTTGCTCAGCAACATATTGCACTAGTCTCAGCAATGGTTGCTTCGTATAACGGTTTAGTTGCAAGTCAAATTGGGAATAACAACTTGACCAATGAAGACTATGCACAAATCGATAAAGAGGAGATGGAGCTCATAGATATTCAGTGGGCTTTTGCAAGCATTATGAGAAGGGCAACCGAGTTCATAGAAAAGACCGGGAGGACTGATTTGGGTACTTCTCCGAACACAACTTATGGTTTAACAAGGAGAAAGTGACATGCTTTAACTGTGGAGGTAAAGGACATTTCAAAAGAGAATGCACTCAGCCACCTAAGCAAGGTAACAGAAACCCATTCAACTCAAACTACCAAAACCGTCAACAGCAGAACCAAAACCAAGTTTCTTTCCAAAACAACAACAACTATCAAAACCAAAACAATTACCAAAACCGACAGAACACCTCTAACAACAACCAAAACAGACAACCAAACACAACCAACCAGAACCAAACTCATCCACCAAATAACACAAACAGAACAGTTATACCAATCACTACACCAAATGAGCAGCCACAGAATACAAATCAGAATCAAGCTTTGGTGATCCAGAATGATGAAAGGTTTGACTGGACTGGGATGCAAATTGGTGTTGAGGAGATAACTACTGGTGGGAATGTTGCTTGTGTTGCCCGACAGGTTGATATCGAGGAGTCGGTGATAGTTGATAAAAATGAAGAAACTGAGAGTGAGGCTGAGGAATTGGTTGATGAGATGAATGTGGAGACTGAGACTGTTGAAGTTCAGGCTGAGGAAGCAAGTTCAGGAGTGGTGATTGACACAGTTACAGATGTACCTGAGGAGTGTGAGTCAGTTTATTCAGATTCAGAAAGCGAATCAGACTCAGAAGCCAGTGTTACATCTTTGGATGACGACATTGATCAGTTGCTGGCAGAATCTGGGAAGGAAGCTCATTTTGCTCTAATGGCCATGACAGATCCTCCAAAACAGGTAAGTTCTGAATCTAGCACTGATGTTACAAGTGATAAGTACTGTGGAACTTGTGACAGATTGACAGATGAAAACAAAGAACTTCGCATTCAACGCGATAGTGCTATAATTAACTGTCAATCTGCTCTCAAAGAAGTGATTGCTTTTAACAAAGTACTTGATGGGTACAAAAAGGACATTTCCGACCTAAAGAAAACTCTTTCATTAAAACAATTAGCAATTAACAATTACATTAATGAACTTGAGAACACTAAGTTGGAAATGGCCACCATCAAGTGTTTTGCTGAAAAAGTCAACAAGAAATTAGAAAGTTATAAGCATATTGCTTATGTTGTTGACCACATCATTGATGATCAAACCACAAGTTATAAGTCTGTGCCATCTCCGGGGCTTTTTGAAAATCACAATTGTCATCAAGTGACACCGGAGAGCTCAGTAAAATCAGACTCGGCATCGGAAAATGAATCCAATACTTCTAGTGTTGGTGATCCTCATTCCGATGTGAGACCGATTTTAGGTTTGAATGATGAGGGAGTAACAGTGGAAAATGATGATTCAGACTCTGAGAGTGACAAGAGTGATAATGTGTGTGATATTCCAAAAGAAAATCACATCATTACAAATGAACCAGTGTCACCGTCTCAGCATGTTCATCCAATGGCTAACGCACATCGTGATAAGAAGTCTGGAAAGAAAGAGGTTAAAAAGGAAATGAGTGACAAACCAGTCAAGGTATTTTATCGGATGGAAGGATCCGATAAGATCATCTCTGACGAGGAATATCCAATTAAGTTTGCTAACTATTCCAAAATTGATAAAATGTGGCAAGAAAGCACAATATGGTTTCCAAAACATGAGAGAACAAATGAAATTCCACCGGAAATTCTAAAGAAACTGTATTTGGATGTTCCAAAAGAACCAAAGGTTCATGTCACCCAATTCATTAAACCAAAAGACAAAGCAAACGGTTTTCATGAGCCAGCCTACTCGAAGGGTCCACTTCCTAAGAGTTTAAGGCGTAGACAGTATAATGATCAATATCCTGTCAGATCATATGCTCAGCCGAATGCTCCAAATGTGTTTGAAGAATACCGTGCATGCTTTAAGTGCGGGGAGAGAGGGCATTTACTTGCTCACTGCCCGTACGTGAGGCACAAAAGGCACGAAGTTGAAGTTAGGCAATCCATGAAGAAACCGGTTGACAATCATTACTATCCACAAAGGCGTGTTGTTCCTCAATCACAACAATTTTGGCTTCAACAAAGCCAAGGTAACTGGTTTTAACTGTGGAACTCGTGGTCATTTTAAGAGAGAGTGTACCCAACCAATGCAACAAGGTAACAGAAACCCCTTTAACTCCAACTACCAAAGCCGTCAATCACAAAACCAAGTTACTTATCAAAGCCAAAACAACAACTATCCACAACAAAACAATTACCAAAACCGACAAAACACCTCTCAAAATACCACATCTAGACAAACATCTACAACCAACAAAACTCAAACTCAAGCTACACCTAACCCAACAAAAACCATTGTTCCTATTTCTACACCAAACACTCAACCACAAAATGAGAATCAGAATGAGGCATTGGTGATACCGAAAGATGAGGGTTTTGATTGGAATTGAATGCAAACTATGCAATTGGGTGTTGAAGAGGTTAATAATGTAGCATGCCTGGCACACGAAATGGTATTAGAGGAGTCGGTGATAGCTGATAATGATTTGGATTCTGAGAAAGTTTCTAAAGTTGTGATTGAGGAGATTGTTGAAGAGGTTCCAGATTGTGTTGTTGAGAAGGTTGAGGAACCGGTTGCTGAGATGGTTTCAGGGACAATTATTGATTCTGTTGCTGATGTCACTGATGAACCAGAGTCTGTCTATTCGGATTAAGAAAGCGAAACTAATTCGGAAATCATGCATGGTGGATGATGCATTTACCAATTGCTAGCAGAAGCAGATTTTCTGATGACGAAGAAATCATGCATGGTGGATGATGTTTTCATGAAGATTGATTATTCCAAGTTCTTTGCAGGAAAGGAAGCTCACTTTGCATTGATGGCCATGACATATCCGCCTAAACCTGTAAGTTCTAATTCTACTTCTAGCGATAAATATTGTGATACTTGTGATAGATTAGCTGATGAATTTAAGCAACTCAAGCTTCAGCTTGAAAGTGCTAAAATTGTCATTCAATCTTATCGTAAGGATGAACATGATTTCAAAAAAACACTCGAGGGTGATAAAAAGGATGTTTCAGAATTAACAAAAACTCTTTCCTTGAAACAAATAGCCATTAATAATTACATTAATGAAATTGAACAAACTAAACTAGAAATGGCTAAAGTCAAGTGTTTTGCTGAGAAAATCAACAAAAAGCTAGAAAGTTACAAACATGTGGCATATGTTTTGGATCACATTGTTGAGGAACCATCACAATTCCATAGTGCAAACTACAAAGCTGTTCCTGCTCTAGTGTTATTTGAAAATCATAATCTAAATTCAGTAACACCTGAGAGTTTAGTGAAATCGGATTCCCCATCGGATAATGAATCTAACACTTCAAGTGTTGGTGATCCATATTTCGATATGAGATCGATACTTGGATTGAATGATGAGGGAGTGGTTGCAGTAATTGATGATTTAGATACTGAAGATGAGGAACCTAAGAAGAGTGTTGAGATTCCATTGGAAAATCACATTCGAACAAATGAGACAGGTTTATCTTCTCAGATTCCACATCTTTAGAAGAATGAAAATAGAATGAATCAGTTAGTTAAGAATATTGAAAATAACGAATCAGTTGACAAGCCTGTGAAGGTTTTCTATTCGATGGAAGGATCCGAAAAGATAATCTCAGATGATGAATATCCCATACCAGTTTCCAATTATTCTAAAATTGAGAAAATATGGCAAGAGAGTACCATTTAGTTTCCTAAACACGAAAGGACAAATGATATTTCCTCCTGAATTGATTCAGAGACTATATGTTGAAAATTACAAACAAGCAAAGGTTCATGTCACTGAATTCATAAAGCCAAAAGAAAAGGTTAAAGGATTTTATGAACCGGCTTACTCAAAGGAGCCCGCTCCAGAGAGTTTAAGGCGAAAGTGTGTTGATGATCAATACCCGGTTAATTCATTCGCTAAACCTAACTCTAAGAATACTTTTGAAGAGTATCGTGCATGTTTCAAATGTGGGGAGAGAGGGCATTTACTTGCTCACTGCCCATATGTAAGACATAAGAGGCCCATATTTAAGACATAAGAGGCACGATGTTGAGAGAAAGCAGAGTTATAGGAATTCGGTTGATGATCATAGACAATATTTTTCACAAAGACCGTTTCTCCCTCAAAGGCAACATTCTTATAACCAAAATCCTTTTTATCAAAAGAGGGAAAACCACCCAATTGTCTATGATAACAGAAATCGAATTGCCATGGAGAAGAAGCTGAAGAAACCTATGGTGAACTCGACTAATGACAAACAAAAGGTTTATCCAAAACCTGCTGTGAAGTCATCGGTTGGACATGTATCTGTTAAATCAGATAAGGTAACCAAGAAACCTTCTTTTTCGAATGATACAAAGAAACCTATTGAGGTTAAACAGTCTCAAAATAAGGATTCTTAAACATTCAAAACAATATTGGACACCAAAGGGTTCTCCAGATGCTTCTACATCATCTGCTAAAGTTAAGAGTAAAAGTGAGAAAGTTTTGAATGACCAGAAAAGGGGTGATTCGGAACTAATAGTTTGTGAGAAGGATTCTTTGAAAGCTAACATTCAAAGACCCAAGACCAAACAGGCTTAGGTCCCTGTTAAAAACTAATTTTGTTTTTTATTTGTGTAGGGAGCTCCAGCTGGCCCTGTTAGCAGTCTCTGGATTTTCGACACTGGAGCTTCTGGGCACATGACCGGTGATTTGACGTTACTCTTTGATATTAATAATATTAATGGAGGTTATGTAGCGTTCGTCGGGAACAAATGAGGTTATATAACAATGGAAGGAAGTGTTAGTAATGGAATCGTGTAAGACCCTAACCCGTAATCACGCGATCAACGCCCGAATCATACGGGTTTTGACCTTACTTAAACCACTCCCGATTAAAACCTTGAAATTTGTTATAAGTTAACCCATTAAGATCAAATACATGTTTGATTCACACAATTTTTTTACATTTTAATAGTTAAAACATATTTTAAGATGTTGCGTTTTAACGGGAGTTCCTTAGATTCTAGTGCGGAAGCTTGAATGAGTGATCGGGTGTTCGGCTCTTATCGCGACTTGATCCTTGCTCCGGGACTTCCATCACATGTTTAACTAGAACCATTACACAAAGAATAGTTAGTGAGTGGTCAAATGAAACATTTAAACTAGTACAATAGTCGTTACACATCGAAATGGAACGAACCAGGCCAAACGGCCCTTTATCAGGAGAACAAACTGCTGCAACTTATGCGCAGCAGCTGTTCGGATCGCTTTAACCCCTTCTAAAACCCAAAATCCGACTTCAACTCTCAAATGAAAATTGTTCTACGCTCCGAAATCTTTCCAGGCATATAAAGAATACCTCCTAACGATTTTTCTACGATTTTATATGGAATTTTAAAGATCGTGCTGACATGCAGGTCTCTGTGCGCCGCCGGTCGGTCTAAGTGCGCGGCCGCGCACAGCTTCTGATCATTTTTTGGTGATTTTTAAGCATGGGAATCATGTCGCAACCGCATTTGATGATTCCCGAAGCCTAAGTATTGACTTGCCGACTAAATATGTTTGACTGAAATTATAGTCCGGTTCATGATCAACAAAAGCGTTTATCCGATTTGTCTCATTATGATTTGGTTTCTTAGATTAAACTTTTAGAAATCTTTTGAATTCCCAAAATGCCATTCATGGTCAAATATTTCAATTTAGCCATTCGTGGCGAAACTTCTTGTTCCAATTCCAATGTTTTTGACTCATTGACTTGTTTAAAAACCTCTAAGTCCTTCCGGATTTAGATTTTCATCCTTTCTCAAGTTTTCACTTGTTTAGTAGATTCTAAGCTCATTAGCGCGCATTAGACATAGTTGTGAAAATAACTTACTTGATTTGCACCCACACTTCATGTGGGTACTTTATCACCTATGTTGCTTCGCCCGAAGGCGTTTATTTGACTACGGACTTACCGGGTGGCCTTGACCCATATCCATACCTTGTGTTTATGCTCCATGATTCTTAACATCAAGAATGCACGCGCAATTGCATTTACCTGTATGCTTTCTAAATAGACAACATTAATTTCTCAGAACTCAAATGGCAATAACTTGCCATTTGACCCGTTTAACTTTATGAATCTTAATGCTTGGAATACAAGCATCAAGTGTTGGACTCACATGGTGAGGACATCACCATTTGACCCGTTTAGACTCATAGTTCATAATGCTATGTTACCCAAGTTTTTATCTATGGTTCAAGTGACACAAACTTGACCCATTTAACTTCATGCTTAACGACTCCATTCAATTGATTTAATTTGGATTAAAACATCATTTCTCACATACCTTTATTAGTTGACCCGTTTGATGGATTTTTCCATTTAGTCATAACTCATTATCTCGATTAAGGTCATAAACCACATTTTGTATTGAGTGCACATAAGGCAACCCACTTAATAGATTCTACCCCTTGGGGTTTATCTTTATCTCACACTCAAGATTTAAAACTAAAGTTTATAAAAATTTAAGCTATGTTATAGTATATTGGTGTAAGTAAAACTTACTTGTATTCATTCCCATTTACTTGCACTTTAGGATCATATCCGCTTGACCCGTTTTGTTCTTTGATCCATTCCATCCAAGCTTGCACCTAGCTTGACAAGATCAACCTTCACTATACTCATAAGATTAGTTAAGTTAGTCATCATATCCAATAACTAACACATCTCATGAGTTTATTCACACCATTATTTCGTTTTCCCAATTATCATTTGGCTAAACTTTTCATGTATGATGTGATTCATATTTTAAACATGTGTTTCACATTTTATATATGGGTAATTCCATGATTACCCAAATCACGTTATCACCTCCATTTGCAAACAAGACTATTGAGGCATTTCATCAAATACTTGGTGTGCACCCACCACATTCACTTGATTTTCATGAGTTTTTAGTTAGCCAAAGCATACCCATTTAGCTAAACATCACCATATCATGTTATTTAGACTTTTTAGCCTAAATTCCTCATTAAGAAAGATCCTAAGAGTTAACTAAATCATTAAACATAGAGGGTTTCAACCTAGAGGTGAAACCCCAATTTTCACATATTATCATAACCATATGACTAGAATCAAACATACATGTAGAATGTGATTCGTAAGCAATTTAGATATGATTGACGCTCCCTAAAGCTAGAGAAACCTCTAACAACTAATAATCTCACGTTTTGTAACCAATCAAGATTTTCGCCCACTTCATGCTTGAATAAAATCATCAAATTAAGGCAAATAAAAGTTACCTTTGCGTTTATCAAACTTGGGTGATTCGTTTTAGGGCTCATGCAAGAAGAACCCCTTTGATTTGGCCTTGATTAGGCTTGTTCTTGTTGATTAGGGTTGTAGGCAAAGGAGACCTTGTTCTCCTGATCATTTTCGTGACACACACACCAAGTGTGTGTGTGTGTGTGTGTGTTTTTCTTTTAATTTCATAATGATAAAACCGACTTTATCATTTAGGCAACTACGGTCCCTCAAGTTTAGTCACGGTTCATTTTGATATATAAAAAAAACTAACTCATAAGCTAGTTTCAAACACCTTGCATTCATTTATAAACATAATATTATTAACTAGGTTATTTCCACATTAGAATATAACCCATATTCTATTCTCTAAGTCTCGTGTTAATATTTTTCTAATCACGCCTAATGGCGTAGTTAGGCGAACGAATGGTTTTGGGGTGTTACAAGTCTACCCCCCTTAAAGAGGTTTCGTCCTCGAAACCTTTCTTGTGTTGTTGCTTTGGTCACACCAAAGAACCTTAGTGTCTCTAATCAATTTTGAGTACCGCTTAATCCCTTGACATTCTATAATCTAACGAGTAGTACTGTATACTTATTGTTTGTATCCCTTTACTCGGCTTTCTAACTTTTATTATATGGAAGCCTTAACTTTCATAACATGACTTGAGTCATTCTATTATTTCGGTTAACTAGGGGCAATATCTACATACTTACCCCCTACCCGACATTTTAGCTACTTATGTTCTTCATAGGTCATTCTTAGATCCGTAGACTATCCCCGTCTACCATTATCCCGAATGATGTAATGGTTTAAAGGGCCATTCTATCATGCACCTTAGGGCATCTACTGTAATACTCAACTGTAGCATGCGTATGCATACATGTCTGTGCGTCCATTTGTAACAAGTAATTTGTCTTGGTTTCCAAGACTAACCCGGCTTTTAGCTTAGCCGTTTTCTAGCTTCTTGGATTCATCCCCGAATCCATCCCTCGTTTCTTTTTGGTTTGCTTGAATGTTATAAACAAACATTGCTTTACACTAACATTTTCCTTTCTTTGGCTAATCCTTATTTTAAGAATTTGCCATTTATTTGGTTTACCCAAGTTCCCGTTTTGCTAACTCGATTGGTGGTTATTGCCCCAACCGACCCGTTTAAAGACTTTTGAGTTTTAGATTTCAAATCGTTTATATATTTAGAACGCTTAGTTTCTAAAAGTCCTCTTTCTGATTACCGATCTCAATATAAATCGAGGTTGGTTTTCTTTTCATAAACCTGGTGTTGATTCGTCATTACAACGTATTATATCGACTAATCTCTTATTATCACGGTTTGCATCCGATTGTAATAACTATACACTCCAACTGTTATTATAATTTGCATTAAATTGTACCAACGACACAATCTAATGTTATTGCAGTTTACACTTTTTCATCCTTAACCCGAGGGTTGAATGATTTACTGATTTGTCACGGCTCAAGACCGCTGTTTTAGGTCATTAATCCCAAGATTCACGACTTACCCGAATGTGATTATGACTCAACCCTTGATTAAGGTTCAAGTCCCTCTTTACGAATTTAACATTCTATAAAAGTCCGAGGTTAATTATGACTTAACCTTGATTAAGGTCCAAGTCTGTTTTCAAGCTAAATCTGTTTATGACTCAACCTTGATTAAGGTTCAAGTTTATTTCCAAACTGAATCTATTTATGACTAAACCTTGATTAAGTTTCAAATCAATCTTTGTATCAACCCAGGATAACTCGTATCGTATATTGCCCGTTTTGCTAGCCCAGCGTATAAGTTGGTGCCTCGCTCAAGGTCTTGCATGGTTCGCATCCCTGTCGTGTTAGACAGTGGACTACGTCCAAACACTCCAGTTTGTTGTCCTCTTTGCTAGCCCAGCGTATTCTAGCTGGTGCCTCACTCAAGGTCTTGCATGGATCGCATCCCTGCCGTGTTAGACAGTGGACTACGTCCAAAATCCCCCGGCACCTCACACTTACTAAGCCTTTGTTACATAGGTTGTACATGTATTAATCATAAGAAACCCATGGTATCATATGTTTAACACTTACCTGGCCAGGGTAAGTAATTCGCATATGGTACACACGGACTTATTATAATTAAGGTATCACACCCTATGCAAGCAAATTTTCAGCTCATGCTTGTGCCCCCTATTTTATTTGGTAAAACCTTTTTATTGATAATTATTGGATATTTGGTTTTAACTTTACTCATATTAAACCAACGATGTGTTTTCGTTTCATAAAACTTTATGTGATCATATTCATTGATGTGACCACTACACGACTCTGGTATTCCTTACGTTTTAAACATTAAACAAGATGATTATCCTCATTCCTAGTTTCCGTGTTTAGATTTTCCTTTGTGTATTGGTTCTTCACTATTGTGAATAATGCACATTTCCAACTTAGTTTCACTTGGGAATTTGTACTCTGAATGTGAATTCCCGTCCAGTTTTCCCAAGTCTTATGTTGTTGTATGCAACTATCATTCATCGAGTGAAAGTTGCACACTAATAAGCATGACATGGTTTCGAGCGTGTACCTGATTGATACTTGCTCCTGTGTTCCCTTTCGTTACCGATCCGTTAGCTCGAGTAGTTACTTGACTTGGTCCTTAGTGAGCATGCTATCGGCCGTGCTCCCAAACCCTCCCCCACTTCGTTGGGTGAATCATTCGATCCCATCTTGATCGAATTAAGATGTTCTCATACCTGTCACATTTACAATTCCAATTGATTAGTAACACGACATGTCGGTATTAGTATGCATCATTACATTATAGTAATATTGCTAGAATTCTTGTTACGCAAGAATTTCGTTGCCCGAATAAATCTTTGGATGGGCTTCATGCCACCCAACCATTTCCTTACCAAGATGTCGTGATAGCATGTATCTACACGATATCACTATTGATCATATATAACAATCCCCGATCAAACCGGATTGTTATTGTAAATATTACTTACCGGATTCCTCGATCAAGCCTCGAACCGAACACCCTTCAACACTTGAGCGCACAGTTTGAGTCCAAGTATCCTTCTCGACACTTGGATCCCTCAAACCAGTGGCTCTGATACCACTTGTAAGACCCTAACCCGTAATCACGTGATCAACGCCCAAATCATACGGGTTTTGACCTTACTTAAACCACTCCCGATTAAAACCTTGAAATTTGTTATAAGTTAAGCCATTAAGATCAAATACATGTTTGATTCACACAATTTTTTTTACATTTTAATAGTTAAAACATATTTTAAGATGTTGCGTTTTAACGGGAGTTCCTTAGATTCTAGTGCGGAAGCTTGAATGAGTGATCGGGTGTGTTCGGCTCTTATCGCGACTTGATCCTTGCTCCGGGACTTCCATCACATGTTTACCTAGAACCATTACACAAAGAATGGTTAGTGAGTGGTCAAATGAAACATTTAAACTAGTACGATAGTCGTTACACGTCGAAATGGAACGAACCAGGCCAAACGGCCCTTTATCAGGAGAACAAACTGCTGCAACTTATGCGCAGCAGATGTTCGGATTGCTTTTACCCCTTCTAAAACCCAAAATCCGACTTCAACTCTCAAATAAGAATTGTTCTACGCTCCGAGAGCTTTCCAGGCATAAAAAGAACACCTCCTAACGATTTTTCTACGATTTTATATGGAATTTTAAAGATCGTGCTGACATGCAGGTCTCTGTGCGCGGCCGGTCGGTCTAAGTGCGCGGCCGCGCACAGCTTCCGATCATTTTTTGGTGATTTTTAAGCATGGGAATCATGTCACAACCGCATTTGATGATTCCCGAAGACTAAGTATTGACTTGCCGACTAAATAAACCTTTGTTTGACTGAAATTATAGTCCGGTTCATGATGCTATGACCCGGTTCAAAGTTTTAAGTGTTTATGTTGATTTTTACCCATATCGACCCGTTAAGACCTTGAATCGAACAAGGCACTTTCTGACCATACCAAATGCCTACCGATTAAGTTGTCAAGTCATTAGACACATGATCAACAAAAGCGTTTATCCGATTTGTCTCATTATGATTTAGTTTCTTAGATTCAACTTTTAGAAATCTTTTGAATTCCCAAAACGCCCTTCATTGTCAAATATTTCAATTTAGCCATTCGTGGCGAAACTTCTTGTTCCAATTCCAATGTTTTTGACTCATTGACTTGTTTAAAAACCTCTAAGTCCTTCCGGACTTAGATTTTCATCCTTTCTCAAGTTTTCACTTGTTTAGTAGATTCTAAGCGCATTAGCGCGCATTAGACATAGTTGTGGAAATAACTTACTTGATTTGCACCCACACTTCATGTGGGTACTTTATCACCTATGTTGCTTCGCCCGAAGGCGTTTATTTGACTACGGACTTACCGGGTGGCCTTGACCCATATTTATACCTTGCGTTTATCCTCTATGATTCTTAACATCAAGAATGCACGCGCAATTGCATTTACCTGTATGCTTTCTAAATAGACAACATTAATTTCTCGGAACTCAAATGGCAATAACTTGCCATTTGACCCGTTTAACTTTATGAATCTTAATGCTTGGAATACAAGCATCAAGTGTTGGACTCACATGGTGAGGACATCACCATTTGACCCGTTTAGACTCATAGTTCATAATGCTATGTTACCCAAGTTTTTATCTATGGTTTAAGTGACACAAACTTGACCCATTTAACTTCATGCTTAACGACTCCATTCAATTGATTTAATTTGGATTAAAACATCATTTCTCACATATCTTTATTAGTTGACCCGTTTGATGGATTTCTCCATTTGGTCATAACTCATTATCTCGATTAAGGTCATAAACCACATTTTGTATTGAGTGCACATAAGGCAACCCACTTAATAGATTCTACCCCTTGGGGTTTATCTTTATCTCACACTCAAGATTTAAAACTAATGTTTATAACAATTTAAGCTATGTTATAGTATATTGGTGTAAGTAAAACTTACTTGTATTCATTCCCATTTACTTGCACTTTAGGCTCATATCCGCTTGACCCGTTTTGTTCTTTGATCCATTCCATCCAAGCTTTCACCTAGCTTGACAAGATCAACCTTCACTATACTCATAAGATTAGTTAAGTTAGTCATCATATCCAATAACTAACACATCTCATGAGTTTATTCACACCATTATTTCGTTTTCCCAATTATCATTTGGCTAAACTTTTCATGTATGATGTGATTCATATTTTATACATGTGTTTCACGTTTTATATACGGGTAATTCCATGATTACCCAAATCAAGTTATCACCTCCATTTGCAAACAAGACTATTGAGGCATTTCATCAAACACTTGGTGTGCACCCACCACATTCACTTGATTTTCATGAGTTTTAAGTTAGCCAAAGCATACCCATTTAGCTAAACATCACCATATCATGTTATTTAGACTTTTTAGCCTAAATTCCTCATTAAGAAAGATCCTAAGAGTTAACTAAATCATTAAACATAGAGGGTTTCAACCTAGAGGTGAAACCCCAATTTTCACATATTATCATAACCATATGACTAGAATCAAACATACATGTAGAATGTGATTCGTAAGCAATTTAGATATGATTGAGGCTCCCTAAAGCTAGAGAAACCTCTAACAACTAATAATCTCACGTTTTGTAACCAATCAAGATTTTCACCCACTTCATGCTTGAATAAAATCATCAAATTAAGGCAAATAAAAGTTACCTTTGCGTTTATCAAACTTGGGTGATTCGTTTTAGGGCTCATGCAAGAAGAACCCCTTTGATTTTGGCCTTGATTAGGCTTGTTCTTGTTGATTAGGGTTGTAGGCAAAGGAGACCTTGTTCTCCTGATCATTTTCGTGACACACACACCAAGTGTGTGTGTGTGTGTTTTTCTTTTAATTTCATAATGATAAAACCGACTTTATCATTTAGGCAACTACGGTCCCTCAAGTTTAGTCACGGTTCATTTTGCTATACATAATATTATTAACTCGGTTATTTCCACATTAGAATATAACCCATATTCTATTCTCTAAGTCTCGTGTTAATATTTTGCTAATCACGCCTAATGGCGTAGTTAGGCGAACGAATGGTTTTGGGGTGTTACAAATCGTGAGTTCTGAACGGATATCGTATGTGAAGCAGATTGATTATAATTTTCTGAGTGTGAGTTAGATATGTGACAAAAAGTTTTCTGTTCACTTTGATGACAAATCTTGCTACATTCTGAAACCCGGTTTCGTTATCCCAAAAGAATAGATCATGCTAAAAACTCCAAGAGTGAACAATCTGTATATTCTTGACATGAGTAAGGCAACCACAACTCAAGGCCAAGTCACGTGTTTTCTGTCCAAAGCTACTGATAAGAATCTATCATGTGGCATGGAAGGATGGGGCGTATTCACCTAAGAAAAATGAATCATTTGGTGAAGAACGGGCTTGTTAAAGGAGCAAATGTGAAGCATTTTCATTTGAACAACAAATGTGTGAGTTGCAAGAAAGGGAAACAGCACAAACAGTCCCACAAACCCAAGAAAGTAAACTCGGTTGAATTGCCACTTGAACTGTCTTCACATGGACCTTTTTGGACCAGTTAAGCGTAAGAGTATCAATGGAGACCTTTACTGTCTTGTGGTTACTGACGTTTACTCAAGATTTTGTAGGTGATGTGCATGCAACACAAGAGTGAAACGTTTAATAATCTGAAAGTTCTGTTTACCCGGTTGGAGAATATCTACGGTTTAAAGATCAAAAGAATTTGAAGTGTCAACAGGATGGAGTTTAAGAATTCTCAGATGGATGAACTGTGCGAATCAAAGGGAATTCATCATGAGTACAGTGCTCCATATACTCCACAACAGAATGGTGTTGCAGAAAGAAAGAACAGGACTCTTTTTGAAGTGGCACGAACCATGCTTGCAGACTCTAATCTTCCGGTAATGTTCTGGAATGAAGCCATTTGTGCAGCATGTTACACTTTGAATCGTGTGTTGACAGTGAAGAAGTTTGGTAAAACTTCTTATGAACTGATTAACAGACGAAAGCCGAACTTAGAGTTTCTAGAACCTTTTGGGGCGCCATGCACAATGTTGAATCGTAATGATAAATTTGGACCAAATGTTGAAGAAGGTTATTTTGTTGGATATGCGACACCACTAAAACGCATATTTAACAAAAGAACTAGACAGTTTGAAGAGTGTGCGAATGTTGATGTTCAGCGCTACACTCAGAATGTTCAAGGAAGTGGGCCCGATTGGATGTTTGACTACAAGGAGTTATTCGAGTCATTAAATCTAGATAGTATGGTTGAAGAAGATGTTTTACGATTATATTACAAGTGTGAGAATGCAGTAACTTCACCGTTAATGCGTCCGATCACCGTAACTCCTCCAATAGCAGCTTCTAATGATACTAATGTTCATGTCAATGAAGATGAGATTTTCCAAGAAGCTCCAACAACTCTTGATTCATCTGAGTCGGAAGATGTTGATGAAGTTTTCAGTGAAGCTATTTTAGATCATGCTTCAATATCACCACCAGTGACCCAAATCCAGATGTTGCATCGTCATCTAATACAGGTAATGATCTGGAGACGGTAGAGAATCTGAATGTTCAAACAGTGGTTCCAGTTCCTGATCATCCAGAATCTCAGATTCATCCACTTGAACAAGTTATAGGTGATCCTAATAGCAGTGTCATGACAAGAAGTCAACTCAGACGTGCAACTGCACATGATAACATCGGAGCCCTTGCCCTGTATGCCAAGATTCACAAATTGGGTTGTCAAAATGATTGGCCTTTTGCTTGTTATGTTTCGCAGGTGGCGTCGCGGACGTACAATGATGCTTTACAAGACGATTCATGGGTAGAAGCAATGCAGGAAGAACTACTAATGTTTCAGAAACTCAGAGTCTGGACGCTGACAGATTTACCACCAGACCGCAAGAAAATTGGCACTAAGTGGGTATTCAAGTGCAAGAAGGATGATTGAGGCATTATTATCAGAAACAAAGCTTGATTGGTCATTCAAGGTTTTAGTCAAACAAAAGGGATTGATTACAATGAAGTCTATGCACCAGTTGCGTGCATTGAAGCAATTTGAATGTTTCTTGCGTATGCATCATACAAGAAGTTTAAGGTGTATCAGATGGATGTAAAGAGCACTTTTCTGTATGGTGTGGTCAAGGAAGAAGTATATGTTGGGCAACCACCAGGTTTTGAGGATCCTATCCACCGGGATAAGGTCTATAAGTTGAACAAAGCCTTGTATGGTTTACACCAAGCTCCAAGACAATGGTATGAGGAGCTTGGTACATATCTTCTCTCCAAAGGACTCAAACGAGGTTTGGTAGAGTTTACCCTGTTCACAAAATTAACAGAGGGTGACTTGCTTCTTGTTTAGATATATGTTGATGACATTATTTTTGGTTCTACTAATGAGCTTTTATATAGAGAATTTGAACAGGTCATGCAGGAAAAGTTCGAGATGAGCGCAACGGGAGAAATGCAATTCTTTTTAGGCTTGCAGGTGGATCAATTGCCAACGGGCATCTTTATTCACCAGACGAAATATGTTTCTGAAGTCATGAGTCGATTCCAAATGGATGATTCAAAGCCTATGGATACTCCCATACAACCCAATCATGGGATTAGAGTTGATGCTAATGGGGAGCTCATGGATCCCTTAACGTACAAAGCCATCATCGGATCTTTGATGTATTTGACTACATCTCGACCGGATATAATGTTTGCGACATGTCTCCGTGCTAGATTTCAATCAACGCCGAAACAAAGTCACCTTATAGCTGTCCAGCGAATCCTACGATATTTGAAGGGTTGTCCCTCACGTGGACTGTGGTAACCTAATGATGATAATTTTGACTTTATTGCTTTTAGTGATGCAGATTTTGGTGGATGCGATAAAGACTGTAAATCCACAACGGCTGGATGTCAATTTCTGGGGAGCAGGCTCGTGACCTGGCAATGCGAAAAGCAGACAGCAGTTGCACTATCTACATGTGAAGCTGAATACGTTGCAGCCTCGAGTTGTTGTTCACAGGTTTTATGGATTCAACAGCAGATGCGCGACTACGGTTTGCAATTTATTAAAACCCCCATTCATTGTGATAATGAAGCCGCTATTGCACTCACTAAAGATACTGTTAATCACATTAAGGCTAAGCACACCCGAATTAAGTATCACTTTATTCGTGATTGCTATGCGAAAGGTTTGATATATGGTCAAAATCCACATCAGTGAGGATCTGACACATGCTAAAGATTTGAAATGTTTAATAAGGCATGTGTTGATTTTGTGTGATGTGCTGGTAGGCTTCGTAGACTAATTATTGTGTGCCTTAGTGATACAAACATAACGAACTACTCGCTAGTGGCTGAACAACTCATGGGCATGTGGTCTTAGTACCATAATTTCGTTTGATAGGATTGTCAAAATCTGAGGTTTCGGGTCGTTATGTTAATTGTTATCCGGGGTATCTTGATTGATCTTTTGTCGTATTAATTTAAGGACCTAGATTCAATCAAGATATTTGCAAAAAGAGCTTACATGCTAAAACCTGAAAGTTACCGAATTGAGGAACTTAATGTATAATAGTGATCATAGATCATTTAATGCATTGTATCATATCTATGATGAAAATCATGTTTGATATCAGCCTCAACCTGGTACGTGTGCACATGTTACTTTGTAGCATTGATTTGCTGACCTGTACACCTATGTGCTTCGTATCTTGTAATATAACGGATAACATTGGCATAATCATGCGTAACGACGAAGCTTTGTGCAAATTCCTTGATACAGGAGTATGTCGTGAGCGTGGGAACCATAAGCTTGTTAGTTTTAACACATTTAATTGCGTATCATTATAAATCATTGCATAACGGTCTGCATGTGAGCTTATGTGGATCACAATATCAGCAGTTGCCAAATCACACGTTGTCTTTATTGATAAATGTATTAAAGATCAACTGTGTGATCAGATTTCTCCTAAACTAATATGATCCTCTTACCGGAAATCACAAAATGTTTACTACTTTAAATTTTTCATTTTCTTCATATATAATAAAACTCAAAAAGATTTTTGGTGTGTTTTAGCATAAATTTCAGAAAATTCAAAAAAAATTACATTTCTGTGTTATTTTCGATAACTGATGGTGAATGATGATCTTTTTCTGAAGTTTGACAGGCCAAATTGAGTTTTGTATCATTAAAAACGAAAATAATGAATGTTTGAAAGGTTTAAATAAACTAAAAAAACAAAATGAGATTCGAATTTGATATTTGGTAAAAAATTTATTTTTCCAGGTTCTCATTCGACCTTTTGTTAGGTTGAATGGAATTTTGTGCTTTGATTTGAACGTTTTAGAGAGGTCGAATGAGAGTGTTTGTCTGATTAAGTTTCATTCGAGCCATTTTATCTTCGTTCGAACCTTTAGATAGGTCGAATGAAAATAAAATCTTCTCATTCAAACCCCTGTCAGGGTCGAACGAAGGGGCCTATATATTCTCATCTGCTCATTCAAACCCCATTCCAAAATTTTTCAAAATTTCAATCATAACCACCCCTTGTTGCTTGTTTGTTTTACACATTTGATTATTGTTCCTCGTGACTTTCTGATCATTTTAACATCAATTTCACATGTAATGATCCAGTATTCAAGCAGGAATCATTGATTAAAGTTGTCAAACCCTAGGACTTCAATCTGAGAATTTTGATTGTGTTTGAATATCAATTGATCTTAGATTAACCATTATCGATGGTTTTAGGGGGAGAATATAAAAAAATCCAGTGTTTAAACATGATAATGAACATAATCGATTGATAAACCTTGATAAACCCAAGATTTTAATTGAAAACCATCAGTAAATGGTTAATTGGCACAATTGATCATTGATAAAGGTTATTCGATCATGTTAGGACCTATTAAAAGCAAAATGTGATGTTTATCATGGTTATTTTAAGTTTTGGTTAATTTGAATTTAAACAGGATCCGTTCGACCATCTTATAAGGTCGAATGGACAATTAACAAGTCGAATAAATTTTTGTTCAACTTTTGTTCTTCATTTGATATCATGTTTTCCCATTCGAACCCTCGATAAGGTCGAATGCAACCTTGTTTTGACCAAAATATCAAACTTATCCGTTTTGATGAATTTGCATGTTTAATTGTTTGTTTTGCAGGATATTATGGCTGAACAACCAGTAATAGAGAATCCAGAACAGGAAGTACAAATTGCAGAGCAGCCAACACCACCGAAACCATTGAATTTTGAACCAGTTCACAATTGTTATGCATACATTGGAGAAGTTAAACAGTATGAGGAGTTCTCTGGTATGATAGAATTTTTGAAGAGATGCAAAGTAGTCTACGCTCTTGCAACACCAAAGACAATATACAAAGACCATCAGGTGGATTTCTGGGAGAAAGCAGTTATAACTTTTTGGGAAGACAAATCAGTGATACAAAGCAGAATTCAAGGAAATCTTGTATTAGTTTCAGAACAAGACATTCGAGAGGCTTTGCAACATAAAGATTCTCCTACTGATCCTACCTATCATGGATGGAGCAATGTTTCTTGAGAATGAAGTACAACACTCCTATTATAGACTATTTGTTACATGAAGCTAAGCTATGTCCACATTTCAAGTATCTTTTACATCACATGTATTTGGACCAGTGAGCAGAGGATATGATGTTTTGAGGAAGAGTTTCTGTTCGTTGGTGGACGCTCTTATTTTGAACAAACCATTCAATGTTTCTAGAATGATCTTTTACAAGGATTGAAGAAGGATAAGTTCTTAATGTATCCAAGATTTCTACAAATGGTGTTTGATAACAAATATCCTGATTTAATAAGAGATCCAGTGCAGATTATAAATCAAGTTCATATAAATATATAACAATTTTGAGCAGAATGAGGACTTATAAAGGAGTTCCTGATGATCAAAAGCTACCGTACACGAATTTGTTTGGACACTTGAGTATAGTTGGATATAAGGATCCAGGTCCTGTTGACAAAACTGCCAAAAGGAAACGTCAATTTATTAATAAAGGTGCTAAGTCTGGAAAGGGAAACCAACAAGTGGTTGAGGTTGAAACCAAAAAGAAGAAAGTTGTGAAAGGTAAAGGAAAAGCTAAGACTTTACTTGTTGATGAGGAGTCTGCAGTTTCTGAAGAGACTCGGGATGATACTGAGTGTGATTCTAATGCTGAAACAACCAAGATCACTAATCCCAAGGCAAAGTGATAAAGCTATTGAAGAACAAAGAACCAGAGTGTTGGATGATGAAGATTATGATTTAACTTGTGATAATCTTGATTTCATGGTTCTCCTGTTGTGGGTGTTAAGACAAAGAAAGCCAGATGCAAGACAATGGCTAAGAAAGAAGCTCCAAAGAAGAAAAGAGATAGAGAGATTGATTTATTACTAGTTGGAAAGAAAGTACCAGCTATTGGAAGTTCAAAAGCTACTACACCAGTCACATCCCCAGCAGTTAAGAAGAAGAAAGTTGTTTAGGAGACAGTAACAACTGATCCAGCCTCTACTGTTGATTCTGAAAACTTTTCTAGTTTGTTGAAAAGTGTATTGGAAGATGTGTAGAGGATGTGATTTGACACGAAAACAGGATTATATGATCATACAAGTTACAAAACCAGGTGCGGAAACCCTAGCTTTGAACAAACTGAAGTAAACTCAAATCAAAACACAATCAAAGTCATTTTCAATCATTTTCATAGATTAACTCATTCATAAACTTGATTACAATATCCAAACAGTTAATCTAGATCACACACACACTATCTCAAACTGCTCTGGAACAACACCTCAAAACACACACACCTAATGACTCTCTTAACATTACAAAATCACAAAATCTATATATAGGCACTGCACATTCGCCCATTGTGAATGGTCGAATGTGAGTTTGTTCCACATTCGCCCATTTGTTTGGTCGAATGTGTAACTCTGTGTAGCTCCAATCCAGTTTCGTCCAGTCTTGATCTACCTTCGCCCACTTCTTTCTTCCTTCGCCCATCTCAGACTACATTCGCCCATCTCAGCCATTCTAACATATGTTAACTATCCAATCACTAGTCGCAAAACGCATCTACAAACTCCCCCTCGACTATTGATTGGATCGTTTTCTGTCCTCGTCCATAGCTTTGTTCAGCAACATGATTCTGAGTTGTTTCTTCTGCTCTTTTGTCATCTCAGGCTCTAACCTTCTCTTCACAGGTTTTGACACGTTCGCCATCTTCACCATCTTGCCAAGTTTACCCTCCAAACTACTACCAGCATTAATATCATATGCAAAGCAAACACCAACTACTTGAGTGTATTTCTTTGCCTGATCAGCATCGTTCGGCTCATGATGAATCGGATTGTAAAAGAGCATGATGATGTCTTCAAAAGTGCAATTTATCAACCACATAGGATCAAATACATGCACATGCTTGTATTTATCCTTTCCATCTCTCAACACAATCACCGCTTCTGCCTTTCTCCAATCGTAATACCAGAAAATGAAGTCAGCACTGAAATGTTGTGGCATGGGCATCAAAGGTATCTTCCTCATCACTTCAGGTGCCTTATACATCAAGGTAACCCGTTTCAGCTTGGTTCTGGGATCAATATCCCTGTGAACTTTCCTCCGGGGATATTGTGGTTTGAATCTGTTCCATCTAGTTCTGCTCTCCCAAACCAGCTTGTCTGCGCACCAACCGACATGAGTATTGTTCACTGAAGCACCTGACATTGGGAATCTGCATAAATCTCTAACCGCCCAGTACGGTAGAGTTAGCAAATCAATGAATCTGTAGAAGTACAAGATTCCTGATTCCCATTTGGCAGCTAGACACTTCAGCCTGCCTAAATATGTCCACCCGAGAGCTCTGCCTCTGAACTTAGCATTATGAAATCTGTAGAAGTTTCCTTGAGCTTCAGGCTTTGGTCGGTTCTCATCCATTTCTCTCAATCTCTTCAAATAATTCTTCAATTCATCAGATTTATTTGAAGATTCTGGCATATCAGCACCAAATACTTTTTCCACAAATTCTGCACTTCTCTGCTTAGCCTTTTTCTTCGCAGAAGTGTTAGGAATTTCTGTAAAGTCAGGAAACACCACATCTTCATCAGTTTGTCGAAAGTATTGTGGGTATTCCTCATGCGTTATATCTTCTATTTCCACTTCTTCAAACTCAGGGGTATCTTTATCATCAGAGTGACTTCCAATATCCTTTTCAGGAATATGTGGAATCGACTCATCAACAATAAATTCTTCAAATGTTTTCCCTACCCTCTGTGCAAGCCCATCCAAAATCTCCTTTGCCACAGATGCAGGTACTTCCCCTTCTTCTAAATCAGGATCGTTATATTCCAATTCGTATCTCATATCGTCAGTTTGGAATATTTCAGCAAAACGACCTGTGAACTCAATGGTCCATTCTCTTCTTTCTAACATGTCCTTGTAAACTTGTTTAGCATCATCAGACAAGGACCTCACCTTCTCATTCCAGAATACACTCTCATCCGAATCAACATTCTCACTTTTCTTCTTCGAACTCGATTCTCCAGTGTCTTTCTTCTTCTTTGAAGGTGGTCTCTTCTCGAATGTAAACTTAGATGTATCATCTCCTCCATCATTATCATCATCACTGCTACTCTCATCCTCCTTCTGACTTCCCGAACCCTCTACATCATCATCATCATCATTATTATCATCCTCATCATCACTCTTTTCCGATTCTTCATCATCCTCATCATCATCTTTCTCTTTATCAGACTCAGATGGTTCAAAATCAACCTGTTCTTCTTCCTTTTCTTTGTCTTCTTCACCCTCCTTCAGCTTGGGTGCAACATTGTACAGGTTGTCTATTAACTCACTAAGGCGTTTATTCTCAGCCTTCAACTCTTTGTTATCTTCTTTAATAGCCTTAAATCTGTTTTTGTTTCTCAAACACTTTCCTTCAAGCTTTTTGTTCTTTGCTTCTAGCTTCTTCACCTTTTCATCAATTTCATCTTGATTCGACTTTGAAGCTACAACAATCTGAAGCATCTTTTCCTCATTCTGCTTGAACTTGGCTATTTCAGCTTGCTGAGCCACTATCATCTTCATCATATCGTCCATCTTCTTATTCACTTGCTTCATAACTTCGTCATCCACAGTGACTTTATTTGACTTGGACTTTGATCTGGATGGCTCAACTTCAGCTTCTTTCTCTTTCTGAGGCTTGGTAAACAAGTTAAGTACATTATCCAGTGCAACATTGAACTCATCCACTGGTAATGTTGTTGCCTCTTTAGTCTTTTGTTTCTTTGTGATTGGTGAAGATTGCTTCGATGACGTTCCAGCTTCAGGTAATCTTTTTCCTCTCAAGAGTTGATTTAACTCTTTTTCTCTAAGTTGCTTTGTACTGGTTTTCTTAGCCATGGTTTTGTGTTTAGGCTTGGGCAAGTTAACTACTACAGTTTCACCTTCGTTCAACTCATCCATGTTCACACCAAACACTTCATCTTCAGCACTAACAGCCTTCTTGCTCTTCTCAGCTTCAGCAATCGATCTGTTCAATGATTCAGACTCACCAACCATAGTGGCCTTACATTTGGTGGCCCGGACATTCTCAGCATCCGAATCCCATTGTTCTTCAACCTCTGTCTCTTCCGAATCTACAGACTCTTCATCCACCAAACTTGTACCTTTCTTTGCAGTAGATTTCTTTCTCACAGCTTGTTGCTTTGAGCTTCCCTGATCAGTCTTTCCTTTGCCCTTCCCTTTGGCTCCAGGATTGACTACTTGCCTTTTCCTCTTAGTATTAGCATCAGCGTATACCAAGGGATCATCGTTGTCAGAATCACTATCAGGATGCCTTGCTGTATTCTTTCCTGGATCAATGTAATCCTCTCTAGCTAAGGCTCCAAACAACCTTCTGTATGGTGGCCTCTCATTGTCTGGCACACCTTTATAACCTTTCATTCTCACCAAGGTACGAATGTTCATGTGATCTTGCCCGATTATCTGAGTAGGATCCTTTTTCAAGTCAGGGTACTTGTGATCAAAAATCATCATCAAGAATCTTGGATAAAGCATGAACTTCTTAATCTTTAACCCTTTCAGCATCTCCAGCATATGATCCAATATCATTCCAGCAACGTTAAATGGTTTGTTGAGAGTCAACGCAACCATTAACGAGCTCAAACTCTTCCTCATTACGTCATAGCCTCCACTAACACAGCCAAACACATGAATGATGACATGAGCAAAATACTTAAACTGCACGCTCAGTTTCCCTTTGTACATCGAACCATCAGTGATAGGTCCTTTGTATTTCATCCTAAGGAAACAGGCTTTCTGCTCAGTCCACGAGAGTTCTCTTGGATCTTCACTAACTTCAAATTTGATCTGGAGAGCTTCTCTGATGTCAGATTCAGTAATAAACATCTCCATTCCTTGAATCTTGCTCTTTATTATCGTCTGATTGTCAAAGTAGTCATACTTAGCGTTGTTGTAGAAGTCTTCAATGATGTCTTTGTAAATAATCGTTGGAGTTGCCAAAGCATACACAACTCTGCTTCTCTTCATGAACTTGATAATATCCGCAAACTCCACGTTCTTTTCCACGTCTCCCAGATAAGCACAGCAATTATGATTCTTCTCGAATGGCCATTTGCTGCCGCTTAATGATTCACCTTCCTGAACAGGTTCTGGGACTATATCAGGAACAACAGTCTCAACAGGAATCTCTATATTCTCTTGTTCCTCAGCCATCTGTAACACAAAATCAAAAACAAACGTCAAAACACGAAATCGACAAAATTCAAAATTTTAGGTTTTTAAGAATTCCACATTCGCCCATTTAATCATGGTCGAATGTAGTTTATTGTGGTCGAATGTACAAAACTCTGGTCGAATGTGAAATGTTATAGCATAAAAATGTACATTCGCCCATTTAGAAGTACTTTCGTCCAAACAATTCCACATTCGTCCGTTCGACGACCCGAAGGTGAAATTTGTTTATCCCCAAAATTTGAAAATTTTTCAAACATGTTTTGAACACTTCGTTTTGATTCAGACGTGATCTAACATGGCCGATAATCACTCGTTCATTGTCAATTGCCCCTGAAATTCAGTCTATATCAGTTTTCATTAAGAATTAGGGTTATTTTATGTTCAATCGATCAATCAAACCTTAAATGTTGTTAATAACCTAATTCTTTTATACCTCTCCCCCTAAAACTGATATGGAATGAATGTCTATCAAAATTAATCATTAACAAACACTTAAAATCCATAAACCCTAAAACCCTAGTCCGGTTTAAAAAACGAATGATTCCAAGCTCAATCTGTAACCAATACCTGTAAAATTTATATGGAAATGATCAGTAGATTACAGGGAACAAAACGCACAATCAAGAAAAACGAAAGCAACAAGGTCTGGTACTTGATAAAAATTTTGAAAAATTTCGAATGAGGGGCGAATCTGTGTCTGGCATATATATAGACTTCTACGTTCGCCCGTTGGTAGTGGACGAATGTGAGAGAATTTCAGAAATTTTTCAAAACTCATATTTTCACATTTAGAATAATACAAAGCCCAGATGGTGTTGTCAAATCTCAGAAATTGACTATCAAGCATCCCCGGTTATCAAAAATAAAGCAGAAATGCAAAAATTTTGGATTTTTCTGAAATTTTATCAAAACACACCTAAAATCTTTTTGGATTTTGTATCTTTTTGACAATAAAAGTAAATTGCAACAAAATAAAATGCAGCAAAGTAAATGAAAACATTAAACTTTTTGTGAAATCCGGTCAGAGGATCATATCAGTTCTCTGAGAAATCTGATCACAGCGTTGATCTATTTGTTTAATATTATCATTAGAAACAGTATGTGACACGGCAATTGCTGATATTGTGGTCCACGTAAGCTCACATGCAGACAATTACGCAATGCTTTAAAATGATACGAGTTAGGTGTATTAGACTAACACGATGTGGTGCCCACACACACGACATACTCCCGTATCAAGTAATTGCACAAAGCTTCGTCGTAACGCGTGATTATGCCAGAGTTATCCGTAAAAGTTACAAAGTATATAGCACAGAGGTGTACAGGTCAGCAATTGAATGCAGCAGAGTAACATGTGCGTATACACTAGGTTGAGGCTGATATTAATCACTGATTTGCATCAGATAATCAATACGATGTAATAATGATCTATGATCAGTTAAAACATAAAGTTCCTCAATTCGGTAACTTCCAGGTTTGGCAATTAAGCTCTTTTAGCAAATATTCTGATAAAACTAGGTCCGTAAATCAATACGACAAAAGTTTATCAGAATATCCCGGATAACCATAACATAACGACCCGAAACCTCAGATTTTGGCAATCCTATCAAACAAAATTACGGTACTAAGACCATATGCCCATGAGGTGTTCAGCCACGAACGCGTAGTTCGTTATGTTTGTATCACTAATGCACGCAATATTTAGTCTACGAAGCCTATCAGCATATCACACGTAGTCAACATACGCCTCATATACTATACAATTCTTTAGCCTGTGTCAGATCCCCACTGATGTACTATCATTTCCTCTGTTTACCAGGAAATTATTTTTGATTTTCTAATTTTTAGGTCTTTTTGAATTTTATAATGTTTTTGGTTTTTCTAAAAAAAAATGACTCCCCCTAAAATAAAGAACATATTTTTGGGTTTTTGTTTTAAAAAAAAAATTTGAAAGAAACAATCCACTCGAAAGCATCAACTTCTTTGAGGATTAAACAATCCCCTCGAAAGCATCAACTTCTTTGAGGATTACGATAGTAAAGAGAAATTCCCAATTAGCAAAGAGAAATTCCCAATTAGCAAAATATAAAAACTAAAAACTAAAAAGCGATAAACCGAGGTGCCGATTAGTCCTGTTTTTCCTTTATATTGTTTACTTTTAAAAGATATTCAAAGCGTGATCTGTCAAAAGCTTTTGTAAACAAATCTGCACGTTGGTAGTCAGTATGAATTTTGATCATATCAATCAATTCCTTAGCGTAACAATCACGGATAAAATGATATTTGATCCGGATATGTTTCGCTTTAGAATGATTTTCAGTATTTTTAGTTAATGCAATTGCGGCTTCGTTGTCGCAGTGTATAGGGGTTTTAAGAAACTGCAAACCGTAATCCACCATCTGTTGTTGAATCCAGAGTACTTGCGAACAACAACTCGAGGCTGCAATGTACTCGGCTTCACAGGTAGATAAAGCCACGGAAGTCTGTTTCTTGCATTGCCAGGTGATTAACCTGCTCCCTAAAAACTGGCAACCGGCTGTAGTAGATTTGCTATCTTTGTCGCAGCCGCCCCAATCTGCATCACTAAAAGCGATAAAATCAAAATTATCATCATTAGGGTACCAAAGTCCTTTTGAGGGACAACCCTTCAGATATCTAAGGATACGCTTGACCGCCGTCAGATGACTTTGTTTCGGCTTCGATTGATAACGAGCACAGAGACACGTTGCGTACATAATATCTGGTCGAGCCGCCGTCAAATACATCAGAGATCCGATGATTGCTCTGTATGTAAATGGGTCGGTCAGCTCCCCCTTAGCGTCCACTCCAATCCCATGATTGGGTTGAATCGGGGTATCCATCGGCTTTGAGTCCTCCATCTGGAACCGGCTCAAGATGTCGGAGACATATTTCGTCTGGTGAATGAAGATCCCGTCGGGTCTTTGGTCCACCTGCAAGCCTAGGAAAAATTGCATCTCCCCCATTGCGCTCATTTCGAACTTTGCCTGCATGACAGTTTCGAACTCCCTGCATAAAAGCTCGTTAGTTGAACCAAATATTATATCATCTACGTATATCTGCACTAGAAGCAAATCATCTCCCGTCTTCTTCGTAAAGAGGGTGCAATCGACGAGGCCGCGCTTAAATCCTTTGGAGATGAGGTATGTACTTAGCTCCTCGTACCACTGTCTCGGAGCCTGGTGCAAGCCATATAAAGCTTTGTTTAGCACGTAGACCTTATCCCGGTGGATTGGGTCCTCAAAGCCTGGTGGCTGCCCGACAAAAACCTCTTCCTTGACTTTCCCGTACAGAAATGCGCTCTTAACGTCCATTTGATAAACTTTGAATTTCTTGTATGAAGCAAACGCAAGGAACATCCGAATAGCTTCAATTCGTGCTACCGGTGCATAGATTTCGTTATAATCAATCCCTTCGATTTGATGGAAACCCTGCACGACCAATCTGGCTTTGTTACGAACAATAACCCCACGATCATCCTTCTTGCACTTAAACACCCATTTAGTGCCTATCTTCTTCCTATCCGGCGGCAAATCCGTGAGCGTCCAAACTCTCAATTTCTGGAATTGTAATAACTCCTCCTGCATAGCTTCCACCCAGGCATCATCCTTCAAGGCGTCCTTGTATGTCCTTGGCTCTACCTGCGACACATAACACGCAAACGACCAATCATTTTGACTACCAGATTGTTGAATTTTGGCATATAAAGCTAAAGCACCAAAACTCTCTGGCGAATTAACGCTTTTAAGCTGCCCTCTGGTCATAACACTGCTTCCAGGATCACCGATAACTTGCTCCAGCGGGTGAATACGATGAATCCGAGATTCCGGATAATCAGGTACTTGCACTCCCGTCTGAACAGTCAAGTTCTCTACAGCATCCAGATCATGACCCGTGTTTGATGATGAAGCCACATCTGAAGTTGGAGTTGGGTTCACTGGCGGTGCCTCTGGTTCTTCAGCTTGTTCAAGAATAGCTTCTTCAAATTGTTCATCTTCAGATTCTGAAGTGTCTAATGAAGTTGAAGCCTCTTGAAACACTTCTTCCTCTTGTATAGGAGCATTGGTATCATTAGAAGCTGGTAGGGGGTTCACAGTGATCGGACGCACCAACGGTGAAGTTGTTGCATTTTCACACTCATAAAGTAATCTGATAACAGCTTCTTCAACCAAGTTATCTAGATTGAATGATTCAAAGAAATCTTTGTAATCAAACATCCAATCAGGACCCGTGCCTTGAAGATTTTGAGTATATCGTTGAACTTCCACGTTAGCCCAGTCTTCCACTCGACGAGTTCGCTTGTTGTATACCCGTTTGAGCGGGGTTGCATATCCAACAAAGTAACCCTCCTCGGCTTTAGGACTAAACTTCTCGCTTGGATTCAACATAGTACATGGCGCCCCAAAAGGTTCTAGATACTCTAAGTTCGGCTTTCTTCGGTTTAACAGCTCATAAGATGTTTTACCAAACTTCTTCACTGTCAGAACCCGATTTAGTGTGTAATTTGCTGCATAAATCGCCTCGTTCCAGAACATTACCGGAAGATTTGAATCAGCAAGCATCGTTCTAGCCGCTTCAATTAGAGTCCTATTCTTTCGTTCAGCAACACCGTTCTGTTGTGGGGTGTACGGAGCCGAATATTCATGATGTATCCCTTTGCTTTCACAAAGTTCATCCATCTTGGCATTTTTGAACTCCGTCCCATTGTCACTCCGAATTCTCTTAATTTTCACATTGTAGAGATTCTCCAATCGAGTGAACAGAACTTTTAGGTTGTTAAAGGTGTCACTTTTATTCTGCAAACACATCACCCATGAAAATCTTGAATAGTCATCAGTGACGACTAAACAATAAAGCTCTCCAAGATGACTTTTACGCTTGACTGGTCCGAAAAGATCCATGTGCAATCGCTCAAGTGGCATCTCTACAGAGTTAACCTTCTTCACTTTGTGGGACTGTTTGTGTTGCTTCCCCTTTTTACAACTCACACACTTGTCATTCAGATGGAAATGTTTCACGTTTACTCCATCGACAAGTCCGTTTCTCACAAGTTGGTTCATTTTCCTCAGATGAATGTGCCCCATTCTTCGGTGCCACATTATCGACTCTTTCTCTGTCGCTTTTGATAGAAAACATGTTATCTGCCCCTGTGATGTCATTGCCTTGGACATATCAAGAATGTACAGATTGTTGACGCGAGGTGCCTTCAACATTATCCATTCTTTCGGAATTGTAAAGCCCGGTTTCAGAATATAGCAGGATTTGTCATCAAAATGCACAGTAAATTGCTTATCACATATTTGACTGACACTCAACAGATTATAATCGATCTGCTTCACATACGAAATCCGCTCGAAACTCACTATCCCATTGCTCACACTTCCTTCCATTGTGATATATCCACCTTTATTTCCCGCGAAAGCTACATACCCTCCATTGATGTTCTTCACGTCGAACAGCAACGCAAGATCCCCTGTCATGTGGCCTGAAGCTCCACTATCAACAATCCAAAGACTGCTAATAGGGCCAGCTGAAGCTCCCTGCACACAAAAAGTAAATCAGTTAGTTCTTTCGGGGGACCCAAGCCTGAGTCTTGGGTCTTTGAACATCAGGTTTCAAAGTAACATTTTCACAAGCATTTTCAACAACTTTTTGATCAATCTTTTTCTGATTGTTCAAAATAGTTTCCTTTTTCTCATTAACTCTTGAAGTTGAGGCTCCTGGAGTACCATTGGGTGTCCAAGATTGTTCAGACCTTTTCAAAATACGAATCTGAGACTTTAGGTTCTCAGTTGGTTTCTGAACATTGTTAGCAAATGTAACTCTCTTGGTAACCTTATCTGATTTAACAGACTTAGGTCCAACATTTGATTTGACAATCGGTTTTGGTGGAACCTTTTGCCTATCAACTGTTGCGTTCACCACAGGCTTCCTCCATGATTGTTCCATAGCAATCCGATTCCTTCGATCATATTGCATTGGACGAGTGTTCCTCATTTGGTGAAAATTGTTTTGATTATAAAACTGTTGTGGTTGTTGAGGAACAACTCTCCTATGTGGTGGCACATAATGATCAATCGGTTTCCTCATGGAATTCCTCACTTCAACCTCGTGCCTCTTATGCCTTACATATGGGCACTGAGCAAGTAAATGCCCTCGTTCCCCACATTTAAAGCACGCACGGTACTCTTCAAAAACATTCGGAGCATTTGGTTGAGCAAATGATCTAACAGGGTATTGATCATTATACTGTTGCTTCCTTAAACTCTCAGGGAGTGGCCCTTTTGAGTAAGTAGGCTCATTAAAACCATTAGCTCTGTTATTGGGTCGAACAAACTCTGTGACATGGACCTTTGGTTCTTGAGGAACATCCAAATACAGTTTCTTTAATAATGCCGGTGGAATTTCATTTGTTCTCTCATGTTTTGGGAACCAAATGGTGCTTTCTTGCCAAATCTTTTCTATTTTAGCATAATTGGCATTTTTTATTGGAAAGTCCTCGTCAGAAATGATCTTATCGGATCCTTCCATCCGATAAAACACTTTGACAGGTTTGTCACATTGTTCATTCTTAGCATTCTTTTCAAGATCTTTCTTAACCACATTTTTCTCAAGATCTTTCTTCACAACATTCTTTTCACGATGAGCATTTGTCATCGGAATCACAATCTGAGATGGTGAAACTGGTTCATTTGTAATGATGTGATTTTCTTTTGGAATTTCACATGCATTAACAGTTTGATTACAACCAGTGTCATCACTCTCAGTGTCTGAATCTACACTCTCAGCAGTAACACCCTCATCATTGACACCCAAAATCGGTCTAACATCGGAATATGGATCACCAATACTTGAAGTATTAGATTCATTTTCCAATGCTGAATCAGATTTTACCGAACTCTCCGGTGTCACTTGGTGACAATTATGGTTTTCAAAGAGAACCGGAGATGGTACAGACCGATAATTGGTTGTTTGATCATCTATGATGTGGTCTACTACATAAGCAATATGCTTATAGCTTTCCAGCTTTTTGTTTACTTTCTCAGCAAAGCATTTGATGGCGGCCATTTCCAACTTGGTATTTTCAATTTCATTGATATAGTTGTTAATTGCCAATTGTTTTAAAGACAAAGTGTTTTTCAAGTCGGAAATGTCCTTTTTGTAGCCATCTAATACTTTGTTAAAAGCATTCAACTCTTTGCGAGTAGATTGACTGTTCATGATAGCACTATCACGTTGAACACGGAGTTGTTTGTTCTCCTCAGTCAATCTATCACATGTACCACAATATTTATCACTTGTAACATCAGTGCTACGCTCAGAACTTACAGGTTTTGGCGGATCAGTCATGGCCATTAAAGCGAAATGAGCTTCCTTTCCTGCAAAGAATCTGGAATAGTCAATCTTTGTGAAAGCATCATCTGCAATGCACGACTTCCTTGTCATCAGAAAATCCGCTTCTGCTAGCAACTGATCGATGTCTTCATCTAGAGAATTAACACTTGCTTCCGTATCCGATTCACTGTCTGAATCAGAATAAACCGATTCACACTCCTCAGGAACATCAGAAACAGTATCAATCACAACTCCAGAATTAGTCTCTTCAGCTTTAACCTCAACATTAACCTCGGCATTAACCTTAACAGGTTCAGTTTCCACATCCATCTCAGCCTCAGACTCATCACTTTCAACCTCAGTTTCTACCTTCTCATCCACCGACCCTGAATCTTCAATATCAACCTGATACGCAACACAAGCCACATTGCCACCAGTAGTAATTTCTTCAACACCTATCTGTATGCTCGACCAGTCAAACCTCTCATCTTGTTGAGTCACCAATGCTTGATTCTGATTGGTGTTCTGATGTGTCTCATTTGGTGTAGTTATTGGAATGACTGTTCGGTTTGCATTGTTGGGTGATTGGTTTTGTGTCTGGTTTGGTGTGTTTGGTTGTCTGTTTTGGTTGTTATTAAATTTGTTTTGACGGTTTTGGTAGTTGTTGTTGTTTTCGTAAGAAACTTGGTTTTGGTTTTGTTGTTGACGGTTCTGATAGCTGGCATTGAATGGGTTCCTATTGCCTTGTTTTGGTGGCTCGGTGCATTCTCTTTTAAAGTGACCTTTCCCTCCACAGTTAAAACAAGTAACTTTCTCCTTATTGAACCCGTAGGTTGTGTTAGGAGAAGTTCCCAAATCAGTTCTACCTGTCTTCTCGATAAATTCTGTTGCTCTTCTCATTATGCTCGCAAAAGCCCATTGGATATCAATGAGTTCCATCTCTTCCTTGTCAATCTGTGCGTAGTCTTCATTGGTCAAGTTGTTATTCCCAATTTGACTAGCAACTAGTCCATTGTAGGATGAGACCATTGCAGAGACTAATGCAATGTGTTGCTGAGCAACTTCAACCGTCACATTTCCCAAGTTAGATGTCTCCAAAACCACCGTTTGTTGATTAGGTTGGTTCATTGGTTGTTGTTGAGATTGGCTAGCAGTGTAGAAAGCTGCTTGTTGCATTGGGGAGAATGGTGGAATGTATGAATTGTTGTATTGTTGTTGTGGTGATGGTTGTGAAAAGGATGATGTTTGTTGATGGTAGTTGATGGTAGGTGATTCCATAACATTGGAAATACATGCAACATGTGGTGCTACTAGCCCTCCTGAGCTTGATGTACTAGCTGGAACTGGAGATCCTCCAAAGTATAAATTGGGATTCTGAGGAATCTGTGCTCTTCTAGCTTTCCTCTTCTCTTCCAATTCTTTGTTTTCCAGCTTCTCTATGAACTCCTGAATAGACCAGTATTGATAAGCATCCTTCTCCTTCAGGACTTCCACATGCTGATCCCAGTTTGGTGGTAATGCATCTGCAAACTTGTCCACCTGCTTTGCCATAGGAATCTGTATACCATAACTAGACAATTCAGATAACAAATGATTATATCTAGGAGTTAGTTCTTTCAAAGTTTCATTTCCAATATAAGAAAAATTCTCAAACTCCTTTCTCAGTTCTTCCATCCTTAGACCTCTCGTCTTCTCATTGCCATCATGCCTTCTTTTAAGTGCTTCCCATAATTGCTTAGACGTTGTACAAGTCCCAAACTGATGCATCAGATCGTTTGTGATAGCCTGTGTCAATTGGGAAAACGCCTTCTTCTCCACAGCAAACTTCTTTTTCTCATCCTCAGCCATGCTCTCCAATGGCACTGGTTCACCTGTGTTCTCCAAAACTGGTGGTGTGTAACCTTTAGCAATCATGTTCCATGCTTCTGCACCTTCCACTCCCATGCCTTCCAAATGTATCTTGAACTTTTTCTGCCACTGATTGTATTCTTGAATCTCCATAAGCTTCGGTGGTCGATTCCCGCTACCTGAAGACAAATCATTAATCAGTGTGGAAATAGCATTTGTAGTTTGAGTGTTTACCACCGCTGCTGCTACTCCCCAGTAGTCAGATTGTGGTGCTGGAGGTGCACTTTGAGTCATGTAGTTAACCGGCTGTGAAGACTGTGTGCTCGTCTTCTGTGCTGCTACCGTCCATGGGTCCATCACCTGCTGTTGTGGTTGTGTAGTTGCTGGTGTTGGAGTAGTCGGAAAATTCCACATGATCACGAACTTCGAAAAATTCAACACTTAGAAAATTTTCCAAAAACTAGTTCTAGGTTCGCCCAATATGTTTCACCTTCGTCCCTTTCTGCTTCAGATTCGCCCAAACAGTGATACCCGAATGTAAAATCTCACCAGAAAGTAAAAACACACTAACACTTTTCACATTCGTCCAAAGTAATCCAGGTTCGCCCGTTTCTGTTCCAGGTTCGCCCGCCCGATCAACCGAATGTGAAAAATGTGACCCGAAAGTGAAAAATTCAACAAAAAATTTCCAGGTTCGCCCAATTATCCCTAGGTTCGCCCAAAAATCTATCAGGTTCGACCAGAAAATTACACCTTCGACCACACAAATCCAGGTTCGCCCATTTTCAGATTTGAAAAACGGTTACACTTTGAAAAACGGTTATTTTGATCTCTGATTTTCAAAAGTTTGTGAATTTGAATGATCTTGATCAGGTTTTGCTTCGGAGATGATTTGGAACAAGTTTAATTCTTGGAATTTTGAATTTTAACCACAAAATCAACTCTAAATCTTTCAAAAACACTCAAAAACCATTTTTATGCAAAAACAGATGTGAATTGATCAAAATTATGTCCAAATCAGCTCTGAGTTTATCAATTTGTTGTTGTATGATCCTCTATGCTCTGATACCACTTTGTAGAGGATGTGATTTGACACGAAAACAGGATTATATGATCATACAAGTTACAAAACCAGGTGCGGAAACCCTAGCTTTGAACAAACTGAAATAAACTCAAATCAAAACACAATCAAAGTCATTTTCAATCATTTTCATAGATTAACTCATTCATAAACTTGATTACAATATCCAAACAGTTAATCTAGATCACACACACACTATCTCAAACTGCTCTGGAACAACACCTCAAAACACACACACCTAATGACTCTCTTAACATTACAAAATCACAAAATCTATATATAGGCACTGCACATTCGCCCATTGTGAATGGTCGAATGTGAGTTTGTTCCACATTCGCCCATTTGTTTGGTCGAATGTGTAACTCTGTGTAGCTCCAATCCAGTTTCGTCCAGTCTTGATCTACCTTCGCCCACTTCTTTCTTCCTTCGCCCATCTCAGACTACATTCGCCCATCTCAGCCATTCTAACATATGTTAACTATCCAATCACTAGTCGCAAAACGCATCTACAAGATGTTCAGAAGAAAACAACTAAATCTACAGCAACACCAATTGCTAAATCATATATACCTCATATTACAGTTTCAAATGAAGTAATGGAAGTTGTGAATCATCAGATTGCAGATGTTATGAAGGCATTTAATCAACAACAAGCTGAAATCAAATAGATGAAGGAAGATGAAAAGACTATGTTACAGATTGTCTTATCTTCTAAAGCTAATAAAGAAGAATTTGAAGCTAAAGTAAAACAACTTGAATATGAGAACAATCAGTTGCTTACTCGTGGAAAGAGGAATACAAAGAAACTTAAACTACTTCAAGATGAAAACAAAGAAATAAAGGCTGAAAACAAAACATGAGAAAGATGATTGAAGATCTTTTCTCTAAAGCACCATAGTCGAAAGGAACTGAGGAGGAAGAGGAAGAAGAGAAAGTTGATTATGAAGATTCTGATGAGGAGGGTAAGGATGATGGTGATTTTAATGATGCTTCTGATGATGATGATGATGATGATGATGATGATGATGCAGGAGGAAAGAGTGGAGATAAGAATGATGATGATAGTTCAGATGATGATGATGATCAAGATACTGAACAATATAACTTCAAGAAGAGAGAATCAGATAAAGGTAACACATGTGAGCCAAGTTCGAAAAAGACACCTGGTGAGAATATGGATGAAGATGATAGTATTTTCTGGAATGAAAAGAATAGAGCTTTATTTGATGAAGATAAGATTTTGTATCGTCAGATGTTTGAGAAGAGTGTGTGGACTATTGAACTAACTGGAAGATTCCCCGAAATATTTGAAACTGATGATATGAGATTTGAGATTGAATACAACGATCCAGATCTTGAAGATGGGGAAGTCTCTGCTGCTGTATCTAAAGAGAATCTTGATGGAATAGCAAAGCAGGTTGGGAAATCTTTGGAAGAGATTATGCAAGATAATGAGATTCCTAACATTCCAGTCAAAGAAGCCGGAAATCACTCTGATGATCAAGATACTCCAGTTTTTGAGGATATAGAGATATAAGATTTATCACATGAAGAGTATCCTGAGTACTACAAACAGAAAGAGAATGTAGTGATTCCTGAGATAAATAAGCAAACACTTGATGAAGCTGAAAAGCTTGCTAAACTGAAAGGAAATAAGATATTAGATGAAGTGTTTGGAAAAGAAGCTGATCAGAAACAAACTTATAAACAATCTGATGAACTGAAAGATTTAATGAGAAAGTTGAAAGAGAAAGAGGCAAATAGACCTATTGCAGAAGTGCAGGGAGGTTTCTACAAGTACCACAACGAAGTATTCAAAGGAAAGGTGTTGGGATGTGAATGCAGGGTGTGACTATAACAAGAAGCTGGAAAAGTATGTAAAAGTTTGTGAGGTGAAGAAAGGTTTGCACAAACGTCAATTAGAACCTGAAATGAGTTCAAAACAAAAGAAGATTCTCAGGATTAAACTGTTGAACAAGGCGCTTGATCATGAAAGACAACAATCCAAGCAATAGTCAAGGAGAGTTTGTAAGTGCATGGATGTGACTATCGCTTTGGATTTACATAATATGGCGTTTATAATAAAGACTTTGAAGATTTGAAGAACCCATTCGACCTAGCGTGGGGTCGAAGGGGAATTATGAAGTTCAAAGGAAGTTTATGATTGGTTGATTATTTGGTTCGATACAATGTCTAGGTCGAAGGGTCCATTCGACTTATATGAGGGGTCGAATGGAACAGTCTATATATAGTTTTGATTTTATTTTCAGGATAAGTTGTTGGTCATTTTGTCTAGGTTTTCTGTGTGTGTTCTATGTCAGGTCTAGAAACTTCTGATTGTGTATTTTGTTGATAAACTAAAGCTTATTGAGTTGTATTCAATTGTTTTATCAATGAAATGATTATTGAAATGGATCTTAACGTGTTCTGATTTGTTTTCTATCATTTTGCATGTGATTTAAGGTTCCCGCACCTAAATTACTTCATTTGTATGATTACGTAGTTGATTTCTTACAATTCGATCCTCTACACTCTTTTCATAAAACATTTGGAAATCACATCCTTCTTGTTCAAATTTATGTTGATGATATCATTTTTGGTTCAACAAGCACAAAACTGTGTGATGATTTTAAGAAACTCATACAATCAAAATTTGAAATGAGTACCATGGGAGAAGTGCAGTACTTTCTAGGACTCCAAATTAAACAACAATCAAATGGAACTTTTATACATCAATCAAAATATGTTAGAGAATTATTAAACGAATTTTCTTTACAAGACTGTAAATCATGTTCCACTCTCATGAGCCCAACCACACAAGTTGAACTTGGTGATCAAGGAAAATAGGTTGACCAAACCATGTATAGATGTATGATTGGTTCCATACTTTATCTAACTGCTTCTAGACCAGATATTATGTTTTCAACATGTGTTTGTGCTAGATATCAATCAGCGCCAAGGGAATCACACCTCATTGCACTCAAAAGAATTTTTAGATATCTGAAAGGAACTCCTATATTAGGGATTTGGTATCATGCTACCAGCAGTACCAGACTAATAGCCTTTTCAGATAATGACTATGCAGGGTGTAAAATGTCAAGAAAATCAACATCTGGTGGATGTCAATTCATAGGAAACTGTCTGGTGTCCTGGCAATCAAAGAAGCAAACTTATGTGGCAACATCAACTGCTGAAGCAGAATATATTGCAGCTGCAAGCTGTACATCACATATTCAATGGCTTCAAAATCAACTTCTTGATTATGGAATCAAAGAGACCAAGACTCCACTACTATTAGACGGTAACTCATACATTAGCATCATTCAAAATCCTGTCCAATTTTCAAAGACAAAGCATATTGAAATCAGGTATCATTTCATCAGGGATTGCTATGAAAAAGGGAAAATTAAGGTAAAATATGTGTCAACAGCTAATCAAATAGCTGCTGTGTTCACAAAACCTCTTGCCTCATCAACATTCCAGAGGTTAGTATCCATGCTTGGGATGCTAATTTTGGAGTAAAATTTGTAAGTGTTTTCATTTTTCTATACATATTTTACTTTCACTTATTTTCATCTATTTTAAAAACCTCTGATAACCAAAATAGAGAAACTCCTGGTGTACGAAAACATCAGAAAGGGAATATTTTCTGAAAAAGAATAACTACTGATAGTAAAAAAAATCATCAGAAGTTACATTGGGTGTTTTAACTTGCTTTCTCATCAGTTGCTAACAACTACTGAAGAGAAAATCGGAAACTACAGATGAACAAATATGTTTCATCAGAAGTTTGGTCAATAAGGGTAAATCAAACCTTTTCCATCAGAAGTTTGACCAAAGGTGCTTATAAACATCTGAAAACCCCTCTTTTCATACTTATCGTTTCAGAAACAAAAATTCCCTCTCTCTCAAACCCTCTGAAACCTAAACTACTATTCAATCAAAAAACAATGGCTCTCGAACTAAAACAGGGACACAATCAACGTGGCTACTTCACAAAGGACGAAGCTTGTTCCCAATACGATGAAATCATTGATTTGGTCGTCAAATCAAGCTATTACATAGCGTTCACTGTAGACCCACCAAGCCATATAAAAACTCTGATTAAGTTTTGGGCAAACAATGTAAATGTCACAGTTGATAACAAGGTCATTTCCTTAACAACGACAATCAAAGGGAAGACTATGGAAGTTAAGTCGAAGACGTTGGGCATAAGACTAGGTATGGAGGAATAAGTTTTGCGCAAACGTTGTCGTTGTCACAGTTGATAACAAGGTCATTTCTTTAACAACAACAATCAAAGGGAAGACTATGGCAGTTACATTGGAGATGTTGGGCATAAGACTAGGTCTGGGGATGCGCAGGCCCTAGAACACATTCCCACTGGAACTGTTCAACTGACCATGACAAAATATGGTTACCAAGGTACTCTATCACATGCTACCACTTATAAAAGATTTTTTGTTGTACCATACAAATTGTTGTTTCATTACATAATCATGTGTTTGAGTCCCAAAACTGGCTCTTATGATCAGATGCCTTCTGCTTTGCAACAAATCTTCCATTCCATTGTGAATGAAACACCTTTCAAGGCATCTTCGTACTTTTTCAATGAACTGCTTTTGCATCACGAAATGATAAAAAGAAATTTTTGCTTTATCCAAGGTTCCTAATTACTGTATTATTAAGGAACTTGGTGAAGAGGTACTTAAGGGGAATTCTTAAAATCATAGACCTTTAACCCCTCAAATATTCTCTAGGTACAACAAACCGGCTTCTATGCCAGAAGATGACCTTAGGGACCAAGAAATAATCCCTTAGGAACCCACGTCTTCAACCCCCCCCCCCCCCCCAAGACCAAAAAGCCCAAGAGAAAATTTTCTAAAACCACCAAGTCTAAAAAACACCTTAGGAGGTTGAGATGCCTGAGGATGTTAATGTGCAATCTGCACTTGATAGAGATGTAACTGAAACTTCCTTTCAGTTACATCCATCTCCACTAACACCAAAAAGAGCCAAAACTATTTCAATTCAGTTTTCAAGGAAGAAATCCAAAAAGGATAAAACTTCTGAACCTATTCCTGAAACTACTGAACCCATTAAAACCACTGAACCAGAACACTCTCCAATACATATTAGAGATAGCACAATTTCTCTCTGGATTGAGAAACATCTCATCATCTAGTGGCATTCCCCAATCACCACATCAAACAGAGGAAGAAGCTTCAAATATGGCCATTGGTGAGAATATAATCAACCCTATCCTAAGAGATAAGGAAGGACCAAGGTCTCTTAGCCTAATCTTTGAGACCTTAGGTACAAATGAGGCTTCTACTACTCTTTTACCATCCCTTGATAAATCAGAGGCCAGTAATAACATAACCAAGACCTCATTTGTGGCAACTACTAATGAAGGCCTTGAGCCTAAGGCAGGAAATCCCTATACCCAAGAAAAAGGGCTTAATGAGGCTACTAGGATGGGCCTAGCTCATGATACAATTGATGATGTCATCATTGATGAAGTCATCAGGGATTCAGATGATTCCATTAACTTGGATGCTGATTCAAACATTCCATAAAAAGAATTGATGGCTCACTGTGAAGGTCCTGAATCTAATGTATCCAAACTCAAGGATTTGGTCACAAAAGATCAGGTTAAAGACCACTTACACCCAAATTCCCCAAAAGTGGCATCCCCGGTCTTAACTAACAGGAACTCCTAAAAATATCACCCCCTTCTCACTCACAAAAGCCTACCCAATCTTCCTCTGGTGCTAGCATAGACATGAACCAACTATGCATCCCAGAAGGTCCTTTATACCAGATGATCCACCAACTTATTTCATCACATCTCCAAACCTTCACAACTGCTATGAAACTAAAAAACAAGACTCAATCGGAGATGATAAATAATGCCATAGACTGAAAGATGGGAGAGTTGTCCAGAAGAATTGAAGACAATAAAAGACAATTCGAACACTTATCTGGTGTTGCACCTCCTGCTCCTTGGTTTCCAAAAGTGGGTGAAGCCAAAAAGGACGAGATGACAGCCAAAGGCAAAGGGCCTTAAAAGATCTCTCTTGAACAGTCAAAGAAAGTAAGAAAAGAACAACAACTCAAGGATGCCCAAAAATAGTCTTTTAAAACTAAACAAGAGATTGCACTAAAAGAAAGACATGATTGGCAAGAAAAACAAGAAAGGCTCCTTAGAGAGAAAGCTCTGAAAGCTTCCCAAGGTTTAGAAAAAACTGCTGAATACTAACCCAAAAGTATTGAAGACAATCCTTCAGTAGTTGGTACTCAGACCAACCCTTTAGTAGTTGCAACTCAACCTTCTATCCGAACATCAACTGACCCAATTCCACCTCAAATTCATGTGCCTACAACTAAACCTGTTTTAAACCCTTCACCAATTGCATTCTCATCTGAAGAAATGGAGAAGAGTTTATTGGCAGCACAAAGAAAAGCCAATGAAGATGAGATCTGGAATAGTATAGAAGAAAGGGAAGACCTGAGCTTCAATGATAAACTCAAAACATATGAAACCAAATTCAAAGAGTTGGATGAAGAAGAAAGGATTGTTGAGGAACAAATCCTGATTGTTGAGGAGGATAAAAGATAATAGCTGATTAGCTGGATTGTAAGGAACATCAAAACTAAGAAATACTCTCTTAGAGACCTAAAGTCTTCTGAACTTGAATACAGAGTAAGGCTGATTCAAGAAAGACAAACTGCTGAGAAAGATAAGGAGATAAAAAGGTCTAAAATGATTGAAGAACTGGCAGCAAATGAATATGGTTCAATAGCTCAACTATCAAGATGGAAAGAAGCTGATCTCAATGATACTTACAAAAGATTCAAAGCCTTGTAGAAAACCAATCGTGTGAAGTTCAAACCTTCTGGAGTTTCCCAAACTTCTGATCCTGCAAGAAGTCCACTTTCTAAAACTACTGCCAAGAAGTAAAAGACATCAGAGGAACAAATCAAAACTGACTTCAAGATGATCCTTCTAGAAAGAAACACTATTGTTGAAGAAGACTTTATATAGGAAGAGAAACCTCTGATTATACAAGATAGAGATCCAGCGACCTTTGCTTGCCAACTAAAAGAAACCATCACAGACCAAAAACAAACCAAGGTGATCACTAAACATCGCATTCCCATTCCAAGTGATACCCCTGGTGTTGTATTAGTTGAACATAGAAGAAGATCTAACCTGATTATTGCTGAAGTAGAAGATCAACCAAAATTAGACCTATCTACTAGCTAACAACCATACCTTACAAAATGGATTTTGACAAGTCTAAATCCAAGATTGTGAAGTGGTCCTTCACCCACAAGTCCAATGCTATCTGCCTGGAGAGAGAAGAGATGTCATTCAAACTACTGAAACACAAGAGTGAGCTGAACAACCTTTCAACTGAAGATCTACTTGTTGTTCAGTACCTAGAACCATAGTAGGGACCATTCCTCATAAGTCAACAAGTCAGGAACTCAAAATGTCTATGGTCAAAGAAATATGGAGGATCCTAGACAGCAGAAAACAAAGAGGATTTGAATAAAGAGTAGACAAGGTTTTAGCTTCATCAATCCAGGGGGAGATTGTTGGGTCAAAGAGGATTAATAAGAATTTGAACCTTAGTCTAATATCCTCTCTGAAAATTTTGGTTAGGTATAGAAATCGTTGAAGAAGAAATGGCAAGTACTAATGAAGACTGAAACTGAGACAAAGTGCTGAAGAGTAAAGTTCTGAAGATGAATGAGACAAACATCTGAAGAACAACTATTGAAAAACAACTCCTGAAGGATTGCTCATCAGCAGTTGACTACTCATCAGCAGTTTCGGTAAAAGCTTCCCACCGCCCTAAACTTCAGCAGTTTCATATTATATTTGTATTTAATAGATATTTTTTACAAGTACCAATGCTACAGCCTGTTGTAGTATTATACTATTAAACCTATGTTTCATATGCACGTTTTGTAGTCTATAAATAGAAGGGTTCATACCTTCTATTTATTACACACGAATATACAGACTTTAAGTCTGAAATCCATTATCTATTATATGAGAACCATTAGAGTATTCACAGCTGTTTTGATTCTCATATACACTTATTGCACTTTAGTTTATCATTTGAGGGGGAGCATTTACTGATAATAAAAGTGAACTGTTAACTTAGAACAATTATCATTATTCTGCTGCATATTTACTTTGATAAATTAATTTTGCAGGAAAGAAACTGTGTAACTTAGGTCCCTACGGAGATCCCCCATTCGCACCATCGAGGGTACGAATAGGTCCATTCACCCTATCGACAACTTAAACTAAGACCAAATACAAAACACGACTCAACTATCGACTAGTAGCGCCGCAATCGACCCAAAAGCTACAGACACGTATGAAAGATGCATCTACAGACTCCCCTTTGTCTGTAGCTTGGGTTTCTTCAGTTGTTATCTTGGACAAACTTCAATTTCAACTTTGCCATCTTTGTTTTAACAGCAATGTTCTTTTCTACCATTTTCAGTACATTCACCTTACGTTCGTCGAGCAGCGCTTTGTAATGACATCCTAAATATAGATCATATGCAAAGCAACATTTGATGACTCCTTGATATATCCATGCTTACTCTATGTCTAATGCATCAAAGTGAATTAGATTGAAAAACAAAGTTTCAATGTCATCTCTCGAGCAATTATTCAACCACATGGGATCAAAATACGATTTTTTCTACAAAGCTTGGATTTATCTTCATTGTCCATCACAATCACTGCTTCACCTGTCCTCCGATCATAATACCAAAACACGAAGTACTCACTTATGTTTTCTTTGATTGGCATCAACAGAGTTTTCTTCATACACTTCACATGTTTATACTTCAACGTCACTAATGGTATATTGTTCTTCAGATTTCTTTCTTTATGAACAATTCTCTTTGGGTATTGCAGCTTGAACACATCCCACTTTGTCTGACTTTCTCTCATCAACTTGTCAACCATATGCTCTAGCAATTCACTAGCACCAATCAACTTATGTCGGCATATATCTCTAAAGACCCAATAAGGAAGAGTCTTCAAGTCATGAAAATGACTAAAATATTGAATGCCTTTTCCCATTTAACTCCAACACATCACAATTTTGGAAAGAATTTCCAACTAATCACTCTTCCTTGTAAAAATTTATTGTGGTACGTGTAGAATTCTGCTTGAATTGGTGGAATATTACGGTTGTCTACTTATTCTCTTAACCTTGGAAAATAATCTTTCAAAGTGTTGGACTGTCGATGAAAATCTTCTTTTTCAGCATCATTGAACACCTCATCGATTAGAATCTTCTCTTTTTCTTTTGCAATCTTTTCAGCTTCCTTTAGAATAGCATCATCAACAAATGGGATACTGTTCATGAGAAATATCTGTAGATGCACGAAGTGCGACTAGTGATTGGATCTACATAATTAACATATGTTAGAAGATATGCTGATGGGTTGAAAGTGGAAAAAGTGGGCGAAGGTGGAAGTAATGGGCGAATGTGGAAATTACACAGGAGACAAACTGGGCGAATGTGGAAAGATTCCACATTCGCACCTTAGAAATGGGCGAATGTGGAAAGTGTCCACATTCGCACCATGAAAAGGGGCGAACCTGCAGACACTATAAATAGATTTTGTGAGTTTTTGAGATTGAGAGAGTTTTAGTTGGAGTGTGTGTTTGTGTCAGGTTCCAGGTGTAATTGAGAAAGTGTTTAAGTGGTCTAGATTAACGTGTGTGTGATTGTAATTGAATATTTGAGAAAGTTAATCTATGAAAAAGCTTTGAAAATGATGTTAATTGTGTTTTGATCCGAGTTTTATCAGTTTGTTCAGCGCTAGGGTTTCCGCACCTGGTTTTGTTACTTGTATGATCAATTAATCGTGTTTCATCTAAAATCTTTCGTTTACAAAGTGAAGAAAGTTAACTCTGTTGAGATGCCACTTGAGCGATTGCACATGGATCTATTTGGACCAGTCAAGCGCAAAAGTCATCTTGGAGAGCTTTATTGTTTAGTTGTCACTGACGACTACTCAAGATTTTTTCATGGGTGATGTGTTTGCAGAATAAAAGTGACACCTTTAACAACTTAAAAGTTCTGTTCACTCGATTGGAGAATCTCTACAACTTGAAGATAAAGAGGATTCGGAGTGATAATGGGACGGAGTTCAAAAATGCCAAGATGGATGAACTTTGTGAAAGCAAAGGGATTCATCATGAATATTCGGCTCCGTACACCCCACAACAAAACGGTGTTGCTGAACGAAAGAATAGGACTCTAATTGAAGCGGCTAGAACAATGCTCGCAGACTCAAATCTTCTGGTAATGTTCTGGAACGAGGCGATTTATGCAGCAAATTATACACTCAATCGGGTTCTAACAGTGAAGAAGTTTGGTAAAACATCTTATGAGCTGTTACACCGACGAAAGCCGAACTTAGAGTATCTAGAACCTTTTGGGGCACCATGCACGATGTTGAATCCAAGCGAGAAGTTTAGTCCTAAAGCTGAAGAGGGATACTTTGTTGGATATGCAACCCCGCTCAAAAGGGTATACAACAAGCGAACTCGTCGGGTGGAGGATTGGGCTAATGTAGAAGTTCAACGATATACACAAAATTTGCAAGGCACGGGTCCTGATTGGATGTTTGATTACAAAGACTTCTTTGAATCATTCAATCTAGATAGCTTGGTTGAAGAAGCTGTTATCAGATTACTTTACGAGTGTGAAAACGCGACTACTTCACCGTTGGTGCGTCCGATCACCGTGAACCCCCTACCAGCTTCTAATGATACCAATGCTCCTATACAAGAGGAAGAAGTGTTTCAAGAGGCTTCAACTTCATTAGACTCTTCAGAATCTGAAGATGAACAATTTGAAGAAGTCATTCTTGAACATGCAGAAGAACCAGAGGCACCGCCAGTGAACCCAACTCAAACTCCAGATGTTGCTTCATCATCTAACACGGGTCATGATCTGGATGCTGTAGAGAACTTGACTGTTCAGACGGGAGTTACTGTACCTGAATATCCGGAATCTCGGATTCATCGTATTTACCCGCTGGAGCAAGTTATCGGTGATCCTGGAAGCAGTGTGATGACCAGAGGGCAGCTGCGAAGTGTTAACTCGCCAGAAAGTTTTGGTGCTTTAGCGTTATATGCTAAAATTCAACAATCTGGTAGTCAAAATGATTGGTCGTTTGCGTGTTATGTGTCGCAGGTAGAGCCAAGGACATACAAGGACGCTTTGCGGGAGGACGCCTGGGTTGAAGCAATGCAGGAGGAGTTATTACAATTCCAGAAATTGGGAGTTTGGACGCTCACGGATTTGCCACCGGGAAGAAAGAAGATTGGCACTAAATGGGTGTTTAAGTGCAAGAAGGATGATCGTGGGGTTATTGTTCGTAACAAAGCCAGATTGGTCGTGCAGGGATTCCATCAAATTGAACGGATTGATTATAACGAAATCTATGCTCCTGTAGCACGCATTGAACCTATTCGGATGTTCCTTGCGTTTGCTTCCTATAAGAAGTTCAAAGTCTATCAAATGGACGTCAAGAGCGCATTTCTGTACGGGAAAGTCAAAGAAGAGGTTTATGTCGGGCAGCCACCAGGCTTTGAAGAACCAATCCACCGGGATAAGGTCTACGTGCTGAACAAAGCTTTATATGGCTTGCACCAGGCTCCGAGACAGTGGTACGAGGAGCTAAGTACATACCTCATCACAAAAGGATTTAAGCGCGGACTCGTCGACTGCACCTTATTCACGAAGAAGTCAGGGGATGATTTGCTTCTGGTGCAGATTTACGTTGATGATATAATATTTGGTTCAACTAACGAGCTTTTATGCAGGGAGTTCGAAACTGTCATGCAGGAAAAGTTCGAAATGAGCGCAATGGGGGAGATGCAGTTCTTCCCAGGCTTGCAGGTGGACCAAAGACCCACGGGGATCTTCATTCACCAGACGAAATACGTATCCGATATCTTGAGCCGGTTCCAGATGGAGGATTCCAAGCCGATGGATACCCCGATTCAACCCAATCACGGGATTGGAGTGGACGCTAAGGGGGAGCTGACGGACCCATTTACATACAGAGCAATCATCGGATCTCTGATGTATTTGACGGCGTCTCGACCAGATATTATGTACGCAACGTGTCTCTGTGCCCGCTATCAATCGAAGTCGAAACAAAGTCATCTGACGGCGGTCTGGCGTATCCTTAGATATCTGAAGGGTTGTCCCTCAAAAGGACTTTGGTACCCTAATGATGATGATTTTGATTTTATTGCTTTTAGTGATGCAGATTGGGGCGGCTGTGATAAAGATAGCAAATCTTCTACAGCTGGTTGCCAGTTTTTAGGGAGCAGGTTAGTCACCTGGCAATGTAAGAAGCAGACTTCCGTGGCGCTATCTACCTGTGAAGCCGAGTACATCGCAGCCTCGAGTTGCTGTTTGCAAGTGCTCTGGATCCAACAACAGATGGTGGATTACGGTTTGCAGTTTCTTAAAACCCCTATACACTGTGACAACGAAGCCGCTATCGCATTAACTAAAAATACTGAAAATCATTCTAAAGCGAAACATATCCGGATCAAATATCATTTTATCCGTGATTGTTACGCTAAAGAATTGATAGATATGGTCAAAATTCATACTGACTACCAACGTGCAGATTTGTTTACAAAAGCTTTTGACAGATCACGCTTTGAATATCTTTTAAAAGTAAACAACATAAAGGAAAAACAGGACTAATCGGCACCTCGGTTTATCGCTTTTTAGTTTTAGTTTTTAATATTTTGCTAATTGGGAATTTCTCTTTGCTAATTGGGAATTTCTCTTTACTATCGTAATCCTCAAAGAAGTTGATGCTTTCGAGGGGATTGTTTAATCCTCAAAGAAGTTGATGCTTTCGAGTGGATTGTTTCTTTCAAATTTTTGTGTTATTGTTTTTCAAAAAAATTAAAAACCCAAAAATATGTTCTTTATTTTAGGGGGAGCCATTTTATCAGAAAAACCAAAAACATTGAAAAATTCAAAAAGACCTAAAAATTAGAAAATCAAAAATGATTTCCTGGATAAAAAGAGGAAATGATAGTACATCAGTGGGGATCTGACACAGGCTAAAGAATTGTATAGTATAATGAGGCGTGTGTTGATTACGTGTGATATGCTGATAGGCTTCGTAGACTAAAAATTGCGTGCATTAGTGATACAAACATAACGAACTACGCGTTCGTGGCTGAACACCTCATGGGCATATGGTCTTAGTACCGTAATTTCGTTTGATAGGATTGCCAAAATCTGAGGTTTCGGGTCGTTATGTTATGGTTATCCGGGATATTCTGATTAAACTTTTGTCGTATTGATTTACGGACCTAGTTTCATCAGAATATTTGCTAAAAGAGCTTAAATGCCAAAACCAAAAGTTACCGAATTGAGGAACTTTATGTTTTATTGATCAAAGATCATTATTACATCGTATTGACTTCCGGATGCAAATCAGTGGTTAATATCAGCCTCAACCTAGTGTATATGCACATGTTACTCTGCTACATTCGTTTACTGACCTGTACACCTCTGTGCTATATACTTTGTAACTTTTACGGATAACTCTGGCATAATCACGCGTTACGACGAAGCTTTGTGCAATTACTTGATACGGGAGTATGTCGTGTGTGTGGGCACCACATCGTGTTAGTCTAATACACCTAACTCGTATCATTTTAAAGCATTGCGTAATAGTCTGCATGTGAGCTTCGGTGGACCGCAATATCAGCAATTGCCGTGTCACATACTGTTTCTAATGATAATATTAAACAAATAGATCAACGCTGTGATCAGATTTCTCAGAAAACTGATATGATCCTCTTACCGGAAAATTCATAAAAATATGTTGAATTTACTTTTATGCAATTACATTTGAAAATTCAAAAAGATTTTTGGTGTGTTTTAGCATAAACTTTGAAAAATCAAAAAGTTTTGTTTCAATTTTATTTTTGATAACTGATGTTGGGATACTGAATGTGAAGGCTCAGATGCTTAAAAGTTGAAAAAGACTGCAAATGTTCAAGTTTCTGGTTCACATTGAAAATGTTTTATAGTTCAGGGGGAGAACTATTGAGGGTCAAAAGGAATGTGAAGAGTACTTCCGAGATTTTTGTCGTGTCTAACGCTGGTTGTAGTTTGTGCAGTTTTTAGTAAATTTTTCTGCAGAATCAAACACAACAGGTGCACTATTCAAGACTCATCGACAAAGTGTGTAACTGAACAAGACCCAAACCTGAACATCAAGATTACCAGAACAACAGAAGTTAGTAAGAGGTTAAAGAAATGATGAAGATTGAAGAAATCAAGATTATCGTCTATATTCATCTCTGGATCATCAAATGACAAAGCCAAGATTTCTTGAGTCTGTCTAAGATTTCAAAGCTTACTGGAGAGATAGACAGGAACTTCGACACAAACGTGCATGAAGATGGAAAGTTTTCAAGTCGAATTGATAACTTTCTGATTTGGTACATCACTAGCTAGGTCCAAGGGTGAGATTGTTAGTGCATTATTCATGTATGTCCCTAGCTAGTGATCCGGTACAGAATGTCGAAGGTTCAGATAATCAGAAAACGACCAAGACTTAAACACGAAGACAATCCAATCAATAGTCGAGGGGGAGTTTGTAGATGCACGAAGTGCGACTAGTGATTGGATCTACATAATTAACATATGTTAGAAGATATGCTGATGGGTTGAAAGTGGAAAAAGTGGGCGAAGGTGGAAGTAATGGGCGAATGTGGAAATTACACAGGAGACAAACTGGGCGAATGTGGAAAGATTCCACATTCGCACCTTAGAAATGGGCGAATGTGGAAAGTGTCCACATTCGCACCATGAAAAGGGGCGAACCTGCAGACACTATAAATAGATTTTGTGAGTTTTTGAGATTGAGAGAGTTTTAGTTGGAGTGTGTGTTTGTGTCAGGTTCCAGGTGTAATTGAGAAAGTGTTTAAGTGGTCTAGATTAACGTGTGTGTGATTGTAATTGAATATTTGAGAAAGTTAATCTATGAAAAAGCTTTGAAAATGATGTTAATTGTGTTTTGATCCGAGTTTTATCAGTTTGTTCAGAGCTAGGGTTTCCGCACCTGGTTTTGTTACTTGTATGATCAATTAATCCTGTTTCATCTAAAATCTTTCGTTTACAATATCTTCAATATCGATCTCATTGTAGTTGTCCACATTTTCATCATCTAAATGCTTTCCAGGTTCGATCACTGGTATGTCTGGAATTTCATTCTTCTTGATAAGATCTTCTAATGTCATACCAACCTGTTGTGCAACACCTCAAGAATCTCTCGAATCATTTATTTCTGCGTTGACTTCACCATCTTCTAATACAGGGTCTTGATATTCCGAATACATCTTCATGTCATCATTCACAAATATTTCCCTGAATTTAGAAGTGAACTGTAACGAAACACATCCTTTCTTTATCATTTTTCTTAGTCGCTCCTTGTCTACATCTATCCATTGACCCCGATCCTGTAACACCCTAACCAATGGCGGAAACATCGAGGTGTCACATAGTGATGATTGTTTAATAGCTCATGGTATCAAATGGAGTTGAACATTTTTAAATGATTTACTGTCATACAATTAATGATTACATAAACTTGATTAATATAAACTAGGTCCAAAGCTCTTATGCGTTCTAAGACTTGTAAAGTTTCAATAGCAAGTAAAACTTGAAACATGTTAAGTTGGAAAGATGGGGGTCAACTATAAATAGAATGTTTTGAAATAATATAAAATTTTAGACATGATTATACTTGTAAAAAAGAAGCATATGATAGGTAAAGTGGTGATTTTATTAATTCAAAAATTGTGGAAAAATAAGTGATGTTACAGATACGCCTTGTTCAGACTTTTCATTAGAGGTAACTTCTGCTAACTTAGCACGACGTTCATAAGAAAAATTTTCAATGTCATCATTAACATCATTTGAATCAATCGATCCATCTCCATCATTATAATCACCACCATCATCATCATCAGACTCATTGTCATCACCAGAATCATCATCATCTTCTTTTTCCTCAACATCATCTTCTTCAGATTCAGATTCCTCATCTTGATCTTTAGACTTTAATTTAGGAACCTTCTCATAAACCTTGTCAACTACTTTCTTCAGTTTCTTGTTCTCATTCTCCACTGCAACAATACGCTTCTCGTTGTTGACATTAGTGAGTTGCAGCTTCTAATTCTCAAGCTTTAATTCGGTAACTTCGTTTTCTAGCTTATCCTGCTTCTCCTTTGATTTGATTGTGATCTTCAACATATCCTTTTCACTGTCTTTAAGCTCCTTGATCTCTTGTTGATTCTTTACTATGATAGCCTTATGGACATCAAAACCTTTCATCAAGAGAGCAATCTGTTGTTGCATCAGACTAAAAGCATCTTGTGACACGGAAGCAATAGCTTGAGAACTGGATTCTGGTTGTTTTGTAGATGATGGCTTGTCAATACTTGATTACATTTCCTTCAGAGATTTATAAACACTGGATGGATTCTATTGTTGCAAAGACTATGATGCTGGCTTTTCTTTGCAAACTTCTGCATCTTTAGATCTTTTTCTCTTCTTTGCTGCAGAACTTTCTTTCAGTGCAGGTGAAGTAACAGGTGCTGTTGTTGATGTAGTTATAGCAGTTGAGGTTCCAGTTCCTTTAAATAATCTTTCTAAGTCTTTTTCCTCTTAACTCTCTTAGATTCTTTCTTTTCCATAGACTTCAAACGTCCATGCTTTAAATGTGACCTCCGAATCTGTTAAAACCCTGCTGATGTAGTACATAGGTGTTTGAACAAGTTTACGATCTACCATCAGCACTGCACTGACCGCTTTCTTTGTTGCGCATAAGTAAAGTGTGAGAGACTCCTTTGGGAGTGGTGAGGTCAGTGTTGGGAGGTCCATTAGACATTTCTTAATTTCTTGAAATGCCTTCTCAGCTTTAGGAGTCCATTTGAAGTAGTTTTTCTTGAGATATTTTCTGAGTGTTTTGCTGAAAGGAATGGACTTCGAAGCATGATAAGATAAGAACCTGTTAATAGCGACTAAACAGTTGTTCAATGTTTCGACATCTTTGATGGATGATGGCGAGGGCATGCGCTCAATGGCTTGTACTTTTTCAGGATTAGGCCGAAACCTATCCTTCGTAATCATGACTCCCAAAAACTTGTCGTCATATATGCCAAAGGTGCACTTGCTTGGATTCAGCTTCATGTTGATTTCTCGGAGACGATTAAACCTCTCCTCGATGTCTTTGAGCGTATAATCTTCCTCTTGGATTTTGATAACTAAGTCATCCACATAAACCTCCAAATTCTTCCTAATATTCAGGTTGAAAGAGCGATCAATCAAGCGTTCATATGTAGCTCCCGCATTCTTCAAACCAAAAGGCATCTTGGTGTAACAGTATACCACGCGATCGGTTCTGTATGCTTTTTTGTCTTCATCTTCCACCGCCATTTGAATTGGGTGGTAACCTTTGTAAAAATCCAGAAAACATTTGAACTTGAATGGTGCGAGGGAATCTACTTTGAGGTCAATTTTTGGTAAACGGTAGCAATCTTTGGGATAGGTTTTGTTCAGAACTTTGTAATCAACACACATCCACCAGCCTGTGCTCTTGGTGACCATCACCGAGTTCGCGACCCAGGTTTGGTATCTAGTTTCGCGCAAGATTCCTGCCTGTAATAACTCATCCACTTGCTCATTCATGGCTTTGTATACTATGGGTTCAACATATTTGAATGTGTTAAGTTTTTGCTGAGCCAAGCTTCAGGGGACCCCTGTCATGTCTGACGGTTGCAACGCGAAGATTTTAGTGTTTTGAATGAGTAGTTTCTTGAGGTGATCCCTGATGTTTTCCAAGACGGCTGGGCCTAATGTAATGGGCTGCTCTGGGAACTTGGGGTTTAAAATCCATTTCTCAGGTTTTAGTCTTGGTGATGGTTTATTGCTTTTGTGGGGATGAGCTGCTCTGCAATTGCATAGTACATGTTTGCCCACATGACAGACACTACCATAGGAGTTGGGATGCCAATTGCACCGTGCGGCGGGGACATAATCATGTTATACTTGTCCATGGAGTCGCGACCCAAGATTATGTCATGCCTTGATTTGGCCGGGATGACCAGAAAGTTGATTTCTTCAGTTTTGAATGCTTCCCGTCACCGATGGTAAGTGGGAAGTTATTTCTCCAAGCGGATGGACCACTTCATTTGAGAATTCCATGATTGGCGAATTGACCGGCTTCAGACGCGCTTTGTCTTAGTCATCAAGCAAGTTGTAGCGTTGCTCATACATGATGTCTGAGTTACTTCCAATGTCCATAAAGGCTCTGGTTATTTGATAATGAGTGAAAAGAGCTGTGATAACTAGTGCGCACATTGAGGAGGGGCCTCTTCTGACGATGGGGAAGATGAATTGCTACTCCCTCCAAGCGCAAGACAGTTAATTCTTTCTTTTACTTCCTTGGCGGTCGCGGCTACCACCATGGATCATCATGCTTACATTCTTGATATTCTTGGCCGGTGGACCATCATTTTTGTTTTGTCCGCATTGCATATCTTTCAGCAAATGTGATATTTTTCCAGACTTTAAAGTCGCCTCAATTGCCGTTTTTAACTGAAAACATGAATTAGTTTAATGACCGATGTCTTAGTGATACGCGCAGAACTGGTTGGGATTCAAACGATATCTTTTCTTAATCTCTCTTGGTGCAGCGAAATCCAAGTTTTCATTGGCCAAGACCTGTTTGGGAGTCCTTGTGAGTGGTTTCCATGAGTTGTGACTCATTCGCGCAGACTTGCTATCGCTTGACTGTGCTTGCTTGTATTCTACCACCTGCGCGGGTTTGGGTCCACTTGAGGTGGTGCTTGGATTCTGATCCAGATGGAGTCGTTTCCCCTTTTGTCATTTCTGCTCATCTTGTTTCTTGCGTACTGAGCTTACGCATTAGTCTAATGTGGCGCTCGGATTCTGCTCCAGAATGACAGTTCCCTTTATGTTCTTGCGTATAGTTTTTCGACGGTCATGATTTCATCCCAAGTGTCTAGCATGCATGTCTTTCTAGTGAGGGTACAGAGGAGCTTGTCATATTGTAACACTTGCTTAAAAGTTGTGTTCATGAGTTTGAACCCTATGGGTCTAATTTGGAGCGCCTTTTTGTTGAACCCGGTTATATAGTCTTCGATTGACTCATTCTCATGCCTGCACACTTGCAGAATATTTGTAGACTCATGCTCCTCGTAAGGTAGGGTATCGAACCACACTCATATGTGCCCGTAAGGGTTTGCACAAACATGTGACACCAGGCTGGTAGGGTCCATCCTGTTACCTTACCTGATGTTTCGAAGCTTCGTAGTTGGTCATCAGGGTCTGACGACACAATATACTTGCCTAAGGTGCTTAGTATTTTGGTTTTCGATAGGAATGGAGCTAGCGTAATGCGCGGGGTAAATTTTGACTTATCACGAAATGATGGAGGGTAGTACGGTTTGGTGAGGTCTTCTTTGGCGGACAAATAGTCTCCACACGCAATAGTGTTGGCATGGGACTAGCTATTTTCATGCATGAAGTGACTCCAGGACTCATCAAAGTCCTCCCTCCATGTCGGGTCTCCTTGTTTGCTCCCATTGTAGTACCCTGCACCGGGGAACATGCACAAGGTACTCTCACGGACTTCGGTGGGGCGCAATGGACTTTCAGAGGCTGTGTGAACCCGTACCTCCTCGAATGGTAACTTCTTGGAGATATCTTTGAGTTGTTGTTCGCGAACCATCTGATCATAACGAAGCTACAAAGCCTCATGTTCCTGAATGTAACACATCTCAAGGCTAGCTATTGACGCGGCGTTTTCAGCAGGAGGATTTTTTAGCACGTTAACGTTCTTAATGGAGAAGTGAAACGAGGTGGTTGAGTGGTGGGTAGCTGTGGAATGTGAGATAATGCGTCAAGCTTCGTTTTGATTTTCCTATCCTCCTTGTGGGTATTCTAGTAGGCTGGTACTGAAATGAGCAGCACCAATAGCAAAACTGTTCCTTGGGAAGGCAGGCATTGGTGAACTCATGGTTGTTGTGAAGAAAGATGTTAGGTTTTTTGCTATTCTAGTAATTGCTCTACACGGATGGTGCCAATGAAGAAACACTGATCTAAACAATACTCAAAAAATAAAGAGTATGAAGAGATGTTATTAATGCATATTACAAAGACTAAGACGAGTATCAAATGGACAAATATTTCAACCAATCTTTCTTACAATAACTTAGAGTAATATTCTGTGTGTGTGTGTTTAAGTGTAAATTTGGCCGACATCCTCTCCATATGGAAAGGGGGTATTTATAGTGAATGTGGTGCAAGCCCACGAGTTGGTAATGATTGGCAACTCATTTTCACGGGTCCCACGGATGTGACCGTTGAGGGGATTTATTTATTTTTTACATGTGGTGAATCACAACAGACCCATTTTACATGTACTACCAATCTTAAAACTAAAACTTTGGAAAATATTTTTGTATTAAGTCCAACTAGTTTACGGGCGATTTAACTCATTTATTAAAACCGGCCAATCATCACTTTTGAGTTATGTGGATAAATCAGATACACATGTTCTATTCATATAAATAAAAATACACAAGTCACTATAGGATTTCAAATATACGTAAGGTAACACTAATGTGTTTGATATATATATATATATATACCAACATGTTTGAATTTACACGTCGTCTAACTGACTTAACTCTAACTTGGAACTCCGTTAATAGCATGAGCAATAGCATCCAGTTTTATATATTTGATAAAATCAAAAGCTGTGTACCAAGTAAATAACAATAGAGAAAGTATAGGATAGAAAGTATCCTTAACGTGAGAAGGGTTGGAAGCTCGGATAACCTGCCACCTGTCAACTATGGTTAACCCAATTAAACTCAATTACAGTCAATTAAACTAATTACAGTCAAATCAATGGGCAAATCAGACATTTTACCTATAGTTGTTTTACGTAAATCACGTTTCTATCTTCGGTAACAATTCTCATAATTACGTTTTTTATTTTCAAATCCGAATTTGAATTATACAACACCCGTCGATCACATTACGATTCAATTAGTTTTTTAAGGTTGATTTTCGTAAACAAGTTGTTTGTGGATATTCACAGTTTGAACATCATCAACGAACACAAAAGGATTGAAGGTATTTTAATTATGTTTTCTGAATATTTGATGTGTTTATATTATAAAGTGCGTTTACAAGATTTCAAACATACATACTGAACATATATGAGTGCGTTTGAATATAATCATTCATGCGTTTAAATAGATCAAATTATCAAATGTGAATATGCGTTTGAATTTTTATTAAGTACGTTTATTTTTGCAGGTGTCTCCTTTGATGTTCCTGTAGAAGACCCAAGCTATTAACTCATTCATTCCTGATGTCACTGCATCACTCAAACTTGTAATAGACATGGAGTTTCCTAGTATTGATCATGCATACGAGTTTTATCAAAAATATGCAAAGGTTGCGGGATTTTCTATTCTAAAGGGTTGCCAAGATGTGCGCAAAGGTGTTCTATGAATCAAATACTTTATATGTTATAAGGAGGGTTTTAAGCCAGTTAAAATAGGTGCAGAGAATTCTAAGAAAGATGTTAGGACAAGGAAAAGACCGTCTATCCGGACTGGATGTAAGGAACATGTGAAGCTAAGTTCTGAGGATGGCCAGACCTTCAAGGTTTATGACTTTGTGGAAGGTCATAATCATGCTTTTGTATCTGAAAGTAATATTCATTTCCTAGTAGCTAATAGGAAGTTGACACATACTCAAGAAGAGATGATATGTTAGTTGTCTTCATTGAACATGGGCCTTGTCAAAGCTTTTAATATCATGAAGACTAAGTATGGACGGTTTGAGAATGTTGGTGCAAATGCTACTGATTGCAAGAATTTTAAAGGTGGATTAAATACTTTCATTGGTGATTATGATGCTGATATGATAGTGTCTAGTCTTAGGGATAAGAAGAAGTTCTTGCCAGATTTTTCTTTTGAGTTCATGTGGATGAAAAGAATGCACTCTCGAGTTTATTTTGGGCTGATACGTTATGCAAAAGAAACTATATGGAATTTGGAAATGTGATTTCCTTTGATGCAACACTTAACACCAACAAGTATGTTTTTAATTTTTAAAGTTTCATATCCAACTATTATATGTTCATAATTTATTTAAAAAATCTTCCATTGTGTTTGTAGGTACAAGATGGTTTTTGTACCATTTAACGGAATTGATAACCACTGTCGGAATGTCACACTTGGAGCAGGATTGTTATCATCTGAGACAACTGAATCATACACATGGTTGTTACAAGCATTTTCCAAATCTTTTGGAAAGCATCCAAAAGTGGTTGTAACCGATCAAGACACTGCCATGAAAAATGCTACCCATTTGGTTTTTCAAAATAGCAGACACATATTGCGCATGTGGCACATCATGAATAAGGTTTCTGATAAGGTCAGTATGAATTTTTCATAAAATCAAAGTGTGTGTTTGTTTATTTCATTGGTGCGTTCAAATAGTAGCATAGTAATTTAGGATATAGTGCATGCGTCCAAAGTTTTGTAACATTTTTTTTGTTTATTTTCTATGCATGCGTTCAAAGTTAACAACGCGCGTTTATTTTATCTGTTTTGTTTTTAGGTGGGTAGTGCATTATGCAATGATGATGAGTTTAAAAGGAGAATTTGTGCAATTGTATGGACAGAATCAATCAGCCCAGAGACATTTGATTTCGAATGGGGTGTAGTTATGGTTGATTACAAACTAACTAAGAACAATTGGTTGACTGACATGTTCAACATGAGATCAATGTGGATCCCTGCTTTTACCGGGATGAACCTATGTCTGGCCTAATGAGGACATCATCAAGATCTGAGAGTGAAAATCACTTTTTTTTTGCTAGGTTGCAAATTCTCAGTTGACCCTTGTTGAGTTTTTCAACCATTTTGAAACTTCACTTGAAGCTCAGAGATTCAACCATAGGACGAATGACCATGATTCAAGGCGTATCGTTCCTGATTTTTGGACTAGAAATCCTATGAGGAAGAGGCATCCAAAATATTTACAATGACTATCTTCTTTGATATTCAAGAAGAGATATATGCCACATATGAAGGATTAATAGGTGTTCACACCCAGAAAGCTAATGAAGGTTTTTTTGAAGATTTATGTTGAAGATCCACAGCACATGGTCAAGGTTTTATTGAGGTATTTTGTGTTTTTTCAGATTTCATATTGTGTGCATTTATATTTGATATTGTGTGCATCCAAAATCGTCAAATGTGTTTCTAACATTTTTATAGGTGCTTTTCAAGAGGGAAATTCATGAGGGTGTTGGAGATGTTACTTTACTATGTACTTGGAGGAGGTTTGAGTAGTATGGACTGCTTTGTAGGCATATATTTTTTATATTAAGGATGTTCAAAGTTAACAGATTCCCAAAGAGATATATTCTGAATAGGTGGACAAAAGATGTTCCAAATTAAATCAAGTATTCATTTGAAACAGCAGAGTTTGGTGATGACAAGACTAAACAAGCTAGTCGTATTGCAAGGGAGATAGTGTTGGCTGGTGAATATCTTACAAATACTTTAATTACAGATTTATCTGAGTTCACTTTAGTTAATGATCAAATGAAAGAGATGGTTAAGAGACCTAGCTAGAAGAAGTATGACAGATATGCTTCTCTTCTTGGCTGTGAGAAACTATCTGAGGCCGAACCCACTATTCGACTACCTAATGGGATCAAGAACAAAGGTCGTGGTAAACAGAAGCGCATCAAGTCCAGCATAGAAAAACAAGTTAGTCGAGTGGGTAAAAGGAAGAGAACTTGCAAGATATGCGGAGAGAAATGCCACGATCGATGTAAACATCAGAGGGATGGTGGTTCAACTCAGCCACGGGTTGAACAGGAGGATCAGGATGTTCAAGATGACCTTGAAGATAACAAAGAGGTTGAATTAAAAGATTCTGATGATCAGGAGTAGTTTGTAGATTCATTTTTTTATACACTTGCGTCTAAAAAATATATAGTGCGTTTAATGTTTGTTTTGATACACATTTTTTTGTAAATGTTTTACTACGTGCGTTTGAATATATACAAGGTGCGTTTAGACAATTAGTTCAAGTGTGTTTAAAGTAGTGATATAGTGTGTCTATATCATCCGATTCATAACATAAACTTACATAAGAACCACCATACACCACCACCATCACAACAATAATAAAAAAAATTACAAACATGAAACACTACCACAAAAAACACCCCAACCTCATCCATCACTTGCCACCCAAGATGTTGTCCATTGCCTTCTGTTTCCCTACCATGTTCCTAATGATTCACTTCTTTGTGTTGCTTAGTGTCTGACAGATGAGATTATCGAAAGATGCTTAGGTTTTGAGGTGCTCTATTGCTGCATCCCTGAATGGAGATTTTTCTTCACTGAGTAGCTTCTCATGGAAATCCATGTTCTTCATAGACTCCCTCAGGACCTCCCTTTGCACACCTAAAACCACACATGAAGAGTTGATGTCATCTCTTACGTCAGAGATGGAATCCACCATGATTAGAGTTTTCACTGAATATTGTTGATTGCATCTGTGTAGTTATTTGCCTTTTTTTAGAGTTTTTTAGTTGGTATGTGAGGCTTATGAATTGATAGTGTTTATTTATAGACCAAAAAACTTAATTACATATGATATGTGGTAGTTAAATATTGAATTTCAAGAATTAACTATATTCATTACCAATCAAATCATATTTCAGTAGTTAGTAAGATACTTTTATTTTTTACAATTAAAATATTCATGTAACTAGATATGTTGATTTTTTTACCATTAATAAGCTAAGAAACTTGGATTTTTCATCATTACATGTACGAAAACAACAAAAAAGATATTCTGTGTTTTTGTAATTCACGTGCGTTTGGATCGTACACTAAGTGCGTTTAACATTTTGCAACGTGCATTTAAATATATGAACGCGCGTTTGTTTTATTTGTTCCACCAGATGAACTTGAAACACACGTTACTTATTAACATAGATATGATGTCTTATCAGATTCTTCGTCTTCTTTGTCTGCAACTTTTTTTAAACCCATTTTTTTATGTTTAGTTGTTCTTCTTGAATCAAAATCGAAAGTCTCTGACAAATAATACAGGCATTTTTTTTATAATACTATGATTTCGAATGATTTATCGTCCCATTTATAATACTCTATTTTCTGATTTTTAATTTCAAATAGTGATCTTACATTTTGGTTCAATGTAATCGAATTGTTTTTTGTTATTTTGATTGTGTAATCATTCAAAATGTTTAATCGATTTCAAACGTTGAAAAAGTAGGTTTCGATTGATTCTGTTCTTACGATTTGAAAAATTTAAACACTTTTTCCTAATTTACCCTTGGTTAGATTAACCCAAATATGATTAGGGTTGTTAATTACCATCATGCCACCGTCTTAATCTAATGGCTGAGACTGCCTCATATGCTACTCACATTAAGGTTGATATGTACGTTATCTTTTCCCATAACAATCTATCTATACTATCTATACTATATATAAAGCATGAGGGAAGGATTCCTATAAAAATTAAGTAATTACAAATTTCATTGCCTAAAGTATAAACACTTGATGCATTTGTAAAAAGGTAAATTAGTCTTTTACTATCAATATTAAGGTTAATGGTAATTTGCTTATAAAACAACATTTAAAGCTATATGTCCAGCCATGTTATGCATACACATCCCAAAGGGCGTCCCATGGTTTTCTTTAAGACGCGTGACAGTTATCTATCATTAATGCTTCATATCGATTGCCTGAATACATAACGACTGATACCACCACCATAACCCTTCTATTGCTTCACATTGATGCCTTCCACTTACCCGAGAGAGAGAGAGAGAGAGAGAGAGAGAGAGAGAAATTGATTGACAGAGAAGGATTAAGATTGGGAATTCAGATAGGGTGACTATCGATGATGAAGTTGTTGCAGGGTCCGTTGGTGGTGTTGGCCAGCGAAGATGATGACGACGATCATAAAGGTACTCAGAACTGTTTCTCTCTCCTTCTCTAACTCAGAATCAAAGGTACTTGGGGTTAATGCTGATATATTTTGTCATGCCAGGTGTTCGATTAAATGCCAATGATAGATGCTGTCAGTTTTTTTACTTGAAACAATTATTATATCTGATCATTTGTATTATCAGGAGCATTACAAGATGTAGTTACGTTTTTTTTTCTCATCAGGTGAGTGGATGTCTCCTATAGCAGGATTCACTTTTCCACCTCACATCATCCATGTTAAAATTAGAGAGGTAGTTGACTGTTGAAAATAAATGGCATTACTAAATTGCATCTTGAATTTGTTTTTGAGTAGTATCTCCTTTCTGAACAAACATATTAAAGTGTTAGTTCTTATAATTCGATACTATGTATTGATCTTTTAACAAACAGATCAGATTGTCAATTTACCATTTCATCAACCCTGAACCCTTTTGGTTAAAAAGTCAATTGTAAGGTTAAACAATGCAGTATGTTGCAGCAAAGATACATTTGTGCATAATCAAGGCCAAGAGGTCTATGCATACTGTCTGGAAATGGTTCAGTCTTTGTGGTACAACCATGCCAATTTTCATCTTCTTGCGACACTGTTACCTATGAGGTTAGACCCTCTTATGCTCCCCAAAACTTGTTTGATGTAACTTTCGTATTTTGTTTTAATGGAAGCATTTTAATTAAGCAAAAAAAAAAGTATTAGCTATTGTTATTGCGTTGCCTATAAAATAGTAATGGAAAAAATTTAAATAAAGAAAATGTCTTGGACTTTGATTAAATTTATCAACATTTTAATCTTAGTGATGTGTTAGATTAATTAAGCCGAGTACTATAGTGGGTGAAGAGAAAAGACCTTTTCATCAATTTATAAAATGTTATCTATATATATTAAATAACCATCACACATGCTGCTATATAATGATGATGGGATTAGGGGGATCATGTTACTGTTAGATCAAGTGCATTAAGTGAATGGGAATGACATGCTAATTTTTTAATAGCGTAAATTACAATAAATCCGTCTTCGGCGATCTCAAGGAGAGTAACATCTTAACTCTATGGTTTTGCCAATTAGACCCAACCTATCACCCGAAATGCCCAAATGATATGTTATTGGTTTCCCTTTTGCAACCATTTAGAAACTTAATGCTATTTAAACGAAACTATATACATCATTCTTATAAACTGTGAAGTCTCATACTGATATTGTGTCTTTGTCGACCAAATATAATATTTTAGTTCTAAGCACATTAGTTTTAGGTACCGTTGCATTAACATTTCTATTTAAATTTGGTTACAAAATGGTTTGTCCACCACAAGGCGTGTGTGAACCCGCAGAGATTTGATAACTGAAGATCTGCACAACAAAATGTTGGCTGTGTTTGAGAACAAGATTGCTAATCCGCCTGAGGAGCTAAGTCTACCTTTCAAGGGAAGTGGAAACCTGAAAACAAGAGAACAAATTGCAGCTTTAGTCAGTTCGGGTCGGGCTGATTTGACCCGTTTTGCTTTTTCCAATGGGCATTTCATGGCTTTGTCTCATCAGGATGAGCATGCAACATGTCCAAGGTAAACTACCATCTTATGTTTCTTGTTTCTTGTTTCTTGATACTGTAATATATAGTTATCTGTTTTTATGTTAAGCAATTAAGCAGGTCAAGTGTTGTTATTGATGACATATTCTGCATCTTCAATGGCTATCTACACAACACTTGTGACTTACGTCAAACGTATGGGCTGTCAAGACAAGCAACAGAAGCCATGGTTGTTGTTGAAGCTTATAAAGTGTTGAGGGATCGAGCACCTTATCCTGCTGATCAAGTTATTAAAGAGCTTGATGGGAAGTTTTCTTTCATCTTGTTTGATTCTAAGGCAACAAAACTGTTTCTAGCTCGGGTAATTAATCCAGTTATACATAACTCATTCATGTTAATATTATGCAGAAAGTGGGATTAAAATTTAAATAGTGTTGTAGCAGGATCGTGATAGGTCTGCAGAACTTCACTGGGGCGTGTCGGCCGATGGATGTTTAGTATGTTCTGATGATGCTGAAATTGTGAGAAAACGTTGTGGAAATCGATATACTCCTTTCCCACCAGGTTAACCATTGTTTACTAACTTCTATTCAATTCAAGTTTTAATTCTTGATGTGTTGTTCTTTGGTGTATCAATTCCGATAATCACAGATTAAATTTTTATTTTAGGTTGTTTATTCAAGAGTGAAGAAGGGCTGATCAGTTTTGATCATCCGCTTAACGAAGTACGAGGAATTGTGAGAGAGGAAGAGGAAGGATGCAGCTCTGCTGTGATATTTCAGGTGGATCTGTACACTCGACGCTATAGCATTCCGCGTAAGGGTAGTGATGCAAACTGGGCAAGTGTTAGTGTCGGTGAAGGTGACTAAATAATGGTTGCTTTGCTATCTGTGGTTGTGTAATAAATCTCATAAGAGAAGATGTATTTTCACCTTCCATGTTTGGAGTTTTAAGAATATTACTTTTAATCAACTCAGTTGCCATCTGCAATATAGCTTTCAACTGTAAATTGATGCAAAGAAAAATATGACTTTCTTAAATTTGACTTTTCGGAGTCAAATAAATACGTTCTAACTTCAAGAGACGTGTATGATATCTTAGCTAATAAATAACCATCACAATTAGGTGATGCGGTGTTTGTCCCTCACATAACTAATTTGATTCAACACTTTTCAGTATGTTTGCAAGGTTAGATGGCATTTAGAAGTAAAATTATGTTTTTAAAAAATAGATAGAGTGAACCACCTTCTTTATAAATGTAAGATCTAAACACTTCAAATTTAACAATATAAGATCTAGAAAATGGTTTGTCCATCACAAGGTGTGTGTGAACCTGCAGAGATTTGATAAACTAATAGGAAACGAGTATCCTGTTGTAAATTTTATACCCGCAGCAACGCGCGGGCATTACCACTAGTATATTATAAAGCATGAGGGAAGGATTCCAACAAAAATTAAGTAATTACAACATTATATGCTTATGGTACAACAATTTATGAAGTTAGTAAAGGGCCAAAATGGTCTTTCTACATGAGTATTAAATTAGATGAAATGGAGAGAATAATCATTTTACATAAGATTAATTGTTCTTAAGTAATTACAATAATAATGCATATTGTATAAACCTTTTAAGTTATATGTATAATTAAATTTCAAATAAATGTGTAATCATAACCATTAAAACCTTCTTCCTTACTAATGCTAACTCCCGACTCTTCATGTCCTAGGGAAAATAGTAAATAAATATAGATGACAACCTTTTACTTTTCTCACTTCCCTCATACATTAGTTACAGACATCACATTTCTCTGTCTCATTCTACAATGATCAAGGGAAAGAACACTCCAAACGATCTTTAATCTGGTAAGTAAATAGAATATGTTCATATATCTTATTCACTATTGTTCATCTTTTATCGATAATATCATGATTTTTCTCTGGAAATCTTAAAACACTTTCTCATTCTCTTTGACATCAAACCACATTGGAAACAATACGCAAAGTGTCGTGACGTCTTTGAAGCACAAATCTTGTAAGTATCTTCATTTATGAGGCCAAAATGGTCTTTCTACATGAGTATTAAATTAGATAAAATGGAGAGAATAATCATTTTACAAAAGATTAATTGTTCTTAAGTATTTACAAATGATAATGCACATTGTACAAACCTTTTAAGTTATATGTATAATTAAATTTCAAATAAATATGTAATCATAACCATTAAAACCTTCTTCCTTACTAATGCTAACCCCCGACTCTTCATGTCCTAGAGAAAATAGTAAATAAATATAGATGGCAACCTTTCACTTATCTCACTTCCCTCATACATTAGTTACTAACATCACATTTTTCTCTCTCATTCTACAATGATCAAGGGAAGGAACACTCCAAACGATCTTTAATTTGGTAAGTAAATACGAATTTGTTCACATATCTTATTCACTATTGTCCATCTTTTATTGATAATCTCATGATTTTTCTCTGAAAATCTTAAAACACTTTCTCATGCTCTTTGACATCAAACCATAATTGAAGTAATACCCAAAGTGTTGTGACGTTTTTGAAACACAAATCTTGTAAGTATCTTCATCCATGCACGTTAAAACCTATTATTGACTTTAATATTTATCAATATCTAATAACTTTAATTTTTTTTTAATTTCTGATCGTTATCATAAAATTTGGTTCATGAACACTTTTAAATTGAATAGCATTAAAATGTTATTTCTTTTTGTTTTTTAGACAACAACCATAATAATGATATTAAGGGTTTATTGAAAGTAATGTGTTGGAATAATTTAGCAACAGGTTGGAAGGAAGTGTTATTCGTATAACTCAAGTTTTTTATTTCTTTTCTGTTTTTACTAAACTACTAGATCATAACATCAAGAGAACTAAATAGAGTTTGTTAACTTAACCATGCTTTGTATAGTTTAATTTGTTGTATTGTTTTAGTGCCCTAAGATGTTGTGGTAGATGTAATAGTGACAGAATATAAAACGAAAATAAAACTCTCAGTGAAAGAGGAAGATGGAGTAGCGATATAAGAAGATGAAACTCTCGGTCGCTCTTTTTATGAGAGTCTCAATGATGAAGACCGGTGGTCGAAGAATGTAGTTGGTGTATGTAACAAAAGTTGATTTCATTATGATGCAGTTGGTTGACATACGAAATTTATTCTTGAGTTACTATCTTCATGACTAATATTTTCTATTCTTTTGTTCAAATTTTATTTTTAAATTACGGACTATATTTATGGCTTGCATTTTTTATAATTTAATTGTGATGTGTAACGCTCATGACATCTGGAGACCACAACGATCCTATGAAAAAGAAAATTAACAAAAGTACTATAAAATATATTACGCGAGGCTTGATAAACTAACATAAAACAAGTGTCGCATTACAAATTATAATCAACGCCGGATCGCGCAACACTAACATTTCATTATTTGCTTCAATATAAGTCGTCCCGCCGCATCGCGCGGGCATCCCACTAGTTTATTGTAATAACTGAAAGCAATAAATCTCACATGGCACTCAAAGAGGACATCCTCCCTCTTGAGTGTGCCATGTGGCATTAATTGATTTAGGAAAAAAAATTTAAAAACAAAATTTGGATTTTTCTCTCTTTCATGTTTCCTCCCATAATTTTTAAATGTTAATATCTTTTATATACGAGATTTTTTAAAGAAAAAAATCACACCAAATTAACGAGCGTTAATATAGGTGCTATATAAAAAACGGAGAAAAAAACGACTATTTTTTGTTGGGGTTTGTTCATATAGGAAAAAACACAAAGTGTTCAGGTAATTCATTAATCATGTATAGACAGGTCAGTAATTATGTTCAAATCAGTAAATATGAATTCTATTTTCAACATGTGTTAGTATTGGAGTTGTACATTGTTTTAGATTAGGTGTTAATATTAGAGTTATACATTGTTTAAGGTTAGGCGTTAACATTAGAGATACATTGTTAATTGTTTTAGGTTAGGTGCTACCCGAAGCTTTTCTGCGTGTAACTGTAAATCGCATTATTCTATTTAATATATAAAATTGATATGTCATATTAGATTTCTCAACCCCGGGATAGGCAAGTCACTAATTATGTTCAAACCAGTAAATATGAATTCTATTTCCATTGAGAGCACAATTGGTTAAAATCACTCATTTCAAAAATAAAAGTCACATCTTCAAAATCACTACTTCAATCACATCCTACAATAGTTTCTTCTGGCTCTGCTCCTCATCCAAACATATATTTTCTTTTTAATATACATTTTCATTCTTATACAAATGATTAGTTATACATTGTTTTAAGTTAGGTATTAATATTAGAGTAATACGTTATTTTAGGTTACATGATAACATTAAAATTATGTTGTTTAAGTTTAAGTGTTAACAACGAAGTTATACACTATTTTAGGTTAAGTGTTAACATTGGAGATATACATTGCTTGTTGTTTTAGGTTTCTGCATGTAAATGTGAAGCATATCAGTCTATTTCGTATGTAAAATTGATGTGTCATATTAGATTTTTAAACCCGGAACGCTCCTGAGGTATAATCTAGTAAAAACAATATTGTAAGACCATACGGAGTGGAGAGGGGGATGAAGCGCCATGTGGTACTTGTCGGGCCTACGTGTGAAGGGTGAAAATTGTTGGGAGTGGAACGGGGGGGAGGGAGGGAAAGAAATAATATTATATTATATAATATGTGTGTTAAAGTTAATAAAAAAAAAACAAACCAATTGAAGCTTTGCACGTGCCCCACGCCAGTGAAGCCCCCCCTGTCTAAGGGTCTGTTTGGTATCGGGTATTGGAATAGACGAGGGAACGGAATAGATAAGGGAATGGAATGGACAAGGGAATGAAATGGATGATTACCATTCCATGGTCTTGTTTGGTTACCACGTAAGAATGGAATGAATAATTCCTTTGTATTGTTTGGTAGGGATAGAAAAGGCTTAGGAATAAAACCACTGGTGGTGAGTGGTGGCGATGGGGGTTGATAGTGGGTGTCGGTGACGGCGGAGGCGGTGGCGGAGGTGGTGGTAGTCGGTGGGTGGTGGCGGTAGCGGTAGCGGCAACAGTGGTGGTCAATGGAGGCAGCAACGATGGGTGGTGATGGTCGGTGAGTGTCGACGTTGGTGGTTATAGTAGTGGTAGCGGTGGTGGTGGTGGTGGTTGGTGGGTGGCAACAGGGAGTGACGGGGACAGTGAGTGGTGGCGGCGCGGTGGTGGTGGTCGGTGCGTGGCAGTGGTCGGTGACGGAGAGTGTCAGTGGTGGAGGTCAGTGCTTGGTGGTGGGAGGTGGGTGGTAGTAGTCGGTGGTGGAGGTGGCGGTTGGTGGTGGTTGGTGACGGAAAGTGTCGTGGTGGCAGTTAGTGCTTGGTAGTTGGTAGCGGTGATCGATGGTGGATGTGGTGGTTGGTGGTGGGTGGCGGTGGCAGTGGTCGGTGACAGAGAGTGTCGGTGATGGCGGTCAGTGCTTGCTGGTGAGTGGCGGTGGTTGGTGGTGGAGGCGGTCAATGATGGCGGTGGTTGGTGGTGGAGGCGGTCAATGATGGCGGTAGTCGGTGGGTGGGGGTGGAGGTGGTCGACGACAGAGAGTGGCGGTGGTCGGTGACGGAGAGTGGCGGTGGTGGTCGGTGGGTGGCGACAGTCGGTGGTTGGTGGTGGTCGGCAATGGCGTCAAGTGGTGGTGGTGATGGGTGGTAATGGTAGAGGTGGGTGGCGGTGGTGGTCGGTGCTGATCAAGAGTGACAAGGAGAATGGAATGAAAAAAAACAAGGGGGATTGATGGAATGAATTTTGGGGTCTGTTTGGTATGGGGTAATGGAATGGATGAGGGAATGGAATAGATGAGGGAATGGAATGGATGAGGTAATGGAATAGACAAGGTAATGGAATGGATCATTACCATTCCATGTCTTGTTTGGTTGCCATGTGGGAATGAAACAAAACATTACTTTGTGTTGTTGGATAGGCAGGAAAAGGCTTAGGAATAAAATCGGTGGTGAGTGGGTGATGGTGGTGACTATGGTGGTGGGTGGTGGGTGATGGTGGTGAGTGGTGACGATGGTGGTGGTGGCGGTGCTGGTGGGTGGTGGTGGCGGTGGTGGTGGGTGATGGTGGTGGCGGTGGTGACTATGATGGTGGGTGGTGACGATGGTGGTGGGTGATGGTGGTGGGTGGTGACTATGGTGGTGGGTGGTGGTGGCGTTGCTGGTGAGTGGTGACGATGGTGGTGGGTGATGGTGGTGGTGGTGGTGGGTGGTGATGATGGTGGTGGTGGTGGTGGGTGGTGACGATGGTGGTTGGTGGTGGTGGGTGGTGACGATGGTGGTTGGTGGTGGTGGTGGGTGGTGACTATGGTGGTTGGTGGTGGTGGTGATGGGTGGTGGCTTAGATGTTGTTAATGAAGGGTGAATGAGGGATGGAATGAAAAAAAAACATGGGGGGTGGATGGAATGAATTTGAGGGAATGGAATGCCTTTTGGAATGGGTGATTCCATTCCTATGACCAACCAAACACACTATTTTTCATTCCCTCGTAATGGTTCATTCCATCATAACAAACGCTACCTTGAGGTTTTTAGAGGGAATAGAATAGATGAGGTAATGGATGATTCCATTACCTTGTGTAACCAAACACCTTTTTTTTTTTCATTCCATCGTAATGCTCCATTCCATTCCACCTTTCATTCCTGCATACCAAACGCTACCTAATAGTTACGTATCTCGTGTGACAATAACAAAAATTAGTTACAAAATAGGTTTATGCAATAAAAAAAATGAAATGTAAAGTGGAAACCCGACCCGGAAGACATAGTGGTCAAGTTTGAACGGCGGCAATGGCACCTTTTATCTCTCTCTCTCTCTCTTGAGTGGTTTGAGGTAGAAGACAGAGAGAGGAGAGAGATGGCGATTCTTCATGTTATGTCGCACCTGATTCCATCTTCCTCACAGATTAAACAGCCTTCAACAAATCCCTTCGATTCCCTTTACCTGAATCATCCTCCTCCTAGATTTCCATCATCATCATCATCTTTTGAGTCGTCTTTAAGTAAGAGAAATTTTAGGAAACATTCAATCCGTACCGCTTTATTTACAATCGCTTGCTCTGCTTCTGCTACAGCTAACCAGGTAGGTACCACCTAATTGAATTGAATTGAATTTTAATGATGAAACATCAACTAGTAATTGGGTGTTGTTACAGGCTGATGTTGTTGTTGTTAAAGAGAAAAGCGTGTCAGTGGTTCTTCTCGCTGGAGGCATGGGAAAAAGAATGGGCGTATGTATTTCATTTCATTTCATTTCATTTAACAACAATTTATCATCATCATCATCATAATTTCCAGTTTTAACTTTCTTCAATCATACTTGTTTGTTTGTTTGTTTTTTTCTTGTGACTAGGCAAGCATGCCTAAGCAGTATCTTCCACTACTAGGCCAACCAATTGCCCTATATAGGTAATTCTTATTCTAACATAAAGTAATAATAATGACCATCACAATCATTATTTTTCTCAAAGCTCCAGCCAGCCTCTATTCCTTGACTTTACTTGGCATTTACAAATGTCACAACAAACTTTGTTAGTTAGTGCTACTACTTTGACTGTCTTACTACTTCCTGAGCCCTCATTTTCAACCTATTTACTTTTGATTTGGCCCACTCTATAACATGTCAAATAATCAAAATTCAAAACAGAAACGAACGTGTCAAAAATAATGCATGTCCCATTATGGGTGTGCAAAAAACCAAGTAAAAGGGCAGACCTGGTCAAAATACGGGGTCTGGGGCGGTCAAACCCGAAAATCTGATCTGGGATCTGTTCGGACCAGTATTGGCTATATGCAGTTTGGTTCTCCTCTTTAAAGTCTTAATAAATCATTTTAGTCATGCCTAGAGATTATTATTGAAGATTATAGTTTTTATAATCGTATTTGACACACTATATATGTTTATGACGTAAACCATCCTGACCTGCTGGCTGCCGGTATTACTATATTTACTCTTTGTTGTACATGTTATGTTTGAGGTCATAACCTACTGCTTCATTTAATCATTCAATTCAATGCAGTTTCTACACCTTTTCACGGATGCCTCAGGTTAAGGAAATTGTTGTAGTTTGCGATCCATCATACCAGGACATTTTTGAAGGTCCGATATGTTAATTGTGAATTTGTGATGTCATGCGTTACTCTTCTCAACTCCCACTTCAAAAAAATTATAAGACATTGATTATAAAAGCTTGATGTTTACCGTGTGGTCAGATGCCAGAGAGAAGATCAATGTGGACCTGAAATTTGCATTGCCTGGTAAGGAAAGACAAGATTCCGTGTACAGTGGACTTCAGGTTCATTTTCTTCTCTTAGCTAAAAAGAAACCCATCACAATTTGTCTAAAGTGCATATTAATGTATAAAACCTTTTAAGTCGTGATATTCGCAAAAAAATAGTATACTGAAAATTATGTTCGACACATTGTTTACCAAAAAACAAATGGACAGTTTTCCGGGTCGACCCAAACTGATCTGTGCAAAAATGAACCCATTTTGACTCTCGACCTAATCCATTATGCCATCTACAGTATAAAATAATATTTAAGTACGTATCACTTCTCCATAAAGTTTTTGGGTAGGTATTACTCATGTGCCATTAACTAACTGGTACTTGAACTGACTTTCTTGAGAGAGTTAAGAATATCTACGTTTTTCTATTCATCGTAAAAATTCTTTCCCTGATGAAGTTGGGATACGTGGAAACCAGATGCTGTATTGATACATGTTGGATTGTTTCAGTATCGATACTTATTGAATGTTTACTATTGGTGTAAAGCACCAATGACATCATGCACACAAACTCCATTTGACCCGTTCCCACTTCAGCTAAATTTTAAATAGTTAGAAAACTACCCAAATTCCCACTGACCCATTCATAAATAAATTTGTAGTGACTGCCACATAGATCAATCATCATGACATGCGTTTTAGTAACCATCTTGTGAGTAAAAGAGATGTTAATGCAATATCAATATTTCTTGCGTTAATTTCAACAGAAGTAGACATTATTGTCATATCATAATAATATTCTTTTTCCCTTCTTATGCATAATTCTTTATATACAGACAATTGATCTGGCCTCTGAACTTGTATGCATCCACGATTCCGCAAGACCTTTGGTGACATCCAGTGATGTAGAAAAGGTTTGTTAACCATTTTATCTTAAGTTGTGTCTTCAGTTCTCATTGATTTTTGACAGGTTTTGAATGATGCGTTGCGAGTTGGAGCATCAGTACTTGGTGTTCCTGCTAAAGCTACTATTAAAGAGGTATAACTACCTAATTGGGAAAAAAAATTTGTTCTTATATTTGAGTTCCTGTTTGTTTCCTAGCCTAGGTACTAGTAATAATGGTAAAAGGTTTGTCTAAAGGTGGGTTGCTATTAATTTGCTCAAATTACAAGATTTTTTACATTTACTTCCAGAGTTGCTTATCAGACATCTCCTTTTATCTCATTACTTGAATCATTTAGAGTTTTGTTTATTGTAGGTACGTTTGGTTGTTTTATTTATCTTGAATTGTGTTCAGGGAAATAGTGAATCATTTGTGGTGAAGACTTTGGACAGGAAAACACTTTGGGAAATGCAAACTCCACAGGTGTGTATATACAGTGTATATATATACACACACACACATGTGCATTTACATACAAAGGATCGTTCAACACAGAACCATTTCAAGTAAAAACACCAGAGCCTCATAAACACTTGTACCTATTGCTTTAACTATGATAAGCTGGTTATGTAACCACATAACGGCCTCTCTTTCTTTTTCCCACTGTAGTTTTACAGCACTACGTACAAATTCTTATGTGGTTCTCTACTTAAAGGTCATCAAGCCTGTGTTTGATTATGTGAAATCCCCTTGACGTGCGTCTTTGTTTACAGGTCATCAAGCCTGAGTTGCTGAAGAAAGGTTTTGAGCTTGTAAATAGGTACCACACTCATTTTATATCGAATAAATAAAGGTGGAAATTTTGGCCCATTTACTTGGTGTCAAATGGGTTAAACAAAATTTGCTAAAATGAAAACGGGTCAAAAGTTGCCAAAAGTGCTTTTTTAAATCTACTAAAATGTATCTGTTCAGATACTTAGATTATTGTTGCAGTTTTCATCTGACATTTGAAATAGTAACCTGTAACTTTTTATTTGGGTGCACAACAGAGAAGGCCTCGAAGTGACGGATGACGTGTCCATTGTTGAGCACCTTAAACATCCTGTATACATCACTCAAGGATCTTATACTAACATTAAGGTGCACTAGAAATTAGATAGTTTAATACGAATATGAAATATGCATCTATAAACCTGTAATACGTATTGCAGGTTACAACTCCGGATGATTTATTACTTGCTGAGAGGATATTAAATACCGAATCATTTGTACCAGCTTAATGTTCATTTTCTTTGAAACTGTAAATGCAATATAATAAGTTAAATGGCAATTTACAGGATGCTAGGGAATATTAATAATCAGAAAGTGCTTGTAATGAGCTGTACTTGGTTCTTCTCAGTGTTTTTGCAGTTTTGTATCTTGAAAATGTCTTTTTTTAAAGGATGAAGTAATTTACAAGAATAAGTGAATAACCCTGGTGTTGAAAATGTCTGTAGCGGCTTCTACTTTGTTCTTGATGTTTTTTGAGAATATTTGGTGATGAATAAATAAGAACGGTGAATTATGATTGTAAACCAGTTTTAAATGTTAAGCTCATGTAAGATGATTTGTTGCGACTCAAAAGTCAAATTTAAGATTTGGTCAAAAAAAAAAAACAAAAAACAAAGGCTTTTCCAAATTTGAAGCAAGATGGAGGTAGCGGAAATGAGAATGCTCAGGTGGATGTGTGGGCACACTAAGGTAGACCGAATAAGAAATGAGGATATTAGGGAAAGGTTAGGGGTAGCTAATATATCAGACAAGATAAAGGAGAGTAGACTACGATGGTATGGACATGTGAAGCGGAGGCAAATGACGGCCCCGGTTAGAGTAGTGAAAACCCTCTCAGCAGAGGGAAAAAGGTGTAGAGGAAGACCCAAATTGACTTGGGATGAGCGGATTGGGAATGATTTAGTAGAGATGCATCTCTCTGAGGACATGGTCAATGATAGGGGTCTGTGGAGGCACAAGATCAAGGTTAATGATTGTTAGGGAGGGTTTGGTTGTATCGTAGCGTGGTTCTAGGAGCTTAGACTTTGTCCCATGCTGGTAGGAGGTCTGTTAGGGTGACTTGTCCTGGGGTGTTTATGGATTAGGTTGTTTTTTGATGGCATATATACCTTTGTTTTACTACGTGACATTTTCATGGTTTCTCTTAATTCAGTAGCTTTGTATTTCTGTTTCTGTTTCTAGTGTTGTCTGTTTGTCACCTGTGTTTGTGAAGCCGGGGGTCTCTCTGGAAGCAGCCTCTCTATCCGCAAGGATAGGGGTAAGGTTTGCCTACATCTCACCCTCCCTAGACCCTACTCTTAGCATTGCTAATTGTGGGATTTACTGGGTAAGGTGGTTGTTGTTGTTGAAGTAAAAAAACTGTGGGGGACGCAAAATCCAAATAGAAATCAAGGTATTTTTTGCCAAAACTGTGGCAACACCACCGTTCCACCATCTCTGTCGCACTAAAACACCATTTCTAATAAACCCGATAACAAGATTAAAGGTCAATATTATGGGGGCTATTATTCAGACACTATCATGGAACAAAACGACTAGGAAAAGATTGACTCACAAGATCGATTCGATGGTCAACAAGGGTTGACGACCGACCTGTTTTAAGCTTCGATTACAGATTCTTTTGCTCACGAATTTTATGTTCAAAATGCAGTTTTAAGATGTTTAAAGGATTGAGAATGGTTTGCAAGGTTCAATTTATAGATGTGTATGAAGATTTTGAACGTTTGATCTCAATTTATGGGGCCGACGGTTACAGCTATAAACCTAGATTAAAACTTGATTATTACACGATGATAACTCTTAAAAGCATCCGGTTTTAGTGTGCACCTCTAAACAATCAGACATCATCACGATCATAAGCCTAAAAGTTAAAGAATAAAGGGAAACAATCAACACACATGGTGGTAAAGTTGGTTGCAGGTGGTAGTGTTGGTGGTGATTTATGAAGGTGGAGGTGGTTGTTGATGAAGAAATGAGGTTAGTGTGAGGGGGGAGATGATGGTGGTTTGGGAAAGAAGAAGAAGAAGAAGGGGGTGGGTTTAATATAATTTTTTAATTGTATAATTGAGGGTAAAAATGTATTTACTAGTTTTTAATAGAGGAAATTAACGGCAGTTAAGATTAAGCACCACACGAGTCCAGTTTTGACAAACTAAAGGACCAACGATGTAATTATTGAAGTCTTAAGACTAAGAATCCCATATTTGTAAACCACATGGACGAACTATGCGATTCTCTCTAATAACCTATGACCAACCTAAATTAGTATGGTTTTAATAAAGGGCCATTGACTACTCAGATTTATAAGGAAACACCCCTCCTGCCATTCACTATGGAAAAAAACCCAAACTAAATAACAATGTCAGTGACACTATACAAGAAAAGAGCCATTGTTTGTATACCAACACTGGTAACATGAACTGTCGAAACCTTTTAAGATAAAAGAAATTAAATACGATACATTGATTTTGTGGAACCTTTAAAAAACGTAAATACAATAAAAAAACACAAATGTTAATAAACAGTTGTGATTAAACCATAATTCTCTTTTAACTTATAATTTCTCAAATGAATACCCAACCCAAGTTATCACATAATTTAGAAAGAAATAAAAAGTTAAATGGAAATAAACATGTCGACACTAACCCAACCTGTATGATTTGAGGTCTAATGGTTTAAAAGCTACGTCCAGCTCAGCTTGTAATTTAAGCTGATGTTGTGATTAAATAATTTAATAATAAAAAAGCACTGTGTGCAGAATGTGAGCAGATAAGAAAAAGAAAGAAAGAAAGAAAGAAAACATGTTGGAGAAATCCTTAAACAAGAATTTGTTCAACTTCAAGTTATAAGCTAATACAACACTTTGGTCAAACTAAATCAATCCTTCACCTGACAACAATACAGGGAAATGGTGTCAATTGTCAAAATAAAAGATATACAGGTTAAACTAACACAACTGTTACCACACGTTTAGCATCTATTTTAATAATTGTTACTGTATTAGTTTTTTAAAAAGTGTTTCTGTTAATATTTATAACAGGTTGTTTAAAAAGGTACTTTTTGCTATTTTATGACGTTGTAAAAGAAGTGCTACTTACGTAGTTCATCAAAGGAAATACTGCTGATGCTTTCTCCTGTTTTGAAGAGGCGGATCTTTCCTGCATATTTCATCATTGTTACTCATCACATGCACCAAGCTTCATTCATCAAAAAGAGTATGATAGGTGGGCGTTGGTTGGTTAGGTAACAAGTATGTTGCTCAAACAACGCCTGCTACAAAACCTTAAATAACAAGTCACATTGTAAGGAATGGGCTTTCTTTTTTTCAACATAAATCACAAAATTGGTCGGTTTCATTCCAGATGCAACATACTGACGTACCTAAGGCCAAACTAGAATTACCTTTTTACCCCCTCGACACCACATCCGCATACCACATAATGCGGTATCAAGTGCAGATGGTACAACAACACATGATAAATCATGCAGCGTTACATACACCTCCCATTTTATAAATTATAACTAAAATGAGAGGCTTTTGTTTCTATTTGATAAGAAAATCTCTACTTTCGCAGACGAAATACCCTTCTCTAATGTAAGGAGTTATGATTTGAGAGTTTGAAGTGCAAGGAGAAAGAGTCGAGCGTGCAGGTCATACTGTAAATTGTATTTAAAGAAATGGACAAAGATAAATTAAGTCGGTTATGATAAGTCATTTATCAGTATCACATGGTCGCTTTCAAAACGCACATCCTTTTCAAATCCATGTAACAACATGGTAAAAAAGTAAGTTTAACATAACAACAATAGAGGCACAAACTACACTTGAGTGACAGATAACTTTGCAAGCAATATGATCAATTAAGAAATGATTAGATTTAATTAATAAAAAGGGTACATACCATCCCGACGAATGCAGATCTCGGGTATGTTTTTTACTTCACCATTAATACTATCGTTATATACCCTTGTTTCAATATCGCCTTCTACATAAACTGAAGAGCTGCACAGCATGACAAAATAAAGAAAGAAAGACACATAATAAAAATAAAATATGATGTTGCCTAGTAAATATACTTTTTGGTGAGTTGTTGAACAGCATAAGCAGCGAGGGTTTCATTGTGCACAGCAATTCGATGCCATTGAGCAGGTTTTGGCAAGTCTTTGGCTCCAGTTGTTCGTTGATCAAACATGCCACCTGTTCCAACCGTAAAAATGGTCACAGTTTTACCATTCCTCAAGATCTTTTGCATAGGTGCTTGCCCCACTTTTCCACAAATAATTGCCTGTAAAAATACATTTAATCCAATGAATTCAATTCAATGATGTCTAAACCTCAAAATTCAAAGAAAAATATATTATAATATAGGTAACTCTGGTTTTGAGATTGTTGACATTGATTGATTGATGTTTATTAATAAGCAAATTTTGTTCATCGGCAAAAATATTTAGAGCAGAAAGAAATGTTAAACCAAGAAGAGAATGAGTGGGATTGAAAAATGGAATAATAAACAATAAAAAAGAAAGAAAGAAAGAAAGAAGAGTAGTAGTAGTAGTATTAATTACCTTATGGACACCACGAAAGCCCCAACCTTTTCTAGGATCAACGCCTTGCACCTGTAACTCGGGTTTTTCAGGGAGGAATTCTTCATCATTAATATCATCATCATCATCGCCCAGACCAGAAGATGAAGAAGAAGAAGAAGAGTACAGTTTTCCTATTGCCATCCACAATTCGTAAATGCCATTCCTTTTATAAACGAAAAATAAACAAAGAGAAAGAGAAATACCTAATGAAGGGGTGAAGGCGTTAGGAAGAGAGACGCGTAACGATCTTGTGAGCTTCCTACCCACTGAACTCATCATCATCATTATATTTATTTAGCAGATAGATAGATGATTAAGGAACAGGGTTCAACCAGGGTTTTTGTTTTTCAACCCTAGACCACAAACGGCTTCGGCTTCCAGTTAACTTGAATAATCTCTAGGGTTCGTTCCTTCACGACCACGTTTACTTGTTTTTGTTAGACTATGGATTTGGGCTGATTAGTGTAGAGGTGAATCAACTTAGGGTTAGGGTTTGTTTCGCAAGAAGATTTTAAGAGCTTTTAGGAGTTTTAAGCTTCAAGCTTTTAAGAAAAAACTCATAGTCAATAAAAAACCTTGTTTGGTTGAAGGAGCTGGAAGGTTTTAGGTTGGAGAAAAAGCTCTACAGTGAAAAGCTACTAGTACTAGCGTTTAAGAAAAAACTCTACTAGCTACAAGCTTTTAATTAGTAAATGACACAAATACCCATTCTATTTTTAAAATAAATAAAAACTTTCCTTACAAACTTTTAATTATGCCCATTTTGGTCATTTTGTACATTTTAATAAAAGCTCCAGCTACTCTGCCAAACACCAAAATATATTTAAAAAGCTTCTAGTTACCAGCTTCCAGCTATCAGCTTGCAGCTACCAGCTTGCAGCTTCCAGCTTGCAGCTTCCAGCTTGCAGCTTCCAGCTTGCAGCTTCCAGCTACCAGCCTCCAGCTAGTTTTGCCAAACATACCCTTAATCTACTAACACTAGCTCGATACGACCGCAAACACAAACACCGTAAGTGTGTGCATGGTTCAGTTGGTTCGGTTATTATCTTCAACCAAAGTCGAAACTAAAGTCAATAGTTAGTCTATTTTAAATTGATGGGTTTTTTTTTTTTTTTTTGGTTCAGTTAATATCTAAAACCAAAATTCGGCTAAAATTTTTCCTTAGAAAAACATGAAATTGAGATATAAAATATGAAATTCATGAATTGGAGACGTATAAACTAGAAATATATGAACATTTAAATGGTTCAGTTCGTTAAACGATGGTACAAAAGAGCCATAACCGTTTGGTTAAATCGGTTTTGGATTAATAGGTTTTCAGTTAATTTCGGTCTGGTTGCGTTTGTTTTCTGTGTAGTTTAGGTTGATCATTCAATTAGTGCTTACCCTTAGATATTACGAATCACATGACATATCAATTTCTAAATTAAAAAAAAAAACTATAGAAATATCATACTCAAATTAAAGAGAATGATATGTTCGTTTTTATGGTTTAATTTTTTTTAAATATTAACGTACGATAAAGTTATGCTCGTTTAAAAATAGCGGAGTGGTTAGTTTTCTTATAAAGGGAATAAGGTGTAACTATTAACAACTTGAATCTGTTGAAATTATATCTCTTTTTTATTTTTACAATTCCTTTAATATTTTGCATAAGTGGGTTTTTGTAGGTTGGGTCCTGAAAGCCCAGTTCGTGTAATGTTGTTGAGCCCAGTTTGTGTTCAGCCTTGTTCGTGAGCCCAGATTGGTGGCCCCAACCCAAGTCCATGTTGTTAGCCTGTGGCCCAGCTTTCTTTAGGAGCTTTGATCCTGGCCATCCATTTCTAGGTGAATCCGTGTGATGTTAATCCTATATCTCTGGAGTGCTGAGTTTGTGTTTCTTCTCTCAAAGGTTCCTCAGCTGCTCTATATAGTTAGTCTTCTTCTTCAAGTCCAACTTTTTGCTCTCTGGTATTATTTCTCACTTTATTGTTCTCCTGTATTCTCTCATCACAAAATATTAGGGTTTGCTTCTAGATCATCTTGATCTATTAGCTTTGTTATCTCTTCGTGTATCTTGTTGGTGATTATCTTGTTGATAATCATCTGAGAGTTTAAGTGTTTGTAGTGAGGATTTCATTTGTATTATGTCAGATCTTTGAACCTGTTTGTGGTTTGTTTGTTAATAAAGATTGTTAATCTGTGCTGACCATAAAAGTTGACATGGTATCAGAGTAGTAGGCTCTTGATTCTGGTTGTATTCCGCTGCTGGTTGTTAAGGTTTGTGGTCCGAGGCTTGGGTTTGCATATTTTCTTGCTCTTTGATTCGTAACCCTAAGTGAAGGTTACGGACTATGAGTTTGTGGTGAAACCCTAACTTAGGTTCTTGCTGGTGAGATATGTCTTATTCTCTTGTGTCTTTTTTGGGTTTGTCCTAAAGAGTCATTGTACCTATCTTACTAGTATTTTCTATTACTTTTTTGTGCTTAGGCTAACCTGCTCATCACCAACCTACTTGTACTTTCAAGACGTTCATGGACTTTAAACCACGCTCTTTTGGAGGTTCTGAAGGGACAGTCGGACTGCTTAGGTAGTTCGAAAAAGTTGAGTCTTGCTTTGCTATGTGTAACTTCCCGCAAGCTGATCGGGTCAAGTTCGCAACCGGTACACTTGATGATGCAGCATTGACATGGTGGAATGCTCAAGTACAAATGTTGGGAGTTGATTGGCTTACGTTACACCTTGGCTGACTTCAAGGAGTTGATGAAAGAGGAATATTGTCCTCGTGATGAAATTCAGAAGTTAGAGACTAAGTACTTCACCTTGAGGATGGTCAGTTCTGAAATCGAGATGTATACCGCCCGATCTCATGAGTTAGCAACTATGTGCCCTGATCAGTCGAACCCGCCTCACAAACGCATCGAGCTTTATATCAAGGGATTGGTTCCACAAATCAAGGGTTTGGTCACTGCAGCGAATATGGGCAACATCCAACAGATTATCCGCTTAGCCCACCAGTTAACCGATCCAAAGGTGGAAGAAGGAATCCTGCCCCCACGGGGTACTTCATCGTCTACCACTAAAGATAACAAGAGGAAGTGGGAAAATGGCTCGGACAAGGTCTCAAGTGGTGACGGCAGTCAGCAGCAACGAAAGAGGTCAGATAACAATGGCAACGACAACCAGACCCCTTCTGACAATAACCAGGGTAATTATAAGGGGAGGCACCCGAATTGTGAACAGTGCAACTATCATCATTCTGGTCCATGTGAGGACGGAACGTGTGAACGATGTGGAAAAGCTGGTCATGCAACTAAGGACTGTCGTGCTCAATTCCCAAAGAACCAGCAGCAACAACAGGGGCAGCAGAGTCGTCGAAATACTGGGAAAGAGTGTTTCCAGTTAGGGAGTGAAACCCACTTCAAAAGGGATTGTCCCCAACTCAACGGAGACAACAACAACAACAATGGGAACAATGATGACAACAACGTGTGACATGTACGTTCTTTATGGATGATAAACCTTGCTAATGTCCTATTTGATTTTGATGCTGGTTGAGCATGTGCCTTGGATTTTAGCGAAACTCTAGGGTTAGACCCAACTCTCCTTGAACCCAAACACATTGTAGAACTAGCTGATGGTAAGCTTGTTGAAGTTACCTAGCTCTATCGTGAATGAAAACCTGTACGATCCAACTAACCTTTAGGTATCGATCTCATCATCCCAACTGTCCTTTGTAGCTCTGACGTCCAGGCATGTACTGAAACCCTTGGCGTGAGATAATGATTGGAATCCCTCGTTTTGGTAAGGGAAATCTTATCTGGTTAGGGTCATCGAAACAACGCAAGTGTTGACACCACTCTTTTAGGAAAACACATAGCTCATAATCGAAAACTCGAACTGAATTTTGGGACAAAATTCTTTTCATCTTGAGGATGATATAACAACCAGAAAATTTTTCAAAATTTTCTCTCTTTTGACACCTGCTCCACTGATAACTTGCCAAATTTCGGGACGAAATTCTTTTCAACTTGGGGATGATGTGACACCCCGCATTTTCGGGTTAATAGTTTAACCTAACTCTAGTTAACTTACAAGATAGTTCATGGCATTGCACTTGACTAGGATTAGTTAAGTGAGTCGCACAATACACGGTTATAGGTTAATAACTATATAAATGGTAATTTAGGGAATTACCGGATCTCATACACGAGTCTTGAACTCCGAACGTTGGTCAAATGATAAAACTAATAATTGTAGAATAACTCGTTTGATATTATTTGCAATTATGTGCTTATGTGAATTTATTTGTGAACTTATGTGACGTTACATGTTATTACACGAAAACACAGTAATGAGCTCGTAACCGACACTTGACAGACTAAGGATCATACTTGTAAGTTAAAAAATATTGGGATAAATATTTTATAGATTTATTATATTTTATATATTTATATATAAACTATTACATGAAATTAAGTAGAATTAAGACAAACTAATTCTTATACGCGAGTATATACTGTTTAGTCTGTAACCGACAATAGTTGAACCGGGAGTTGTAAACTACTTATAAAATATTTGGGTTACATATTTTATAGATTAATTGTTATGTATTATTTGTTATATATATAATACTATAGAAATACAAAAAACCATGCGTGAGAATTGAATTTGACCAAGTCAAAAGAACAAAATAAAAACTTTCAACTATATTAATCGAAGAAAACGACAAGCATGAGTGTTTTGACAAAATAATAATAGAAATAAGAATAATAATAGTGATATGGAGGAAGGCAGGCGCACGTGTTGGTGACTGGACCCTTCTGGGCTGTACACGCATGATCATGCTTGAGCAGTTGGGCTGCATTCTTGGCACGGCCCAAAATCAACCAAACCCATATCGTTTGGATGATTAACTTATAAACGATTTTCATCACTTTTTTATAAAACTCAAGCCTAATAAACCCTACAACCCCTAATTATGAAATTTTATCCCCTACCATCTGTCATTAACATAATCTAAAGATCCTAGGAGCTTGAGAAGGTTTAGGATCAAGAAGATTAAAGGCTTATGGTATACAACAACTCTACATGTGTTTTAATCTTTTTTTATGTTTTACTTATGATTTTAAACAACAAAACCTATTTGTCCAGATCTGATATGAAGTTTTAAAAACATAAAACTTGGGTTTTTATAAAGATTAACATGGTAGGTTAACATGATAATGTGATATTATGTTGTATATTGCATGTTATTGCATGGTTGTGATTATTAAACAAGTAGGGTTTATTGATGATTATATTTATGATGAGTCTTACATGTTTTGATTAGATTTACATGTTAGGAGTCTTGTATTATGTATATATGATGTCCTTGATCGATATTATACATCTAGGGTTCGTAAAAGTTTAGATAATCGCATGTTTAAAAATGGACAGATTGTGTGTAGTAACTTGTAGGACATGTAACGTGATTCTAAATATTTGTTTTGATTGTTTTATGGTTTGAGCATGTTACTCATAATCTTGGCTTTTCAGAATGGGTATGTTTGTGTGATTTGGATGTCATTTGCTATGTTTTTGGAATTTATTACAAATAAAGGTTAAATCTGATTTTCAGATTAATATTTTGGGTCAAATTTAAACGACCATAACTCGAGTTTTGCAAGGAGTTAGGTCACGAGATTTTGGACAGTTGGTCGATATAAGAAAAACTTGGCTTTTACAAGTGGATTCATCCTGTTTGGATGAATACACAATTTTTGGGAATTTTTCTTGTAAACTGACCGGATTAGAATGTTTTCAAAACCAAGCTGCAGTAATTGATTTTTAATAATATATCTGTATGGTTTAGTCATGATACAAAAATATGAACACGACTAATGGACTCCTAGGAATATTCAGTAAACTTTTAAGGGTCTAATTCATTTTGTAAGTATTTTTAATAAAATCGTTTTGATAGCGCATTATCTGTCCTAAAAACGCAGATTATGACATGTGTGTATAAGTACTTGTTTGAATACTTGTATGACTTAATTATGACTTGAACCAATATGTATACTTGCATGAGATGTATATGATGTGTATAACTGATATTAAACATAATATTCACCAACGGGTTCTTAGGGTTACTTGTGCATGTAGAATATTAGTGTCACTTAAACAACTTTTCACATCATTGGATGTCTTGGACAAACGAGTCTTATTGTGTATTGTACGTACACATATACTCACTTAGTGGCACGTATAATAGGGAGCCGGTAGCGAGTCTCTATTACTTGTTGGATTTGGACATAGCTCAACGCAACCTAAGGTGAGTTTCACTACTCTTTTCTCAAAAGCATACGTCTCGGGTTTGGAGACAACTTAATGTGGATTCACAGGGTGAATCGGGTTTTAGTAGTTTCACACTTTTTGTCCTTGATGAACTAAACGACATACTATCACGGAAATCCTTCACTTATACCGAATGAGTTGTCGGGTTTTGGCAAGCGGGTTACTAGTTGATAGCGCTATTAGGTTTTACAAACCTCACACCGTGCTGGGAGCCGGGCGTGAACTTTGACCTTAGACTTTAACATTGTTGATAGGCAATGATGGGAGGCAACATTTTTAACAATTGTGAGTGCACCATTTAAATAGCAGTTCGGTACTTCATTTGTTTAGTTATCTTGAATGAGTTAGCTACCATTGTCATACGCTTAACTACTGGTTACTGATTTTGGAAACACAAACTCTTATTTATTTTACTTTGTGAACTGACCAACTTTATGTTGACACACGCTAGCATGCTTTTGCAGGTCGCTAGGTACGGAGCACGTTAGGGCATGCATCATTTGGTTTTATCTTTGGCGCATTGTTTTGTGCATTGTTTTAAAATGCTTATGTTTGGTTTACGCTTCTGCAACATATCTAAACTTTTTGATTAAATGTTAAATTGGATTTTTGAAAACGAACTAAATGGTTTGGGCATTTAGAGACATTCTTGAAACTAATGGCTATAGGGTTCCTGGTGTGTCACGCGCCTCGCTGTATAAACACCGCACTAGAATTTGAGGGTGTGACAATGTTTAACAAGTTAAACATGGTATTTATAGATGCTGCTAGTCGTCTGGCACCCTGCAGGTGACTCGCTTTTGCTGGAGGCGACTGGCTACGCTAGTAGCCTCTTGATACACACCACTAACTAAGCTAGTAGCCTCTTAAAACACACCAGTAGCTAAGCCAGTAGCCTTTTAAACACACCACTAGCTAAGCTAGTAGCCTCCTAAACACACCACTAGCTAAGCTAGTAGCCTCCATAGAGTCGTTTGCTAAGCTAACACGTAATTTCACGTATACACATATTGACACGTTATATAATGGTTGTAAAACATTTATTTCACGTAAGTTAACACTTACGGGACTCGTGACTCGTGTGTGTGGGTTTTATCCGGTGATCATCTGTAAGTCCCTAGCAACCCAAGATATCACCCAATAGTTTAATCGAATGCAGAAATAAGATTAAACCACAAGAACAAAAAGAAAATATATTATTAATAACGTTGTGGCACTGCTTCGATCGCACACGGTTTCAAAGAACCGTTTGGTACGATCTCTAAGAAGATTGCACACATTCTCTAGGAACGTCTGGTATAATCTCTAGGAACCTTGCACACAATCTCTAGGATTGTCTGGTACAAGGTTGTCCAAAGGGGGCTACGTGATTACAAAATGAGAGGTCTACCTACCAATGAACTATACAATACAATATATAGGAGTCTCTAACCCATTGGCCCACATGGCCGGACCCAAGCCCAATCACTAAAACTAAGCCCAATAAATATAAACGCGTTTGATAAAGGCAAGCTTAAACCTATACAATTTCAGGGCCTTACAATATCCCCCTAGGTTTATGCTGTCTTTATCATGGCTTATTAGAAATCTTCATCTGATGTTCTTCAATCTTGGGTCTTCTTTTTCAGTGGTCCAGTAGTGAACAACTCCACTCTCTATTAACCGTGGCCCAAACCATAAGCCCAACAGCAAACCAAATCGGCCAGGCCCAATAATCCATATCAACCAAACAATTGCAATCCCAGTGTTGTTTTTTTAATTCGAAAAACTCCAACCCGGTGCCAAAACCATTTTATTCAATAGTCAAACATGAGGAATATTCCACTAAACCTCGACACAATGCACGTCCATATACATAATCTGTCATATTAAATCTTCTATTTTGAGAATAAACCATGCTCCAAAAATTTGGTCAACACCCTTCCAAATTTCATAACCTACTCCATCAAAGTTGCACCTTTCAAATAATATTGATTTCCATTCCTTTGTTTCATGCCACCATAAAATATTTGAATTCCCATAATCTCAAAAGTTTCTAGAATATTATGCAAAAATAGGAAATCCAATAAATTTGATACCAACTTTTGGAATTTTGAATTTCAAAATAATGAAAACAATCTCTAAATCTGAATAGGATCTAAACCCATTAACATGATCCAAAACCTTTAACCAAGTTTCAACAATCAAACTCATCATCAACAGTAACCAACACATATGAATAACCATATTATAATAAACCTCATGAACATATCCAACATATTGATCAATATAAATCTAGTCCAAAGAATATAATCATCATAAACGTAGCCCAAACTATGAACGACTAGACATTGATTAACAACAAACCTAGTCGGAAACATAAGTAGTTGTGGAGTTTGATCTAATACCGAAGAGGTTACGGATCTTCAAACCAAATCATCTAGAGAACTCGAACATGATTAATCAAAAAAGCCACGGAATTAATCTCTCGGTTAACCCAAGAACACTCAAAACCCGAATCAAACCTCAAACCCAGTAACAAGATCATTACCAACCGAAGCCACTCAAACCCAGTAACAAGATCATTACCAAACCAAGCTAGCCATAACCCATAACCCGTAACCAATATCATCCATAATCAATCATTGACACGGCCCTCAAACACAATATGGACAAAAAACCTGAGTTTCTCATAACCGGAAAAAAACATAATACCTTTGTTGTTTTTGGAATATGATCAAAGCAAACAAGGCACAAGATCTTCAACAACGCATCCATTCAGCTTCCTTCAATACCTGATCTTGGACATACACATGTGTATGAATCCATCAAAATCCTACGATCCTTCCACTGCCAAACCATTCTATTTTCTGGACAATCACGATTCCAAATAATATCTTTATGCATGATTATGAACCGGAGAACCTCTCTTTCCACAAACGTACATCCCCCAACAATATGCACATCCTTCTTTTCGTTCTTCGAGTGATATCCAAATAATATCTTTATGCATGATTATGAATCGCTTCAATGGCTCTGATACCACTTGTAAGTCCCAAACAATCCAAGATATCATCCAATAGTTTAATCGAATGCGGGAAATAAGATTAAACCACAAGAACAAAAAAAATTATTACTAACATTTTTTCGCTACTTCGATCGCACACGGTTTCAAAGAACCATCTAGTACGATCTCTAAGAAGATTGCACATGTTCTCTAGGAACGTCTGGTACAATCTCTAGGAACCTTGCACATAATCTCTAGGATTATCTGGTACAAGGTTCTCCAAATGGGGCTACATGATTACAAAATGAGAGGTCTACCTACTAATGAACTATACAATACAATATATAGGAGCCTCTAACCCATTGGCCCACATGGCCTGACTCAAGCTCAATCACTAAAACTAAGCCCAATAAATATAAACGTGTTTGATAAAGACAAGCGTAAACCTATACAATTTTAGGGCCTTACATCCTCCGAATCACCAACCCTTAGACACATGAGTGTAAATTGACTCTCGATGATCAACCGGATCATCAAACTAACTCCCGATGATCCCCCGAATCATCGAACCGACTTCTGATGATTTCCCCGAATCATCGTAATGATTCCCTGAATCTTCGTAACGACTCCTGATGATTCTCTGAATCACTGAATTGACTCGACTAAATTAGTTAGGTATGATTTATGAACGTTTGTCTAAAGTAGACTTATATGTTTGATAAAAGTATTAACCAAGGTTTGTGTCACATCATCCCCCTGTTGAAAGAATTTTCGTCCCAAAAATTGTTCAAAGTTAAAGGGAAAGAAAGAAAAAAATTTGCGGTTGCTACATCATCCCCCTGTTGAAAAGAATTTCAGGACAATAATAGTTAGTTCGGTGCAAGCGAGTTTCAAAAGGGACAACCGCAAAACAAAGTTCAAATTTTTAGGTACTGGACAACTCAGATTTCAAGCCGACCTTGGACTAAAAACTTTGGCCTCTAGAGTTGGCCTGTTAAACTGACGAATGACGATTCTGAACCGTTATCCTGCTCGGGTTTAACTCAAACAAAAATATGTGGGACTAGAGATAACGAAACTTATCAAAGAAAAAGTATAAGTGGTAACGAGACTAACAATAATCGATAGGCCTCATGGGAAACTTTTATGTACGTACCGGTGTCTGCTTAATCCAACTTCGGGCGGTATCGCATAATATGTCCCTCTTCACCTCAATTGTAGCAATCTCGATTCACTTGAGGGGTTGTAGGTGGGGCTTGTATGGCTTGGACTGTGCTTCGGCTGTTCCTAGCTTTGTGGTCGTGCTTGCCACAACGATAGCACGGGTACTTGAAATAAGAACCGTTATGGTGGTAACCGCACTTACCACACTTTGCATTGTTACTAACATAATTACCCGATTTCTAGGCAGGCTGAATGGGATACAAAGGTTGAGGAGAGCCGGATTCTTCCTGACACTGATGAGGGAGGATGAGGCGAGGATTTCGTTGATGTTGTTGTCGTCCCGCTTCCATTTTTTGTCTGGGGCCTCGAGAGTTGCGCCACATGCAGGTAAAACACCTTCCTCCACCTACTGATTGGTTAACTTGTGAATTATACGATCGGCTTCTTGAATAGTGGTTGAGTCTGATGCTGTCACTAACCCTATGATCTAAGATACTAACCCTGCAATATAATGCTTTATCCGCCTGAACATTAACTTGACCAATCTCGGGCACATGACAACTAACTCATGATGCTTGAGGGTGTATGCTTCAATCTCAGATCCCACCATCTTGTGGTTCCACAGCTGATGTTCCAACTTCTACACCTCATCCCGAGGGCAGTACTCACTAGCTTCTTAACGATGAATCAAGTTGACCCAAGGCATGGCGTTAGCTTCAACCAAACAAAGTGTCTGGGTTGTGGAGTTCCACCAGATCAGAGCGGGTCCTTCCAAAGTACCCGAAGAGAACTTCACTTGATCTTCAACCGGACAGTTGCACATAGCGAATACAGACTCAATCTTCTCAATCCACCTGAGCAGTCCCACTACTTCCTCAGCACCACTGAATGACTGCGGTTTGCCCTCCATGAAAGCCTTAAATGTGCAGGCCTGAGGAGGTGGTGATGGAGGTGCATGCTGATGAGCAACATTCCCACCAAGGCCCTCCTGGGCGGCCTGGAAAGCAGCCAAAGCAATAGACACCTGTTCTTGGATGAGATTGTTCAATTCCTCTTGGTTCAGGTTTATGTTTTCGATACCTTTGCCACTACCACCATCGCGTCCACCGTTGCGACCACCGTTTTGACCACCGCTTCTTCCTCCACGTGCAGCAGACATTCTTCTGATATCACAAATGAGTGAGACATTAGACGCATTACAAACCATCAATATCTAGCAAATATGTTACAGGGCAGAAAGGGCATCCCGACTGGACGAGTCTATTTCAACCACAAACCATCTTGTTGGGATATCATAGGTAGGCACTAAAGGCTCAACTACCCTAATGAGTGATACAGATAAGAATCTCCGAATGAACGATCACTTAGAGGCGTATTATGACAAGTAGTAGTGCAAGATAGTGTGTGAGTGAGTGAGTGTGTGCATCCATTGAAGTATATAAGGGAGATGTTCGAATCTTGAACACATCTTAGGATAACGTCGAAGCCGCTCTAACATAAGCCACAGTCGTGCTAGATCAACAACCTCGATCTTTCACTTGCATTACCAAACGCAAAAGTAAGGATAGGGTGCAAAGATAAAAACTATGATCCCCACCAATTGAAATGGCAACGAAACCAACAAATAGATGTCCTTCAACAAGGTGGTACTAGTCAACAATAGGCTCCTCTATGAGAACGAAGGATAGGCTTCCACAGCTTGGAAGGTTTTTCTGTTATACCAGTAAGTCAAAGATAAGGTTCAGCAAGGACCCAAACAAACGAAACTAATGGTAAGAACTGCGTGTAGCATGTGTAGGAAGTTTCTTGTGTAAACGTTTTGGTACAGTGATCAACCATGATTGGTAGCCCAAACACAAAGTTCACTAGGGTTTCCATGCACCCAAAAACATGATTTCATGTGCACCCGGAATAATACTTTGCCGCCCATCGTCCTCCAATTGCGCTTTAGTTTGAGTTTCGAATCATAGGATAGAGAATACATGAGTAGGAACAACCAGTTCCTATCCAGTGAAACGGATGATGTAATGTAATGTGCAAACAATGTTGACAACCCTTCAGTAGTTAGCGAATTTCCAAATTGTTTGACTCATACATATGTGAATGTCTAGTGTGTGAGACTCGGCTATAGACTAGACTCTAAATGCAATCCTAGTTCACTATAACCATTGGCTCTGATACCAATCTGTCACACCCTCAGATTCCACGTGTCGGGTTTTATCGCAAGGCGCATAACATACCATATCCAAGTCAACGGTCAAAATAAACGACAACAATATGAGAAAAGAATTACGTTCAACAACCACACAAATCAAAAGTTTAGCGGAAGCACAAAAGGTTCACAAACCAAAAACTAGTCCGAAAAGTTACAACTCAAAAACCAACTCTTGTTTTTATTAAAAAGTAACCAAAGACAAAGATCATGCAGCGGAAAATGAATGGTAGAATGTGGTGCGACTCCGTGCATCCTAATCCTTGACTGCTACCTTAGCGACCTGAGAAAACATGCTAAAATACATCAACATATAATGCTGGTGAGTTCACAGGTTTTGTCGTTGAGCAACTTTCAGAATAACCAAATTCACATAACACACTATTACAAAGAAAAGAATACCAGTTGGTTATTCCAATCATTATTCAAGTATTCTAACTACTACGGATATTCCATGGTTTGCCCTACGGTTTGCCCTTGGCTTGCCCCCTCGGCTTGCCCTTCGGTTTGCCCTTTTGTTTATCCCATCCCCCGCTAACACCCCCGTTTAATAGCTTGAATAGTTGTAAGGATTGCCACTGGACAAGTAATGTAATAGTATTCACGAAATTCAATAGTTGAAAGTTCTATAGCATGTTTCTCCCCGAAAGTAAAACCGGTAAAAGTGGGGCCGTGAAACTCACCTTAGGTTGCATCTTCAAGACAATAGTAAACCAGACTTGTTATGGTAGTCCTGACTACTGGAAACCTCCCATGGATAGTCGAAAAGTGTTTAACTAATGATACATTTGTAAAGTAACCCATAGTGTCCAAGACCTTGAATTTGAATGTTTGTAAAAGTGTTTAACGTTTGACACGACCACACAAGATAAGACCCGACATCCCATTGGTGACTCGATATCCCCGTGTTAGTAAAATATAAGGAAACAAGTACTCATGTGTAGATACACACCTTATACGAATAACAGTTCAAAAAACGTAACATATAGTTCACATAATGCACGTATAGGTCACAATGCGTGTTATGAGGTTCTTAGACATGCCACGGGGTTTACAATATGTTACTAGGTGTCAAAACATTTTCCGGGGTTCCAAAACGCACTTCCGGCATCAATACACACGACTAGGCATCAAAACACATGACTAGGTATCAAAACAGGCGACTAGCTAAGGTAGTTGCCCCATAAGGGCACGAGTAGCCTCCATATAGGCGACTAGCTAAACTAGTCGCCCTAGGGCACACGACTAGCTTAGCTAGTTGGCGCCCCTTGCTGACTGTTGACTTTTATTGCTCGCGAAATCCTCAAATCAGATCCGAATCAAGTTGTAACACCCCCAATCATTAAACAACCCAACCCTATAAAAAATCCCCAATTTATCATCTGTCTATCATGTTAATTGCAAATGTTTCCCAAAATGGATAATATTATAGATATGTCACATCATTGCATGAAAACTTTACCCTAAATGGTAAATAATCAGATTTATCACATAATCATATCCTAACATCATCAAGTTCTTGTTACATCATTCTAGCATAAACCCTAACAACAACCAATCATCAAATCATCTCATTTCCCCCTAGATCCTTCTAACACCCTCAAACATGTCAAAACTCATATTATTCATAAAACACACCAAACAACCACCAAAACCTGAGATATTTATCCTAACAACTATACCATATCATCAAAATAACAAATACACAAGAATCCACATGTTTAGATCATCGAAAACCATTTCAAGCTTGTATCTTTTGTTAAAAGCCCATATTAGATGTTTAGATCTAGTTTAGAATTGTTTTTCAAAGGTTTTCAAGGATAGAAACTTATTAAAATCAGGTCTGGACCTTTAGGGTTCAAAATGACAACATAACAAAGGTATAGGATGAATAACACACATTAGATCTTGCTTGAAAAGGTTGTTTAAGCTTGGAAATGATGGATTTAGGTCAAAAACGGGTGTACAAAGGTTAAGGACAATGAGATAGCACTTTGGGGTGAGTTAGGGTTGCACACATGATATTTAACAAGTCAAATATGGTATTTATAGCTGCTGCTAGTTGTCTGGCACCCTGCAGGCGACTAGCTTCGGCTGGAGGCGACTAGCTAGCCTAGTAGCCTCCTGATGCACACCACTAGCTAGCAAGTAGCCTCCTAATGCACACTACTAGCTAAGCTAGTAGCCTCCTGATACACACCACTAGCTAAGCTACTAGCCTCCTAAAACACACCTTTAGCTAAGCTAGTAGCCTCCTAAACACACCACTAGCTAAGCTAGTAGCCTCCATAGAGCCATTTGCTGTGCTAACATGTAATTTCACGTATACACATATCGACACATTATATAATGGTTTTAAAACATTTATTATTCGATAAATTAACGCATTTACGTTAATTCACCAACTTACGGGACTCGAGATTCGTGTGTGTGCGTTTTATCCGGTGATCCTTCAAATCACCAACCCTTGGACACATAAGTGTAAACCGACGTCCGATGATCCGCCGATTCATCGAACCAACCCTCGATGATCCCCCGGATTATCGAACCGACTCCTGATGATTTCCCCGAATCATCGTAACGACTCCCGATGATTCTCCGAATCACCGAATTGACTCGACTAAACTAGTTAAGTATGATCTATGAACGTTTTGCTAAGGTTGACTTATATGTTTGATAAAAGTATTAACCGAGGTTTGCCATGTGTCACAAATATAGTTGCAGTAAAAACTGCATAAGATCAGGGCATTCTGTGCTATTTTGACAACAAGAAAATCAATCAAATAAACCTTGAAATGTGTCAAAAGAGTAAAGAATAATGCAGCAAAGACTACACTGTTGGTAGTCATAAAATGTAGTAAGACTGCACTCTTATGTAGTTTTGAATCCTTTTATGAATTGAACAACACACATATTCAGTAACTATTTCTTTATAATCTATTTTCTGTTAAACCTTAAAAAATGTATCGTGATTCATTGTTAATAAAAATTGGTATATGAAATTCTAATTCAAGACTGCTCGTGTTTTCACATGGGTTTGCACCTAGTATATATGTTAATAAATCAAAGCATTAAATCTTGCATGTCACTCAAATAGGCCATCCTCCCCCTTGGTGTGCCATGTGGCATCCTTCTCCTTATTTTCATCCAAAAGTTTTTTTTCTCTCTCTCTCTAATGTTTGTCTCACAATTTTAAAATGTAACATTCGGTCCCCCTAACCACCAATATTGTCCGCTTTGCTCCGATGCGTTGCCCATCCAAAGCTCACGGATTTGTTTTTGGGTGCCCCAGTGGAAACTTCTTAGGAGGTCACCCATCCTGGTACTGCTCCCACCTAAGCACGCTTAACTGTGAAGTTCTCCTCTCATCCACTAACATTAAGCCCCAAAACGCGTTGGTGATTTAAGAGGCATTGGATTACATATGAACCAAGGATCTCTCCTAGCTACGGCCAATGTGGGATTTTTCTAGGGTGTCACATTCACCCCATGTTAGAGTTACATCGTCCCTGATGAGGTATGCACCCACCATCCCGGACGGCACAAGAGTGGCTCTGATACCATCTATAACAATCAGCCCCTCTCACTACCAATATTGTCCGCTTTGCCCCGATGTGTTTCACATCCAAAGCTCACGGATTTGTTTTTGGGTGTGTGGAGACTTCCCAGGAGGTCACCCATCCTGGTACTGCTCCCAGCTGAGCATGCTTAACTGTGGAGTTCTCCTCTCATCCACTAACGTTAAGCCCCATAACGCGTTGGTGATTTAAGAGGCTTTGGATTACATATGAACCAAGGATCTCTCCTGGCCACGGCCAATGTGGGATTTTTCTGGGGTGTCACATAAAATGTTAATAACTTTAATTATGATATTTTTTACAAAAAAATTACACCAAATAAATGAACGTTTTATCATCTTCCAATGATTACCACAGTGCTAAATACCAAAAAAAAAACACAATGTGTTCAGGTAATTTATTAATAATGTTTAGGCAAGTCTCTAACTTTGTTCAAACTAGGAATTCTATTTTGATTAAGAACAAAATAGGCTAAAACCAATCATAATAAAAAAAAAGTCACACCTTCAAGACCACTGCCTCAATTACGTTCTGCAATGATTGTTTCTAGCTCAGTTCCTCATCCAAACATACAACTTTTTAATTTGCATTTTCATTCTTATTCACATGATAAAAAAAATTGTTTTCTTTTTTATGTTATATCATAACACATTTTTTATCACTGTATTAAATTTATATATACCGGAAAACATTAGGGATACAATCTAGTTTTCTGTTTCTATAAGAGTGTGGGGAGGGGGAAGCGTGGAACCTGTTTCCCGCCCACATACACCGCCCCCTAAGGGCGTGGAACCACCGTTAGTCCCTTGGACGGCAGATTTCTCAATGGTGTGGGGGAGGGGGAAATGTGATGTGTCGTGTAATGATTGGGCCGACGAATTCCTCTCTCTTTCTCTTCATCTTTTTCCTCTCTCTCTTCGAATTCCATTGCCGACGACGAAGACACCGGAGCACAGGTTGCTCCGATTGTTAAAGAGGTTGATCTTCTGATTGTTGTTGTTGATCTTCTGATTGTTGTTGTTGTTGTTGTTGTTGTTCTTGTTGTTGTTGTTCTTGTTGTTCTTGTTGTTCTTGTTGTTCTTGTTGTTGTTGTTGTTGTTGTTGTTGTTGTTGTTGTTGTTCTTGTTGTTATAGTCCCTAATGTCCAGTCCATGACCATTATGTGTTCGAAAAATGCGTTTGACCGACAACCAGACTACATGAGACAAGACTCGACATCCCATTGGTGACCCGACATTCCACGTGTTCATCTCATACACTAACACATACAAATCATGCAACCAGTACTTAGCACGTGCTAAAGTTCAACGAGTTTAACACATAGATCAAATACGCACAAATAAGTCCAAACACGTGTTACTATGTTACTAGGCATGTTACAGGGTTGCTAGCATGTTCCTAGGTGTCAAATCGGGTCTCGGAATACTAAATCACAGTTACATTATCGTTACACGTGATTAGGAATAGTTAACTAGTGATTAGGAAAAGTCAACTGGTGATTAGGAAAAGTCAACTGGTGATTAGGAGCTATAAGACATGCAATTCAGAAGTTATCTAGTGATTAGGAGTCATAAGACATGCTATTCAGAAGTTATCTAGTGATTAGGAGTCATAAGACATGCTATTCAGAAGTTAGCTAGTGATTAGGAGTCGTAAGACATGCTATCAGAAGTTAACTAGTGATTAGGATCACAATTGCATGGTGGGAAGGCGATTAGGCTCCCTAATCGCCTATAGGGCATGTGATTAGGGGCCAATCGCCTACAGCATAGGCGATTGGGAATTCCTAATCGCCTACGCTGTTCTGTTCCGCCTTTTTCGCGCGTTTAACCCTCCAAATCAGATCCGAAACATGTGTAAACACCCAATATCAATCATAACACATTAATAAACATATTTCAAGCAAAACCCCTAAGTTATCATCATTCTAACAGTCCCGAATGCGAGCGTTTCCTAAAATAGTAAGCTTATCATGTAAACATCACATCAACATGCAAGAACTTGCCCTAAATAGCAAATATCCAGATTTCATCACGTAACCACGTTATCCGATAGTATCCTACTGCTCTAGCATCATCCTAAAGCAAACCCTAACATCATATAATCAATAATACACCTCATAACATCCTTAATCATTCAAAACCATTCAAATGGGTCAAAATACCAAACATCAACAATACACAACTATGGACCTCCAAACTCCTAGGACATCATCATACTAACTCATAGCAGCTATAAACACCTTAATAATGCAAGAACAATCATGGTTCAATCATAAAAATCCTACCTTTAATCACATATAACACATATAACATGCATAAAGGTTTGGGTTTGTTTAAAAACAGTTTTTAATGGATTTTCAAAGACAAAAACATTTAGAAATCAGGTCTGGACTTTTAGGGAACAAAACATAATCATATAAAGGTTTGGGGATGAAGAACACACCTTGGATTTAGGAGAAAATGATGGGTAAAGCTTGGAAATGGATGTTTTGATGTAAAAACGAGTTCCAGAGGGTGTTTGTGAGTTGGGATAGGTTATGGGACGGCTAGGGTTGCACAAATGGTGTTTTAGAGGTCAAGGGTGGTATTTATAGGCGTTTCTAGTCGTTTAAAACACGTCAGGCGATTGTGCAGCATTATCAGGCGATTAGGGCAGCTAATCGCCTACCCTATTGGCGATTAGGGCTCTAATCGCCTACCCAAACCTCCTAATCGCCTACCCTATAGGTGATTAGGGCTAATCACCCCCTATCAGCATGCAATTACGCGTAATCACCCCTTATCAGCATGCAATTACGCGTAATCACCCCTTATCAGCATGCAATTACGCGTAATCACCTATAATATCATGCAATTATGCGTAATCACCTACAATATCATGCAATTACGCGTAATCACCTATAATATCATGCAATTACGCGTAGTCATCATCTTAACACATAAAAACACGTATTCACATACCGGCAAATCACATAATGTTTATAAACACATAATTCATGAAAACAAACACGTTCACATTCGTTCACCAATTCCCGGGGCTCGAGACTTGTGTGTGTGCATTGGACCCGGCGATTCTACAAATCACCAACACTCGGACTCATACCCTGTGTGTGTGTGTTAACCCCAATGATCCTCCGAATCATTGATCCCTAGACACTTTCTTAACGTGACTCGACTCGACTGACCCTGTCATGTGTAATGTATGCACGACTCGCTAAGGTAGACTTACTGAGTTTTCAAAAAGTTAATTACCGGAGTTTGCCGGGTGTCACATGATCCCCACATTAAAAGAATTTTCGTCCTGAAGTCAAAGAGAGTGAAGCGATAAAAGAAAAATTTTTCAGGTCGTCACATCATCCCCACGTTAAAAGGAATCTCGTCCCGAGATTCATTTGGTTTCAACAGAAAAGAGTGCTGACTTCTATGTGTACCCAAGCAATGTTTCCCAAAATGCAACGAAATGAATGTCGTGAACCAGAATGTGATACTAACAACCGGGAAATCACTTCCCCAAATGTGAATACAAGACGAGAGACCCCCCGATCGAAGGCCTACTGGAGACTACTATGATCGGTATAACTAACCCACCGGTACCGTCCAAGAAGCATCTCCAAAGGACCCCCATCCACCCACAGAATACGAAACGGTGGCCAACACCAAAAAGAAAACACCCAAAGATACGAAATGTACAACGATGTGGATAAAGGTAAAACCAAAGAGCAACGAAAGATAAGAGAGAAAACGCACCGGTAACAGTATCAGGATCCTCACAGGTCTCCCCCGAGCCCAAGACGATCGCACGAGCATTCCGATTGCCACCCCCGTTGTCTCTATCACCACCAGCTGCCTCAACACCACTCTGAATCCGCTTTGGGCAATCCTTCTTAAGATGCTCCAACTGACCACAAAGAAAGCACCCTCGCTCACTCAAGGGGGTAGGAGCATCATCATTCTGCTTTAGCTTATGGCAGTCACGTTTGAGATGCCCCGATTGACCACAATGAAAACACCCCTGAATTTCCCGAGGAGTAGGAGCAGCAATCACCGCCTGAGTCTGTTTCGATCGGGAGTTGACCCTGCAGTCCTTAGCCACATGACCTATTAGCTTACCACGCTTGCCATGGAATTCTTCACAACTACCATAGTGATGGAACCCACAGAGATTGCACTTCGGTTGTTTCCCGGTATACCCATTCTTGTTGTTCTTGTACTGCTTCAGCTGAGGGTTGGACCGACAATTCTTGGCAAGATGACCATCACGATGACATTGGCTACAACGAAACGTATCGCAACTCCCCACATGATGGTATCCACACATGATGGTATCCACACATGATGCACTCCGGGTGTATTCCGACATATCCTTCTTGCTTCTGACCAAACGATGACCCTGAAGCTTCAAGCTTCACTTTTTGCTGATGCACTTCGGCTGTTGCCACCTCCTCCTCGATGCTCTCTCGTCTCCTTTTGTTGTTTTCAGTCCCTCCAAATATGCGGGGCTCATACTCCATGAACACCTTAAAAGTACACACCTGCTGGCCTAGAGGAGGTGGTGGTGGAGGACAAACGACATTCCCACCGATGCCTTGCTGAGCGGCCTGTTGAGCACTAAGAGCAGCAGTCACACCTTGCTGGATTAAGTTCTTCAGCTCTTCTGGGGTTAAGTTGATGCTTTCACGACTCCCGCCAATACTTTGTTCACCACGATTTCCAGACATCTTCTGCCGAAACAAGAACAATACACTCAGACCCATCACTAATGCTAAACCAAGAGGATAAGAAAGAGTCAAGGATTGGGTTCAAACGTGACTGTTAATCCCAACACGAGGTCCACCAAGTCTTCCATGCATTTCAATTTATGATTTCGTGTGCACCCGAAATGATAAATTACTCTACATGGTCCTCTAGGCGTGCCCCGAGCTCGAACCTCAAGTCACCCGACACCCACAACTTAGAAAGAAACGGTCAACCCAAAAGATCAATAAACTAGTTTCCTTGGTTTCATACCCGAAGGACAGGATGGAATAAAACTAGAAATTATCGAGAATAAAGTAGATAATATGTTACTGTGTGATAAGGATACCGACACCCCGACAAGGTTAGTATGTTTACCAAAAGACACGACTCAAATGTATGCGACCGTCTAGTGTGTGAGACTCGGCTATAGTCTAGACTCTACATGCAGTCCTAGTTCACTATAACCATTGGCTCTGATACCAATCCGTCACACCCTCAAATTTCCACAAGCGGAGTTCTACCGCGAGGCGTGTGACACACCAGGATCCAAGTCAACGGTCACAATAAACAACACTATATGAGACATAAGTAAAATCAAAACACAAGTTTAAACCATTTCGAGATAACAGCGGAAGCATTGTTTTACAAAATGAAACCCAAAAGTATCCAAACTTGTCCGACAACAAAACCATGAAACCTAAACTAGATGCCGTGCAGACGCTTGCGCCTAAGCCCTGAGATGCTGCTACCTTAGCGACCTGAGAAATCATGCCAAAAATGCGTCAACATATAATGCTGGTGAGTTCACAGGTTTTAAGTTTACAAATAGTTTCCATGAGTTACGAGTTCCGTCACAAAATACCATGTCATGAAATGTGTTTAATAACCTAACCAGCGTTTCCTTACTACTACGATTGTGTTGCTGAAACCATTACTGACATCGTTCCTTGTGTTGCTGCCCGTGTTTGAGTTGCTTGTGTTGCTCAAATAGAGACAATATGCACCCGCCCGGCTCCAAGCTGACGGGTGGGGCTTGTCAAGCCCAATAGATCTATCCACATTTCCCCCGTTGTGCCCAGCACATTCATGGTTTCCCCCAGGGACTTCCTAGTTTCATCGTGTAGTAATCAAAAGAGTTGCAATTCAAAAGAGTTGTGTTTCAAAAGTGTTGCATTCCAAAAGTGTTGCATACTTATGATATAAACGTTGCATTTATTAAATCGTGTGGCATGTTTCTCCCCCAAGGGAAAATGTATAAAAGAGGGGCCGTGAACTCACCTTAGGTTGCGTCTTCAGTTAACAAGTAAACCAATGTGTGTATGATAGCCCCAACTAGTGGCGACCTATCATAAGATGTGTGTGTAAAGTTAGACTAATAACCTGTTGGGTTCATTAGTCCCTAATGTCCAGTCCATGACCATTATGTGTTTGAAAAATGCGTTTGACCGACAACCAGACTACATGAGACAAGACTCGACATCCCATTGGTGACCCGACATTCCACGTGTTCATCTCATACACTAACACATACAAATCCTAATCGCCTACGCTGTTCTGTTCCGCCTTTTTCGCGCGTTTAACCCTCCAAATCAGATCCGAAACATGTGTAAATATTTCAAGCAAAACCCCTAAGTTATCATCATTCTAACAGTCCCGAATGCGAGCGTTTCCCAAAATAGTAAGCTTATCATGTAAACATCACATCAACATGCAAGAACTTGCCCTAAATAGCAAATATCCAGATTTCATCACGTAACCACGTTATCCGATAGTATCCTACTGGTCTAGCATCATCCTAAAGCAAACCCTAACATTATATAATCAACAATACATCATTCAAAACCATTCAAATGGGTCAAAATACCAAACATCAACAATACACAACTATGGACCTCCAAACTCCTAGGACATCATCATACTAACTCATAACAGCTATAAACACCTTAATAACGCAAGAACAATCATGTTTCAATCATAAAAATCCTACCTTTAATCACATATAACACATATAACATGCATAAAGGTTTGGGTTTGTTTAAAAACGGTTTTTAGTGGATTTTCAAAGACAAAAACATTTAGAAATCAGGTCTGGACTTTTAGGGAACAAAACATAATCATATAAAGGTTTGGGGATGAAGAACACACCTTGGATTTAGGAGAAAATGATGGGTAAAGCTTGGAAATGGATGTTTTGATGTAAAAACGAGTTCCAGAGGGTGTTTGTGAGTTGGGATAGGTTATGGGACGGCTAGGGTTGCACAAATGGTGTTTTAGAGGTCAAGGGTGGTATTTATAGGCGTTTCTAGTCGTTTAAAACACGTCAGGCGATTGTGCAGCATTATCAGGCGATTAGGGCTGCTAATGGCCTACCCTATTAGCGATTAGGGCTCTAATCGCCTACCCAAACCTCCTAATCGCCTACCCTATAGGCGATTAGGGCTAATCACCCCCTATCAGCATGCAATTACGCGTAATCACCCCTTATCAGCATGCAATTACGCGTAATCACCCCTTATCAGCATGCAATTACGCGTAATCACCTATAACATCATGCAATTACGTGTAATCACCTACAATATCATGCAATTACGCGTAATCACCTATAATATCATGCAATTACGCGTAGTCATCATCTTAACACATAAAAACACGTATTCACATACCGGCAAATCACATAATGTTTATAAACACATAATTCATGAAAACAAACACGTTCACATTCGTTCACCAATTCCCGGGGCTCGAGACTTGTGTGTGTGCATTGGACCCGGCGATTCTACAAATCACCAACAACCGGACTCATACCCCGTGTGTGTGTGTTAACCCCAATGATCCTCCGAATCATTGATCCCTAGACACTTTCTTAACGTGACTCGACTCGACTGACCCTGTCATGTGTAATGTATGCACGACTCGCTAAGGTAGACTTACTGAGTTTTCAAAAAGTTAATTACCGGAGTTTGCCGGGTGTCACATGATTCAAAAAACACTGTCCACAAAATACATGTTTAATTAAACCATTTTTACTAACAATGTCATCAAATTCACGATTACCAAATTGTTGCTATAAATTTATATCAAAATTCATGAACCTTTCTGATAATAACATTCAGGAAATACAAAATAAAGATACATCAACTTAAACCATTTAACATTTGATTTACAATTAAACCCCACCAAAATAAAAGCATTGTATCAACATCAAAATATTTCCACTCCCTACCATGGCATTAATTTTTAGTTATAACCAAAATTTCCTACTGATTGATCAAACTTGAAATTACAACAGTCACCCATATTCAATCCTTTGGAGTTTATAAAACTTACCCATCTCCTAATTGCAAACCTATAAAGTTAAAATATAAGAGTGTTACTTATATTATTAAAATTAATTGCAAATTTAATTAATAAAATTTAAGTAATACCTTTGGTTACCCCTATCTTTTTCCACATATAGTTTACACTCGTTAACTTCACCACCATTCACTTGAACAAAAATCTTATGCGGCAAAGTACGCTTAGCTAAGTTAACTGTTGGAGCATGAAGCCGCTGAAAAGTTTATGTATTTATAACATTATTAGTTAATTAACTTCAGTAAAATAATGAAAAATATAGCACATAAATTTATATATAACTTACATAACGTTTTTAAATAACAGCATTATGCTCATAAACTTTAACAATCATATTTTGATTTAAATCATCTACCTGTACAACCATTTTAAATAAATGTATTAGTACATAACATTAGATATGATAGAATATTAATTGCATATAAATACTTATAATATAAACAAAACATATAAACGATTTTTTAACCTGCATCTCAACCTGATCATGATCAGACATTTCAATATCTTGACCTGAGTGTTCAGATTGGTGAGTTTGCTGAAAAAGATAACTACCATTGCTTACAAAGACCTTAATTTCAAATGTGAAGAGCTCTCTCATCTCCAGAAAGACAAAGTCGAAAACATCCAACTGAAGATCTTTAACTATATTCAACTATCCATCATACAAATAACAGTGTTTCTCAAAAGTAATTATCTTCAATCTCCAAGAATGATCACCAAATTTAATAGTTACTAAATGTTCAGCAACTTTAGCATCACGATAGACACAAGAAAAACTATCAGGTACTCTCTGTCAGTAAAACAAATAAAAAAATTCTGTTATTTTGTTATTTTTAATGATAAATATGCTTATAATAATAGTAGAAAAATACGTACTAAAAAGTCGCTTGAAGGGTCATATATAAGCTAAATGAAAGAAGCCCCACAAATCAAGTTTCGAAAACACGACATTAACAAAGTATCTTTAGAAACATACTTAAATAATAATATATGATGCACTTCAAGTCCCATATCCTTAACAACAGTTTGCCATCCTTTACTGAACTTGGCTTCATTTAAAAAATGCCTCGTTAAAACAACCTCCCATTTCCTTGTATCTGCTGTAGTAGTTATAATTACATGATTATCCGTAGCTTTAGAAGGATGAGAGTTATCAACAAAATTTACTGATAAATTCTACAAACACAAAACATTTAAAAATATGTAAGCACCAAAAAATATCTTATTACAACTACTACAACTAATATAACTTTCAATAACATAATAAATACCAGATTTTCAGCTTCAAATTCAACAACACATCCAATGAATGAGCTCATTTTAACTGTTTACATATTAAAATCAATCTAAAACAAATTACTAACAGAAAGACAATATCTTAATGAATCATAAAAATATAATCACAATAAAAAATACGGCTGATTTCCATGTTAGTTAAATTATTGTAAATATTCACGTAAGATATCTTGATTCAGAAATGATTTTACCTGATTTAATGTTTGTGAAATTAACTTTAGAACTTCTAAATAATGGATATCTACATTACAGATTCACTTGGAACTCTTTTAATTTGTTCAGAACTTTGATACAAAACTTTAACTCTGATATTAGATAGCTTATATATTGGGTAGGGACACCGAAGTATTTTACACTATAGTTACTTGCATTTCGCATATTCTATTAGAAAAATGTACTTAAAAACTCAATATTAAATTAATTTGGACTTAAAAGACTTTCATTATTAACTTATAACTTAAATGAAATATTTATTTGATATATTTTTACTAATTTAAATTACAAGTATAAATTCATGTAAGTAGTGTTAAATCAATAAAGGTTAAGAAGAATTTCTTAATCTTATCTATTATGTATTTTATAATCACGTTTCGAGTCAACAGAAATTATAAACAATTGATAAAATCCTATATACTATTGCCATATCCTCAAATTATTCTACAGTTGATTAAATATCTATTAACGTTTATCATCTGTTCACTCAAACCGAATATTAATTAACTTTTTTTACAACAGATGTTTTCATTGTAAAATATGTTTACTTTCTATACACTTATAACCATTTTTTTTAAAATAAAATAGCACAATATTTAAGTACTTTTGGAGAATAGAAAACCACAATGCATTACCATCTGTTCGACAAAACAGATTTTACAAACATCTGATAAAATAATTGTAACAACCCGACCAGGAGGGGGCTGGACGTTACGACAGTTTGGTAACAGACTTGCACAACGGAAGCAACGATAACAAATATTTAGTATTTTTACAATTTCTAATTCAAAAATAGAATTACATAACTTAAATAAATACACTAATATTCATGCAGGGACGAGACGCGGCGGTCGTCGAAACAGCTGGCGGGTTGTCATCCACTAGTCAATCCGATCTCAACAAGTCCACTACTCTAGAAGCTCTAATCTGCGATGCTCATAACTCAATCTCCTAACTCGATAATCTCTATTCCACACAAGCAAATATATACCTCGCGTTACCATCCATCCGTCTGCAGTACCTGAACACATGCTTAAAAAGAGTTGGGTCATCAATTATGCTGGTGAGTCCGTGTAATTAGTTAAGTAAACCCAAAACAGTTTGTCATCTCAAAAGTATTTACACAAGTTCATGTAACACAACACATGGTGATGTACAAGCGACACCTCAAACCATATCACATAATCCATCTACTGCCATTATGGATTCACCTAGCAAAATATATGTCACAACGGCCCTGTAGACCTCAGTGGAGGGTTTTCCGGGCTTCCGGATCCACTGTGTGTGGGGGTTTCCCCAAGTAGTACTACCCACATATTAAGTGGCCCAATCCCATGGGTTAATGAGTGTCAGTATGGTTATCTGGCAGCAAGTATCTTGTCACATCAAAACAGTTCAGTCACACACACACGAGCATATGTTCCCCCAAAACAGTTAAAACACCAAAAAGAGGGGAGGGTACACGGAACTCACCTGTTGTGCTACACAATTGTACAATATCCTGAACCTTGAGCCCTCCTGTCCTTTATAAGAGAAATCCTATTATAATTACAAGTATTAGTGCGTATAACCGAGTATTGCGGTTACACGTGTGGACGAGCTAGGACCTTTGGTTGTTAACCTTCGCTTGTTGTATTCGTTGTTTTATAATCTTAATCATCTAGCTATTGCCTAACTGCAAAGTTGATACCATGTTGTGTTCAATTCTATGTATGAAGTCCACAATGTGATATCATATATGGTATTTTATAGAATTCACTAGTAGTAGACGAACCGGTGACAATATTAATAGTTATTATCATGGAAATAGTAATCATATGAAAATAAAGTTAGTGTATCTTATACTCATATCGTTATCAATAATAATAATGATAATAAAAATGGTACTTAGGTTAGTAACACTTAGTATCAACCTTTAGTAAGTACTATTAATTAAGGTATAGGTCCATGTACATGTATAGTCCAAGTCATATTGCATATTTGGTCAAATGCTTGTATAATCATCTAAAGTCCCACATTTCATGTTTACTGTCTTAAGAGTTTCGTACCCGTCTCCGTAGTTGGTTTTCCTATGTCTCAATGTTTTATTATCATAAAATATATCTGTATTCACATTTACATGTTGAACCTATTGTTCGAAGTTCCTATCGTGTACAAGGACTAAGTCGCCCATCAGCTTCAATGTTCGAATCATATTCAACAATCAAGTTTCACATTCTGTTTATGTCCAAGGGATTTGACTGAGGTCCAATGTCTTATTGGTTATTCATGGTATTCCTATATCTCAATCATCATCCATATTCAGTTGTTACATAACCAAATCTTGCGCTTCATATCTGTTCCATACTATACTTTGGTTTCATTTATTTAGTTTTGTTTGGGCTGATTAGGTCTGGTGTAATATATTCCTTATGTTCCACACGCGTCACCCAAAACCTACAAGTACAAAGCTAAATAATATACGACGAATGAATATTTGTTAAGCGTGCGAGTTATACCTTCTTACTCGGAACTAGTCGAATAATCTTATTGACCAAGACTGTTGACCGAACTTGACCAGTAACCCACTCTGACCAGACTTCAGCTCTGTTGACCGATTCTTGTCGTGTGTTGACCGAGTCAACTCGGGTCTTATGAACGGAATCAGCCCCTTACCGCTTCTTGTACTCCGCTGAATCACCACCATACACCGTCGTTACCAACAATCGTCATTATTACAGTAGCTTTGTCATCATCTATCTAGGTTTATTAACTATGAGTACGGTGGTCGTGGGGTGGTTGCAGGAAGCCAACCGGCTCCTTTCATCTTCTCTCCTCTCTATCTCTAGAGGTCTTTTAATGGTGAAGTGGGTGGTGGTTGTGAAGGTTAGGAAGGTGAAGGGTGGTGGTGATCTCTCTGTCGCGGCGCCACCGTGTTTGGTGGCTGGAGATCCATAGCTCCTCTCGTCAGTTTCTTTCTCTCAATTCCACAAAGAATATATAATGTGTGTATATGTAGTGCAGATGAAAAGAATGGTTTGAGGTGAGTGATACGTGTGTTGTCAAAAGATAAAGGGGATGGGGGTTTATGTGTTAATCAAGGATGGGGGCATGTGTCATCTTGGTGTGATGACACATGTCCCCGGTTGATGACTAATCAATGTCTCCGAGTCGGGTTCGTATCGCGTATTGGTCTGGTTACGTGACGAGCACTCGCGTAATATATTTTTATACAATGGTTCGAATTTTAGTTTCGTATAAAAACGTATTGTTTATTATTCCTTTTGATTGTTTATTTATTATACAAGGCTTAATAATGCGCGAAAAATTCGGGCCCAGAACTGGGGTGTTACATTCTCCCCCCGTTATTGGAATTCCGTCCTCGGAATTATTCTTGTGCTATCTATCGTTGCAATCCAGTATCTTCCATACTTGGATTCAACATTCCGGTTTACATGCCCGTGCGTATACTTCCTTTTTAATAAACCAAGTCGTAGTTATAGTGGTTCCTTACTGGCCTCTTACTATGTACTCGGATTCTTAGGTGATACCTCATATATTGTTTACCACAATTATCACTTACTTTTCCCACTAAGGCATATATTTCTATCTCAATTGCGTTTACACATGTACTTTCATTGCCAAATTTGTTAAAATCTCTCAAGATTAATCGGGCATTAATAATGTCACAAGGCTTAATACCAGGCTCAAGAAATAGAGATCATAATGCTTAGGGTTGAAACGAAGATTTCAAACTATCGATAGATAAGGTCTATCCTATGTTTAATTCCCAGTCCTATTTTCGATTTACCGTAGGTGTTTATATATAGGGTGTACCGTAGCCAACCCACCACACCTTTGATAATCTCGAAAATGTACTAGAAATTTCAGAGATTCAGATTTGTTTTTGGTTTGACTTTTAGTCTTGTTTCCAATGCATTATTGGTGTTTATATATAGGGTGTACCGCAGCTAACCCACCACACCAATGATGCCTTGTAAACGTACTGAAAATCTTCCCAAAAACCTGATAGAAAACGTTCTTGAAAACGTACCTTATCGAGAAATCCTATATCTTCTGAGAATGTATAATCTTAAGAACTTCGCTTAGTGTCAGTTGACTACTAAAATGGAACCTTATAACAAGACTTGATTCTTATCGATATAGAATATTCTTACAGACTTTTATGTCTAATACTGGGTCTAATTCTGTCTATCATCAGTTATATCGTTGAATTCTTAACCCTACAAAGTTTCTACAACACGTGGTGTAAGGTATGATGACTGGTTGTCATGAATCATGGATACCAGACAATATGTTGAGCTTAAACATGTCAAAGGGGCATATAACATTCTCTAATCGTCCTATATCTCTTCCTTTTGTAAGGTTAATTTGCCATCAATGAAGATTTTACTACTGAACTTAGACTAGGTTCTCCTGTTCTGGTCACATATTTCTTATAACAGTTATCACAAATGCTTCTGCTCCCCCCGTTAAAGCCTGCCTAGATTTTTCCAACAGGTTTCATTCTAATAACTTGTCACTAAATTACAAGGTTATGTAACTTATCCTAGGATTTTGTCACTATTCCAGAGATAACATGTAGTACTAAAGTGATGGAACCTATACTAAATCTTATAGTTACTTCATGTAGTGTTCGTTTCTAGTCTCTTTGAATCACTAGATATAGCATTCACAGTGTACAAATCTCCTCATATCTGGTTCATTGGTACTTTGATCGATACATGGGAATCATTTTCTAAAATCTGCCACGCGGTTATGAATCTAAGACCATATTCCTGACTTAAATCCATGGGAACTGATATAAATCATATCCACATGAAAGAATCTAATGATCAATGGTTAATCTCTTATCCTTAGTCTAACCAGTAAGAACATGCCAAATCGCGAAATTCAGTATATATGGACACGTAATCATAACTAATTGGTCAAGAAATAAAACTTATCGAATTAAGGTCTCCGTTCGCTAGGTTGATCAAGTTAGCTTTGGCGTTCTGAATTCTCTCAAGTAGTATCAAGTCTTGGTGAGGTACCTGGTTCTCATGGTTAGTTCGCACCCAGTCATAGAATGTTAGTCACATATAGTATTATTATTCACTAAGAATTATTATATATATATATATATATATATATCATATCAACTCTCCAAGTCGTACTAGTTCCAAATCTTTATTGTCGTCACCGAAGTATGTCGCGTTAATCACGAAAGTCATACAATAACACATACATATTTCATCACAATTTTCCAAATTGTATTAACTATTTTAGGTTCAACCCTTATTATGGTCACGCAAACCTAACTTATACTCGTGTATGGCTCTAACATAGCCCCTTTCCTTGTACAGCTTCATAGTTATCATAGTTAATACCCATAATCTAGGTGACTCTTCGGATTTCTTAGAACTTTTTCGTGCCTGTAAATTCACAATTACACGACGTCAAATGTAATCGTTAATTTACCTCACGGAATCATTCTAGTAATCTCCGTTGTAGTCATCATTCTCGTATCAAACAACGCTCGTTTAACTGGTTAAATCAGTTCCAAGTCCAAGTAAGCATTCTAGTGTTCAGGTACTCAAGTTTTATCTTATTTTGTTTCTTATTCTGGTCAGTCTTATGTAATTCCATGGCATTTCCTAGTTAGGTAGTCTTAGAGCCTTAAACGCTAAGTTCTCTAAGTTGTCCTGGTGTGGTGTAGGATATCTGGAGATATCCTATTTTGTTCCAACCGTTGCTCTGATACCAACTGTAACAACCCGACCAGGAGGGGGCTGGACGTTACGACAGTTTGGTAACAGACTTGTACAACGGAAGCAACGATAACAAATATTTAGTATTTTTACAATTTCTAATTCAAAAATAGAATTACATAACTTAAATAAATACACTAATATTCATGCAGGGACGAGACACGGCGGTCGTCGAAGCAGCTGGCGGGTTGTCATCCACTAGTCAATCCGATCTCAACAAGTCCACTACTCTAGAAGCTCTAATCTGCGATGCTCATAACTCAATCTCCTAACTCGATAATCTCTATTCCACACAAGCAAATATATACCTCGCGTTACCATCCATCCTTCTGCAGTACCTGAACACATGCTTAAAAAGAGTTGGGTCAGCAATTATGCTGGTGAGTCCGTGTAATTAGTTAAGTAAACCCAAAACAGTTTGTCATCTCAAAAGTATTTACACAAGTTCATGTAACACAACACATGGTGATGTACAAGCGACACCTCAAACCATATCACATAATCCATCTACTGCCATTATGGATTCACCTGGCAAAATATATGTCACAACGGCCCTGTAGACCTTAGTGGAGGGTTTTCCGGGCTTCCGGATCCACTGTGTGTGGGGGTTTCCCCAAGTAGTACTACCCACATATTAAGTGGCCCAATCCCATGGGTTAATGAGTGTCAGTATGGTTATCTGGCAGCAAGTATCTTGTCACATCAAAACAGTTCAGTCACACACACACGAGCATATGTTCCCCCAAAACAGTTAAAACACCAAAAAGAGGGGAGGGTACACGGAACTCACCTGTTGTGCTACACAATTGTACAATATCCTGAACCTTGAGCCCTCCTGTCCTTTATAAGAGAAATCCTATTATAATTACAAGTATTAGTGCGTATAACCGAGTATTGCGGTTACACGTGTGGACGAGCTAGGACCTTTGGTTGTTAACCTTCGCTTGTTGTATTCGTTGTTTTATAATCTTAATCATCTAGCTATTGCCTAACTGCAAAGTTGATACCATGTTGTGTTCAATTCTATGTATGAAGTCCACAATGTGATATCATATATGGTATTTTATAGAATTCACTAGTAGTAGACGAACCGGTGACAATATTAATAGTTATTATCATGGAAATAGTAATCATATGAAAATAAAGTTAGTGTATCTTATACTCATATCGTTATCAATAATAATAATGATAATAAAAATGGTACTTAGGTTAGTAACACTTAGTATCAACCTTTAGTAAGTACTATTAATTAAGGTATAGGTCCATGTACATGTATAGTCCAAGTCATATTGCATATTTGGTCAAATGCTTGTATAATCATCTAAAGTCCCACATTTCATGTTTACTGTCTTAAGAGTTTCGTACCCGTCTCCGTAGTTGGTTTTCCTATGTCTCAATGTTTTATTATCATAAAATATATCTGTATTCACATTTACATGTTGAACCTATTGTTCGAAGTTCCTATCGTGTACAAGGACTAAGTCGCCCATCAGCTTCAATGTTCGAATCATATTCAACAATCAAGTTTCACATTCTGTTTATGTCCAAGGGATTTGACTGAGGTCCAATGTCTTATTGGTTATTCATGGTATTCCTATATCTCAATCATCATCCATATTCAGTTGTTACATAACCAAATCTTGCGCTTCATATCTGTTCCATACTATACTTTGGTTTCATTTATTTAGTTTTGTTTGGGCTGATTAGGTCTGGTGTAATATATTCCTTATGTTCCACACGCGTCACCCAAAACCTACAAGTACAAAGCTAAATAATATACGACGAATGAATATTTGTTAAGCGTGCGAGTTATACCTTCTTACTCGGAACTAGTCGAATAATCTTATTGACCAAGACTGTTAACCGAACTTGACCAGTAACCCACTCTGACCAGACTTCAGCTCTGTTGACCGATTCTTGTCGTGTGTTGACCGAGTCAACTCGGGTCTTATGAACGGAATCAGCCCCTTACCGCTTCTTGTACTCCGCTGAATCACCACCATACACCGTCGTTACCAACAATCGTCATTATTACAGTAGCTTTGTCATCATCTATCTAGGTTTATTAACTATGAGTACGGTGGTCGTGGGGTGGTTGCAGGAAGCCAACCGGCTCCTTTCATCTTCTCTCCTCTCTATCTCTAGAGGTCTTTTAATGGTGAAGTGGGTGGTGGTTGTGAAGGTTAGGAAGGTGAAGGGTGGTGGTGATCTCTCTGTCGCGGCGCCACCGTGTTTGGTGGCTGGAGATCCATAGCTCCTCTCGTCAGTTTCTTTCTCTCAATTCCACAAAGAATATATAATGTGTGTATATGTAGTGCAGATGAAAAGAATGGTTTGAGGTGAGTGATACGTGTGTTGTCAAAAGATAAAGGGGATGGGGGTTTATGTGTTAATCAAGGATGGGGGCATGTGTCATCTTGGTGTGATGACACATGTCCCCGGTTGATGACTAATCAATGTCTCCGAGTCGGGTTCGTATCGCGTATTGGTCTGGTTACGTGACGAGCACTCGCGTAATATATTTTTATACAATGGTTCGAATTTTAGTTTCGTATAAAAACGTATTGTTTATTATTCCTTTTGATTGTTTATTTATTATACAAGGCTTAATAATGCGCGAAAAATTCGGGCCAGAACCGGGGTGTTACAATAATAAAGACTGTTATGTATGTCAAATCATACCAAAGTAGTTTAAATATCTGCTGACGTTTATAATCATTTTTGACGTAAATATGATTTTTTTTAAAAATAAAACCTTGTTATGAAGAATGTATCAAATATTTTGAATTAATTTGTGTTGAGTGTACCTATTATACAAATAACGTAAACAAAACACTAATATTTTATTTAAATATTATTATCATATTACATCAAGATCTAATACATTACCATAAAAAATATAAAAAAATAAACATAACATTCAAAATGAATTTAAAAACTTCAACTTCAACTCGATACACCACTTAAGTGACTTTACTATATCAGAAATTTTTTCCAACTGTTCTAGATTACTTTCCATGGAATCGATGTAAAAGCCAACACCAATGTCACGAATAGTTGATGAGGGCAAACACTTCAATCTCCTTACAGCCTTGCCTTTTTTATCAAAACAGTTTGAAATACGCGTGAAAGTCTGCCTCAACACATCTTTATACAGTGTATCTTTATCATATTGGATCAGAATTTGTCTTATAAAATCGATCTTCAAATCCACTGAAGTACTGCTGGTGAAGATGATGATGCCATAACTTTAAAAAGTTAATAAAAAGCAATCTATATAAAATATGACTATATAGAAGAAATTTTCAGTAAAAGATCTACATATTTATAAGCCCATAGTTGAAACCAAAGTTACCAATTTCGTAATAATTAACGAAATTTAATGCTATAAATGCGGTAGATGGAAAACCATATTTCCAAGTGCCAACTGTAAAATTTATAGACTTCCAATTTAAACGTCACTGGGTAAAGCGTAAAACACGTGTACCATACCGTGTTTAAAGTTTTTTTCTATTCACACCACCATATATATATATATATATATATATATATATATATATATATATATATATACAAAACACTCGATTACAATGCACATCTAACCTTCCAATAATCAAATACTTACATTACATAACATAAAAACATGTCATCTTCTCAAAATTACCAAACCACTGCACAACAAACAGCCCATGAATTCTTGTTAAGTCTTTCAAAAAAGAATCTTTTGAAGAAGAAACAATAAGAAACTCATGTGGAATGCTTACATCTATGCTTGTTACGGATGTAAGGAAAAACGGCAAAACCATGATTGATATGGTTGAAATTCCGGAATCAAATGAACGAAACATAACTCTACAATATCTAGTGGATCAAATAGAACTAAACGACGACATTTCCAAGAAGATGAAAGGCTTTACTGATAATATTATTTCCATCAGCAAGGAAAGGAAGAGGCGTCGTGAAGAAATAATCAAGAATCATCAATAGTAACTGTCATTTGTCACAACAATGTAATTTTGGATTAAAAATCCTTAAAAAATGTAAATCTTATTTATCTATATATACATATGTTATGCTGTTTATATTATATTGAATTTTAAACAAAGTTAGAGCAAATCAAACAGAAATTAAATAGATGATGAAAACATTTATTTCAGAAAACACAATTTATAAACAAACAGAAATTTATAAGTTTTACATTCCTCATACTTATATTACTTTATTATTATTTTTTAATTAATACAAATATGTATATATTAATTTTTTATAAATAAACATAAGTAAAAAATATCGAACCACTTCAAAAATTCGAGTTTCAAGGTAATGATTATTATTGGCAGTCAATAGCCCTAAAACGCTAGAATGATTACTATACATTTCAAGAATCTAGATTGAAACTTGCAAAATACGGCTGTAATTAATGCTACTTCAAAAACTATAGTGCCTTCATTGTATATAGTCTGTTTTGCAACATCTGTTTATTGATAAACAGCTGTTATCAAACAACTGTCAATGTATACTACTTTACTATTTAAGATTAAATAAATATACAACTCAAATTGATAATTTTAATTAAATATCAAAACTAAAGTTCAAAAGTTTAATCCTTAAATTTCAATTTTGATAATATAGTAGATGAAATAAGTATATCTTTAAAAATATAAGTAGAACTTGTTGAATGTAATTAATATTTTAATTAAGTAAATCCATTATTTGAATATAAATCAACAGATGCTTATTTCATTTGCAGTGAATTAAAATTTTAAAAAACATGTTTCAGTCTTTATCCAAGTTTAAGATTTTAACCTGACTTTTAAGTCCTTATATTAAGCTTTATTATTTTTATAATTAAATAAGTTAATAAAATTAAAGCTGTTAATAAAAGTTTTAGACCAACTACGACAGATCATAATAATAATTATTATTTACCATACAACACTATTAATAATCAACTGATCTTTTAGTCATATTTTGGCTTAATATTTTGTCATATCTTTTTGTAACAACTTTTAGGAAATTATTTAAGTCTCTTTTGGGGAAAATCTTCATTGTTCAAACGTACATTGCATATATTCTATAGTACAATACTGAAAAAAGGTATAGCAATATAATTCGTCATTCCAATTGCATAATTTTACATAAAATATGAGGATAAAGCTACATACAAGATAAAATTACAACCAAAAACACTACTAACGAAAAATGCTTACAAAAATACAAAATAGAAGTACTGTAATACCAACTAACATATCTAATCTATAATAAAAAGAAAAAGAAGGCGCGCTCCAAAAAAAAAGAAAACAAATACAATAATAAGCCTCTAAATACCGCAAATTTTAGAGACATATTATTTATATAGAGAACCATCTCAAATTGGTCGGGCTCTCATATATTATAATAGAACATATAATATTTTCCTTTGATTGAAAGAATCTTCAAGCAACAACCATTCCAACCTCATTAGCAACGAGTTATTGGTAATACATTTTTCTTTCAGACGGAAATTTTTTGAGAAGTCTTGAGCTACGAAATTTACATGAAATAACATTATATACTGAAGGTATAGATGGTTGATTTGCTTTTCAATGGTTCAAGTATTACAAAAGTTGCAAACTAAAATAAAGAGTTACCGGCCTTTTATAGACTGAAAAAATAGGTATATACCTACTCTAATAAGAGTGTTTTTAATTCGCCCCTCTTATACAAATATAAATAAATTGAAAAAAAATTACAATTACTAACACAAACGATATAAAAATAATGATAAAATAATAAAATAACTTTCAATATCATAATAATTAATAGTATATCCATGTAATAATAATTTTTATTGCCGACTTAATTTTTACAAACTTTTTTAACAAATGATGTCAAATTTACTCATTGTAAACATGGTTGTCATAACAAACCGATTTAGGCTTTGTTTGCAAACAAACATTTTTTAATTATGTTCTAAATAGATAATATTTTAATGACAATTTTTTTTTAAGAAATGACATGAAATATTTACATGCAACTCACTTAAGTTATCTATTATTATAACCATCTCATTCATTATGTTTATCAACAACTATTGAATTGTTAACATATATATATTAAAATTCAACATAACTTAATAATGCCTGATGAACAAATGAGAGGTTTGTAAAATACAATTTACAATTTCCATAACACATATTTTATAGCAATAAAAATTTATAAAAAAATGATCATTGTTAAAACTTGTAATAAAATATTTGATTACTTGAGAACAGACGTTGACAAACAACTATGATCAATTACAATTATCAACTGAAGAATAATATAACCAAATTTTTAAAACAAACTTTGTAATGAATATCTAACGAAGTAATTATAAATTTAAATTGTGACAACCGGCAACTTCCGATCTATACTGATGTGGTTTTTATTATTAAAGATAACTATTTATTATAAATATTGTTAATTATTAAGTTTCGGAAGTAAACTGATCGTTTTAACAATCGAAACTGCGATCGATTTAATTAACGCAATTTAAACGCGTGTTCTGAAAACACGCGTCGGACATCGAAAATATTTATATTTATGCTCGGTTTAGTATTTCGAACAAAACCGACTAATTTTTATAATTAATTATTGGGCCTAAAATAGAAACGAGGCACTTTACGTTTAAAGCGGGTTCGATACGTAGTGTTCACCTACCTAGCCTTAACCATAACTATAAAAGAACACTTTCATCTTCTCCTTCCTCATTTTTCAGCCGCCAACCTACACACACTCTCTCTCTAAGATCTGATCTCTATCTCTCTAACCTCTCTCTCTCAATCTCTCTGCCTCCCTCTCTCGTCTCTGTTTCAGAAGCAGCCGGCCACCACCAAAGCTTGGGTGGTGGCGGCGCAGGGCTGTGACCCCGAAAACATCATCAATACGCAGCAGGTCAAGGGTGGTTACAGGGGGTATGGTTCACGAAGATGACGGTGGTGGTGCCTGGTCGTGGTTGTTGGTGAAGGTCAGCAGGTTAGTGGTTGTGTTTTGGGTTTGTGTCGAGTGGTCTGGGCTTGGGTTGGATTAATCAGATATGTTGGTGGTGTTTGATAGTGATTGGTCGGGTTAGGGTGGTTGATGATGAGTTGTGGTGGCCGATTAGAGTTTGTTTCAGGTTGTTTGGTCCCTGTGGCGGCAGCAGCTCGGTGGTTCGGGGGAGTCGGGTTTTAGTCCGGTGGTTTCTGGTTCTCAGGTTAGAGATGGGTCTCGTTGTTGTTGGTGGTGCACGTTGGAGTCGGGTAGGATTTGAAATGGTGACAGGTTTGATGGGTTTTGGTTGCCGATGGTCGACGTGGTGGTTCTAGGTTGGGGTCCGATCCGGTTCGGGTTGTGGTGGTTTTGGTCACCGGGTTGTTTGGCGGTTCGGTTCAACTTGGGTCAAGTCAGGTTCGTGTTCGGTTTAGATCTCGGGTCAGATCTGCTTGGTTCAGGCCCCGGGTATCCTCTCAAGGGTGAGCCGTTGGTCTGGGTTCTGGTTCGGGTCTCAGGTCAAGGTCGGGTCTGGAACGGTTGTTGTTGTGCGGGTTAGACCGGGTCAGCTTCGGGTCTGGTTCAAGTCTGGTTTCGGTTTGGATGTGGTCAAGGCCCGGGTCAACTGTGTCAGCAGCTGGTCAACTGGTCAAACTTTGGTTCCGCTCTACACGTAGTTCGAGGTGGCTTCGGGTTACGCGCGATGATTTGGTATAACTTACGTTCATATTTATTTTATTAGATATCATATATTTATAAATCTATATATTTATAAATATTATTATTTTTATGAATATTATAAATTTATAAATATATTGATATGGATGAAATAGTTTTGACTCGCGAACGGACCGAATAATAATAAACGGTAACTATATAAACGGACGATTTGGTAAATGGTTAACTTGACGTGACTTATGATATCGAACATCGGACTAAATAACATTGGACTATATGGTCGGACTATACTTTATATATATGTTGCTATATATATAAATTAGTATATATAGATGTCGAAACGTATAGTCTCCTGAATAGGAATTGTGGATAAAAGGATTTGATAACTTGTGTTTGTAAGTTGATGAAGAAACAAGTAGTCTAACCTCCTTGGGGGGATGATAGACTAGATGCAACCACAGGATTGATCCTTCACTAGCACTTCCTGGATTGGGGTAACCTGCAAGTAAAGATGATGTGGGTAGGGAGACAACTACACAAGGTAGCAGTTTATAACAAAAACGTGGGTGAATGGGGATACTATCAAGTGTGATACCTCTTAGGGTTAGCCAAAAGTGTCCTCCTATTAGGGATGCGATCCCTTATATAGGTGTGGACGTATGCCACCATTACCCGAAACCCTAATCGTAATGGGCCAGGCCCGATTAGGGTTGTCTCCACTACCCGAAGACTATATTAGTAAAGTAGTTATGGAATAGCTATAAATAAGGAAAGGTTGGAACGGATACCGCTTTTACCGCTTACGCGCACGAGTATCGCTCCGTGATTGTAGGAGAACCGTTATTCCTTAGCTTGCTGGGGAAGTTTCTCTTGTCCGCGGGATGTTCCTCCGCGGGTTACGTTCCGGGTTTGGGTACGCTCTGCGCAGTGTTGAGCACCCAATCCCATCAAGTCCCCCTAGTCCAGTGTGTACCCTTTTCTCGAGTATGTGAGGGAAGAGGGTGGATGCTGGACTCATATAAGTGATTCTTTGGATGATAGCTCATCCGTCTCTGGTAGTGAAAACTGGGATGTTGGTGTTGAGTTATCTGCAATTCAATGCGTATTGTTGAAGGTGCGGAATTCTGAGGTGGCGGAATGCGGAGAACGGTAATTATGTTTGACGTTAACACTCCGCGGCCGCGTTGCGTGTTGCTGTGGTGGAAGACAGATGTCTTCTGCGTAAGCAAAGAATGGTGGGTAGCGTCTGCCACAAGCTATATTTGTGTCAGCGGGCGTCCAATCAGTTATGACAGACGGCTGAGTCAGGCGCGTGTACGGCGCGTGTGCCGCCTATATAGCTGTCCAGTGCCACGCGTCATGTGTAAAGTCGTTTCCTTTACCAATGCTGACGTCATTGGCAGTTACTGCACATCCTATATAATCATTTCAAATTATTTCGAATTTCACTTTACCCACTCTTTGCATTCCAGACCTCTTCAAATTCCTTTCTTTTCCTTGTTTAATCTTCGTTATTCTTTACTCATCCAAACATGTCTCAAGAAACTTCCTGTCCTGTGGATCAATCGAAAGCTACTGAGAAGGCAGAGAAGACAGAGAAGGGTATCAACACCACCTTTATCAAGTGGGACGCCTCCTCATTCTCCACATTTCTTGATCAATTCGGGATTGAGGCCGATTGGGAGCCTGAATTACCAGCTGCTGGTAAAACGGCATTGGAGGCCTCCCCTGGTAAGATTGCATTGTATGAAGCTTTTTTCACTCGTTGCTGTTTCCGTCTTCCTATTACCAAGTTCTTGGTGAATGTTCTGATGAAATATGGGGTTCATCCAACACAAATGACACCCTTTGGGTTTTCCAGGCTAGTGCACTTTGAGGCAACTTGTCGATCGTTGGACTTGGAGCCAACTTTCGATATGTTGAATGTTTTTTACGTTCTTGAAGAGGCACGTGGGGGGCCTGGTTGGTACAGTGTGTCACCCAGGAGGAATCGGACTCAAATCGTTTCTGAGAGTCCAAAATCTATGTACGACTGGAAGGAGAAATTTTTCTATATTCACAGGGGAGTGATACCTGCTGCGCTGCAGTGGATGAGTGTAGGGGTGAAGGAGAGGATTGCGGAGTTTCCGCCCATGAAAGATTACAAGAACCAACCTTGGTACGAAACCTTGTGCTCACACTCTACTCCATTGTCTATGGAGAAATGCCCCGAAGGTGTGTTGGTGATGTTGGGTATCAGTCGCTTGGGGAATCCTGAAGGCTATGAGCCCACTGCGTCTGATGCCAGTAAGTGACATGTTTCCTCTGCTAGTTTTCAATCTCAATTCCCATGTTGTGTTTTCTCTTAAACTGTTGTGTTTGCAGGAATGACGAAATTTGATCTGTTCGATGCCCGGGGTGCAGCGAAACTCAGTTATACAGCTGTACCCCCCGGAGCGCCTTCCGTGCTTGAGCGATTGGAGCGCAACTTTTTGATGCCTCAACTGAAGGATGCTCCGCGTCATTATGCGCGCACAGGTGAGTTTTATGTGCTTTGTTACGTTACACTTGATTTTGTTTACCCTGCGGAAAGTTCCTGCGCTGAAAGGGTGCGTTGTAATCCGCGTAGCGCATGCACTGATCCAACGTGCCCTTTATTTCAGGCGCAGGAATCCATCTTGTGAAGAAGGCTGGGGTTGACTCGGGGGAAACTTCCCCGGGTCGTAAAAAGATGTCATGTACTGGTAAGTGTTGTGATCATAGCCATAGCAATGGTTTTATCTTTATTCCTTGTTTTGTGTGACCGTAGGGACTGGCCCCAAGCGTCAACGAAAGGAATCGCGAAAGGGGAAAAAGGTGGCATCTAGCTCTACCGTTTCCAAAGATGACGATGAGGATACAGAGTCGGACGATGAAGTTAAGCGACGTCGTACCCGTGAGCCAACGCCTACTGATGACTCCGTTGAGGTGTCTACGGAGTTGTATCACAAGCGTTTGGAAGACCTTGCCCAGAAACAAGTTCAAATTCCGAAGCCAGTCGCGGAGACTGTAAAGGTTGCGTCAACGACTGTGGATGCGAACTTGACCACTGGTGGAGAAACAAGTTCCGTGTCTACCCATGGAAAGATGGTTGTCAAGCCCCCTCCTAGACGACAACCCTTGTTTGTGAAATCTGTTAAGCATAGCTCTGGTAAGATTTCTTGTCTTTACTTGGTTTTTCGGAATTGACATAGAATAGGGAGTAACGTCCCTGTTGATTTTATCTTTTAGGTAAAGGTCCTGCACCGCAGGGGACCTTGAAGAAACCACTTATGCCTGCGAAGAAAGTTCTGGAGCCTGTGGTGGAAAATGTGGAAGAGACGAACGTGACTGCGTTGGAGACCCAATTGTCTACACATGACAAAGGTCTGACGCTGTCTCCGGAAGCTGGTAAGAACGCGGAGAAGCGTCCCAATCTTGAGCCGTTGCAGTCAGATGTGGAAGTTACAAAGGTGTCTGCAGATGTATCACTTGAAGGGAAAGATTTGCATGTGGAGCAACTCCCTGAATCAAGCAATCCTGCTCGCACCGAGATCACTGCGGAGAAGGTATCCGCGAATGTGTTGCAATCGTCTCAAACTCCTAAGAAGGGCTCACCAGGAGCAGCTCGGAGTGCAAGGAACCTAGGTGGTGGTGGAAGGAGAGTGGCTCGCCCGGACTATGATCCTAGTAGGCCATATCAACCACTCTGGGATATAAGGCAAACAACTCGTTTGACCAATCCACTAGATGCAGATGAGTTTATCTCCTATGCTGTACCACCTAGTGAACGAGATTATCAAGATGGTGTTGATCGTCGCTCCTTGATGTCTGATATGAGCCTAAACCTGGCTCTGTGTGTCAGCAACTTTGGTTCCTTTATGCGGCGGGAAGAAGAGCTTCAGCGTTCTTGGCAAGCTTTGAAAAGTGCAGAAGAAGCTCAAACAAAAAGAGAAGAAGAGTTTCGACGATTCCGTGCTGATGCCCGCGGGGAAGTTGACCAATTGAGGGGTCAATTGCGGGCTGCGGAAGGCGAAATTCAAAAGCTGAATGGTGAGAGAGCAGAGGCATCCAAGCATTGGAAAGACTCTTGCGAGCGCACAAACATGGAGCTTGAGCGCGGTCGTAAAGCTGCTGAGAGTTTGAAGAATGAGCTTGCCCGAGTTGTACTTGAGGCTGAAGAAAAACAAAAAGTCCTTGACGCGAAGCAGGCTGAGCTGGCTGATACTGTGAGTAAGTTGAAGGATCAGCATGAAGCCCTAATGACTGCTACGACGCGCATGTCGGAATTAGAGGAGCAGGTGAAGGGGCTTCATGGTCAAAAATACCAACTTGAAGAAACGAATGCCCTGCTCGATTCGTCGCGTGTGCAACTGGAAGTCAGCCTTCAACAAACACAAAATGAACTTCAGGGCGTTATGCAAGCTTCCTTAGCCTCTCGTGAGCGTCTGACCTGGATGATGCAGCATGGTCTCCAAGGAGTAAGATCCCCCTTCTTGTTTGTTATATATTTAACTAGAGTATATGATTGTTAACTTGTGCTTGTGCATTCCGCAGGTCTTCAAGCGCATCTGGAATGAGCCAAAGTTTGGCGATGCGGTGGCGAAGATTGGAGCTACATCCCTGCGTAGTGGCATGCAGCAAGGGTTTACTGAAGGTTATCATCACCACGCTGCTGGTTTGGCGCTTGAGGACGGGGAGCACTTTGGCAAGCCATATGAAGATGAAGCCATAGCTGCGCAGGAGGAGTTTGAGACCCTCACATTTGATGTGTTTGACGTAGTAGATCAATGCTTGAAGACTGAGGATCCCATTGGTCAACTGCGCGAGTATTTTGAGGAGTCTGATCGCCTCGGAGCTGAGATGGAGGAGAAGGAAAGGAAAGAAGAGGAAGCGCGGAGGGCTGCTGCGCAGGGAGGAGGGGAGTCCTCCACTGTTGGCGCAAGTTCCAGCGCGTTGAATGAAGGAGTAGAAGACGATGCTTACATAGATCTCATAGATTATGAGTAGATGTAGCTTAGTCGTCTTTTGTTTGTGTTTAAACTCTTTCATTTTATGTTGAACAATTGTATGCCATGTTGCACTTTGCCCTTTAGAATTCTGTTGACTCATGTGTGTTGTGACTCTTGGATTTTTGCCATAATTGTTGTCTGACGTCACTTTTGAAAAGGGAGCCACCTGTGTCAGCCTGCTGATGTCATCTGACAGGTTTGACGGCGCTTCCACTGATTGATGTGACTGTTGGCATCCATACTCAAGTATTAACCATTAATGGTAATTAATAGGGTGTCTTGTCATGCCTATAAAAGGGTAATGACTGATTAAAATTTTCCTCATCCTTTCTTCCTTCTTCTCTTTTACCATTTCAATGGCTTCTCCCTTAAGATTTACAAGTGACGAGATTGAAGCAATTCAAGGGATGCTGATGTTGCCCAATCATCCCCCTGTGATCAAGGTACCTCCAACTGCTATGCATGAACTTGCCACTTATTGTGGGTACTTGATTCTGACAGAAGATCAAGCGTTCCAGCCAAAGGAGCAAGGTTCTTCCACCACCCTAGTGAAGGTTAGGAAGTTGGACAAGTTTGGTGGTGCACCAAAGACTCCAAAGCTTAGACTTCGTCGAACCCCCACTGGTTGGGAACATGCAAATTAATGGACCACCATGCATGGGGGCTAGTGTTAGGTAGCTAGTGGTACCAGTGATGTATAGATTAGGCCTATGTGTTGCCACTGTTTTTTGCTTTTTTTTGCTCTGTTTTGATCAGTGGATAGGTATGATGCTAGGGCTAAGTTTGTAAGTTGTTGATGGCTTTTGTATTGCCCCTTTTTTGATTAGAAATGAAGTTGTACGTACTCCATATTGAAAAGAATTATGAATGACAATGAAAATTCTCTTTATTGAAATTAAAATGATAGTAGCTATAAGCTGTTTATTACATTGCTAGAGAATTTCTTACATGTAACATATGCGCAACTGGGCAGCGTTCCATGTGCGCGGTATTGGGGTACCATCCAAACGCTCTAAAGCATAAGCGCCCTTCCCCAAAACTTCTTGCACCTTGTATGGTCCTTCCCAATTTGGCGCAAGCTTGCCTGGCTTTTCTGCGTTGGATGCTTCATTGTTTCGGAAGACATAATCTCCAACGCGGAAAGCCTCTGCCTTAACCTTTGAGTTATAATACTTCTCAAGCTGTCTCTTGTAGTTAGCTTCTTTGATAGCTGCCATATCCCTGCGCTCATCCAACAGGTCCAGGTTTATTTTTAGCTCCGTGTCGTTGACCCGATGATTTGCCAACAAAATCCTTGGTGATGCGCAGTGCATTTCCGCAGGTATGACAGCCTCAGTGCCGTATGTAAGGCTGAATGGTGTTTCTCCGTTGCTTGTCTTGGACAATGTGCGATGGGCCCATAGGACATGAGGAAGCTCGTCCACCCAACCAGTGCGTTTGGTGCCAAGTCTGGTCTTTATTCCTTCGACGATGCTTCTGTTTGCACGCTCCACTTGTCCATTACCTTGCGGATGCGCGACTGAGGTAAATATCTGTTTGATGCCCATAGAAGACAACCACTCTTGTAAGTGTTGGTCCGCAAACTGCGTGCCATTGTCACTTACGATTTCCATTGGTAAGCCAAAACGACAAATGATAAACTCCCAAATAAACTTTTTGATACTCTTCCCGTCGATGGATGACAAAGTTTTTGCCTCCACCCATTTGGTAAAGTAATCAATGGCCACCACCAAGTATTTGACATTACCAGGAGCTGTGGGAAATGGTCCCACAAGATCAATGGCCCACTTTTGGAATGGCCATGCCGCGATAACTGGTATCAGGTTATTCTTGGGCCGTAGTGTTCCTGGCGCATGGCGTTGGCAGGACTTGCATTTGCGCAACTCCGTCATGGCGTCTACGTGCATTCCGGGCCAATAGTACCCGGCGTTCATTAGTTTGGCGACTACCATCCTTGGGCCTGCGTGTAGGCCGCAGGATCCTTCATGTATGTCTTTGATGAGATATGTCGCCTCTGCGGAGTCAACACAACGTAGTAAGGGGCCCAAATACGAACGCCGATACAGTACTCCGTCAATGACTTGGTAATGCAATGCCTTGTTCTGGAGCTTTCGCGCCTCCGCTTTATTGTCTGGAAGCAATCCATTAAGGAGATAAGACTTAATTGGGGTGATCCAGGAGGTCTTGCCAGTCTGGACCACATTGACTTGCTTTTGTGACACTGATGGGTGGTCCAAGACTTCCACCCGCACATCTTTTGCCATATGATCAAAAACCGTTGATGCCATCTTGCTTAATGCATCTGCGGGCTTGTTTTGACTGCGCTTGATATGATGAACCTTGCAATACGAGAAGTCACGCATGAGGGCTTTGGCTTGCTCTAAGTACAAGATCATGGATGCTTCTCGTGCTTCGTATGAGCCGTCGATGTGGTTGGCTACCAACTGAGAGTCGACGTGAGCATCTAAGTGTTGTACACCCATTTTCTTTGCAATGCGCAAACCTGCGAGCAATGCCTCGTATTCCGCTTCATTATTTGTGGTTGGGAAATCCAGGCGGATTGCATAAGTGAAATCCTTCCCGTCTGGTGTGATCAGGCGCAGGCCTGCCCCCGCACCATCGTCATTGCACGCTCCGTCCGTATATAATTCCCACTTCTCTGCGGATTCGGGACTTGGCAAAGTGACATGTGCTTGTTGACATTCGGTTACACTTTCGGGAGGGACTTCTGCAGCAAAGTCTGCAAGGATTTGCCCCTTGAATGATGTTCTGGTCTTGTATTCAATTGTGTGTTCTCCCAGCTCAATGGCCCACTTGGCCAGACGCCCCGACAGCTCCGGCTTGCGCAGGATGTCATTAATACGGAAGTCTGTGAGGACATTAATGGGGTGTCCCTGGAAGTACCTCCGCAACCTTCTTGATGCGTGTACCAATGCTAGTACCAGCTTTTCCATTGTGGAGTACCGGGTCTCTGCGTCAAGTAAAGTTCGACTTACGTAGTACACTGGGGTTTGGACGCCTTTGCGATCAACCAGGAGAACGGCACCAATTGATTTTTCTTTTACTGACAAGTATAATGTTAGTGGCTCTTTTGGAAGTGGTGCTGTGAGAGTCGGCAAGCGGCTCAAGCATTCTTTCATTTCCTTGAAGGCGGCCTCGGCTTCCTCTGTCCATTTGAAGTTTGACTTTTTGAGGCAGTTCTTCAAGGTGTTCACGAAGGGAAACGACTTCGAAGCATAATTTGAGAGAAAACGATTTAGGGCGACAAGACGCCCCATCAGTGTCTGAACCTCCCGTACAGAAGACGGAGATGGCATGCGCTCAATTGCTTGTACTTTATCGGGATTCGCACGGAAGCCATCTTTAGTAACAATCACTCCCAAAAACTTCCCTTCTTCCATTCCAAAAGAACATTTACTCGGATTGAGCTTCATGCGGACCTTGCGGAGTTGATCAAAAGCCTTTTGAATGTCCGCAAGCATTTGGTCTTCCTCTGCGCTTTTGATAACCAAATCATCAACATACACTTCGAGATTGACCCCGATCTGTGCGTTGAACACTGTATCCATGAGGCGCTGGTACGTTGCCCCTGCGTTCTTCAATCCAAACGGCATCTTTGTGTAACAATAAGTGCCGGTGTCTGTGCGGAAGGATGTTTTATCTTCATCCTCTTTGGCCATCTGGATTTGATGGTACCCTTTGTAAGCGTCGAGGAAGCACTTGAATCTAAACGGTGCTAAAGAATCGACCTTCAAATCAATTTCCGAAAGTGGGTAACAATCCTTTGGGCATGCTTTGTTTATATCCTTGTAATCCACGCACATTCTCCAGCCCCGTTGGATTTTCCGACCATCACTGGGTTAGCAACCCAAGTTTGGTATCTTGTTCTTCGCAGGATGCCTGCGTCCAAAAGTTCGGCGACTTGCTCATTCATGGCCTTTGTTTTCTCCGGCCCCATACTACGCTTCTTCTGAACAACTGGTTCCACAGACTTATAAACATTCAGTTTGTGTTCTGCGATGTCGCGAGGAACGCCGACCATGTCCGCAGGTTGGAAGGCAAAGACATCCATGTTCTTAGTGAGCAACTGTTTTAAATGAACTCGTATGGTGTCGGAGATTACTGGGCCAATGACAACCATCTGATCCGGGAATTTAGGGTTAATCACCCATTTCTCGGGATCAGTGCGGTTTGATGGCTTCATAATTTTTGGAGGCTTGCATGCATCTGTTGCGTGGCAATTTTTGTTTCCGCGTATGAAAGCTACACCTCCGCGCGTTGGGAATCCAACCATTTGATGCGGAGTAGACGCGTTGCAGTTGAATTTTGCCAATCCTTCTCGTCCGATGAGAACATCATGCGTCGAATTCACCGGTAAAACCATGAAATCACAGATCTCTGTGCGCGAGAGCTGTCCGTCTGTCCATGTGACAGGTAGAGTGAGTATGCCCAATGGGATTATCACTTCGTGAATAAATCCGGATATCGGCTCCGCAGTTGGAACGAGTTTTTCTTTATCTTCCGCGTCTAATTGGTCGAAGCACTGCTGGTACATGATGTCTGTACTGCTCCCGTTGTCAAGGAACATGTACCTTGTGCGGTAATGTCCAATGACTCCCGTTATGATTAACGGTGTTGTGGAAGATGCTCCTCCCTTGACGCGTGGCATAACAACAGGTGCCTCTTTCCAAGCGTCATCTTGTGCTGTAGAATAGGCTCTTTTCTTGTAATTCCTGCTATGAATCATGTAGCAGTTGTGCCTATTTGAGCGCTGCACGTGATGCGCGTTGAGATTCTTGATCTTCTTATTATTAGGGTCAACATCTCCTTGCGGATCTCGAGGTTTCTTCCGCATATTCTTTACTAGGTGGGATAGCTGCCCGGACTTGATTGCATTTTCTATTTCCATCTTTAGACTATAGCAGTTGTCTGTTAGATGGCCATAATCTTCATGATACTCGCAGTACTTGGACGTGTCAATGTTTCTTCTGTCTTGCCTTAACTCCCTTGGCTTCGGAAACTAGATCTGTTCCGTTTTCAGGACCTCTGAGGGCGTCTTTGACAATGGGGTCCAGTCATAGTTCTTCTTGCTTGGTGGCTTTGAATCGCGCGGGTGCTTGTTGTTAAGATAATGCCGCGCATCCTGCCCTGAGGAATATTTTCCTTCATCTGTAGCCCCTGAGATTCGAGACCACACTGACTGTTTTCCCTTCCCCTTGTCGTGCGTGTACGCACTCTGATTACCACTGTGGTGGAAGTTTTTCGAACGCGTAAACGAGCGTTCCGATGATGCATAGACCTTTGCTGCCTCGATGAGTTCATCCCATGCTTCGGGAACACCCTCCTTTCCCGTCAGACATCTCATAAGATCATCATTCCGCACTCCGTGAATGAATGCGGCTCTGGTGAGTTCCTCGCCACACCCCAATTGCAGGGCTTCCTTGTTGTAGCGAATGATGTAATCCTCCAGACTCTCATTGTCCTTCCGGGAGCACAACAAGATTTGAGCCTTGTCTTTTTTGTGTTTCCGAAGGTGGGAGAAATGGTTCTTGAACTTCTTGATAAGATCATCGAAGTCTACAAGACTTCCTACCGGCAAGCTTTCGTACCAAACCCGCGCCGCGCCCGTTAGGGTTTGAACAAACAGGTGGCAACAAGCTTGGACCGGCCATGGCTTAGAACTTCCTGCGCAGTCAAATGCGTGCATGTGATCATCAGGATCGCGCAAACCATCATATTTTCCAATCGTGTTTGGTAGCTTACATTCGACTGGCATAGGTGCCAGTGCAATTCTTGCACAGAATTTTGATCTTTCTGCAAATGACTTAGGACGATACGGCTTGTTGAGATCGTCATCTGGATTAGGCTGGTTACTTGCTATAGACTTTGTTTTCGGTTTATAGGTGGGATCAGAAGTGATCTCATTCTCAGACTCATAGCCATCAGGTTCCCCAGTCAGGGTGACGTGGTCCTGAACGTGAGTACCTTTACCACGTTCTCCACCACGTACCGCCTGCCGGGGTTTGGCTGTAGGGCGAACAGCAGGTTGTTCACCCTCTTGAGAGTCGTCTTCAGTATCGAAAGACAGGGCTTTACTTGATTCCAAACGAGCCTTTGCCATTAGTTTCTTTTGGTACTCTGCGATTGTTCTGGCACTTTCTTGAGCCAGCCATTCTTCTGGATCATCCACAGGCCCTTCAACTGTTTTCTTTTGTGATGTTAGTGCCGGCCTTCTTGAAGAAAATAGTTGAAAATTTGGAGCAGCCGGCTTCTGATGTACATTCTTTGTCACCGTTGTTGGTGCTCCAGCATCTTGATTCACTTGAACTCCCACATCGACATCGATGGGGTCTTGACGTTGTTCGGCTCCAGAATCCATTAGCACTAGTTTGAAAGATTAGAAGACCGTAAGGGATGGCGCCAATGAAGAAACAAGTAGTCTAACCTCCTTGGGGGGATGATAGACTAAATGCAACCACAGGATTGATCCTTCACTAGCACTTCCTGGATTGGGGTAACCTGCAAGTAAAGATGATGTGGGTAGGGAGACAACTACACAAGGTAGCAGTTTATAACAAAAACGTGGGTGAATGGGGATACTATCAAGTGTGATAGCTCTTAGGGTTAGCCAAAAGTGTCCTCCTATTAGGGATGCGATCCCTTATATAGGTGTGGACGTATGCCACCATTACCCGAAACCCTAATCGTAATGGGCCAGGCCCGATTAGGGTTGTCTCCACTACCCGAAGACTATATTAGTAAAGTAGTTATGGAATAGCTATAAATAAGGAAAGGTTGGAACGGATACCGCTTTTACCGCTTACGCGCACGAGTATCGCTCCGTGATTGTAGGAGAACCGTTATTCCTTAGCTTGCTGGGGAAGTTTCTCTTGTCCGCGGGATGTTCCTCCGCGGGTTACGTTCCGGGTTTGGGTACGCTCTGCGCAGTGTTGAGCACCCAATCCCATCAGTTGATATTGGGGAAAATTGTAGACAACGGGTGTTGTCTGGTTTGTACAAAAACAGAGGGAACTCTGACCAAATTTTTATAAAATCAAAGCATAACGAACTGTTATTTCTATAAATAAATTCCCAAAGTGTTTTGGACAAGTGCATTATATACAAATCGAAATATTTTCAAAGACTAGCTATTTGTAATAATAAAGATGATTTTCAAACAAAATTTGGGAAAAAGTAACAAATGTTATTAAACGATTTTAATAACTAAACTTACACTTCTTCAAAGTGTGTTTTTCTAAAAGTAACAATACTAGACCGACACATTTATCCGGATTACGAGACGAGCTAGGATTCAGGATAATTATACATTTCGGGGTGTTAGTCCAACATGGTTACATACGGATAGTTACAAGTGTGCAACTTGAGTACTATGTTGTATGTAACTAGTGAATTAACTTAAGTCATGATCGGTTCGTCGAGTTGAAACGTATTGAGACTTGTGTTGGTACACACGAGTCTAGACAGTTGAGTAGACTATCTTTTAAGCGGTTGATAAGATAGGCTTATGTGTGATAGACTGTTAAGGTGTCCTTTGTTGGTAATTAGGGCACGAGGAAGTCGGTCGAGGTTTCAGGCTTTGTTTGCTAGCTTAGCATGGAAATTAAGGTGAGTTCATGACCCCACTTTTTACTGCTTTTGTAAATGTTTTCGGGGTGGGGGTGGGGGGGGGAAGACATGCTTCTTTTATGAAAACCTGAGGAATTTAAAGCGAAACAAGTTTTGGAAAATGAAATGGGTGCGTGAGTTCACGACCCCACTTTCTCTGGTTTTACTTTTGGGGGAGAAGACATGCGTTGAACTATGCTTTGAGAACTTTTGTCATACTATGGGTTATTTTGGGTTACTGTACACTCTTTTAAGTCCCGGGGAAAACCATGAATGTGCGGGGTAGCACAACGGGGGAAATGTGGATAGATCTATTGGGCGTGACCTGCCCCACTCGTCGGCTGGGAGCCGGGCGGGTGCATATTGTCTCGACCTCGTAACTTGTAACATTATTCGGGCTGTAACATTGGTAACTTGTGACGTGTCCAGTAATGGTTTCCAATCGTAGTAGTAACAAAACATACGCCTAGCTAGCGTACTTTGGTTTGAACATTTCATAGTATTGACGGGTTTGAACTTGGAACACTTTTGGTAACATTTGGTAACCTTTGGAAACGTTTTTGTTAACTTATGAACTCACCAGCTTTATGTTGACTTTTTAAGTATGTCTTTCAGGTTTAAACTTTGGTAACGACACGGTTGGAGTAGGTGACAGTTGGGATCGGGGATCGTAGAGGGTTAGAATTGGCGTTCAGGGAACCAGAGTCTTAGATGCATCTTTCCGCTGCGTTGGCAAAGGCACCAAACGTCACAATCAACGAGGGAAAAGTCGGGGTGTGACAGTTTGGTATCAGAGCCATAGGTTTTAGCAAATTAGGTGTCGGGTAGATATCTAGGCTTTAACCTGAGGTTTCTTTAACAAAGGATCATCAGCATAGACAGGTTTTCTGGGCAAGGTAGGGTCTTTCTTCCTGTTTTCTTCTAATATTTTGTAAGTCTCAACCAGCCTCATCTCTGACCATCTTGCAACAGACTTCATCTCCCCATAATCTGCAGCCACAATTTCTTGTCTCATTCTTCTGAATTTTAAGGCTCTGGCAGGATCTCTGCCTTTGCTGAAGTTTGGGGCAGAGACCTTTGTTGGGGGATTCTTAGCCATGTCTTCAAACCTTATTAGTTCTTCTCTAAGAGCATGAGTGGTCCAGCCTGCAAACTGTTTCTTGTTTGCTTTGTATGGCATGGTTGACAAGATTTGTTCAAGAAGAGATTCCCTAACCTCCCTTTCCAAGTCACTGCTGAGAGGCATGGTAGACATTGAGTTGCTCAGGGTCTTAGCAAAATCTTCAATCCTTCTCAATTTGCTAAGCTCTGCTGAATGGATGCCCTGAGCACTCCTGTCATCTTTCCCTTTGCATTTCTCTTTAATGATGGCATCTGCCTGTTCAGCCTTGTATTTCAGATAAGTATCCATGTTTAGGGGAACAGGAAAATTTGGAAGAGACGGGAAAGATCTTTTAGATGGCTGGTCAGTATTGTAGAAGGATTGCAAGTCCCCCTTGAGTAGATCAAGTTCAAGAGGATACTTCTCAGCCAATGGTGTAATGGTTGGTGGTGGTCTATGTGATGTGAATTGTGAAGTATGTGGTGAGAATGATAAAAGTGGAATGGCATTTAAGGGTGTAGATTGTGTGGTTGGAGTATTAGGTGGTGAAGTGTGAATATTTTCATCCTGTACAACAAAGGTAGATCTTCTCTTCCTGCTGTACAAGATTTTTGGTGATGGTGATGTTGTAGCAGTGGTTGTGTTAACATCTGTTGGTACTTTTGTAGAACCAGCAGTTGTTTGGGATTTTGGATGTGGAGTGGTTGTAGTAGTAGGTTTGGTGGTTGGTTTGGTGGTTGTGGTGATAGGTTCAGATGTTGTGGTGGTATCAGTGGTTTTGGTGGCAGCAGTGGTTTTGGTAGCAGTGGATCTGGTGGCAGTGGTTTTAGCAGTAAGTTTAGATGGTGGTTTTTTGGTATGTTTAGCAGATTTTTTCTTCCTTTTAGAAGAACCTACATCTTCAACTTCTTGCTGTTGTTCCCTTTTCAGTTGTACCAACCGTTCTGCTTTAACTTCCAAGGTGTCAGCCCTCTTTTGCTTATCCTCAGCAGCCTTTTCAGCTTTTTCATTAGCAGAGGTATCAACTTCCTTTGCTTTGCTGGTTTTGACAGTTTCAGTAGCAGCAGAGGTTTGAACATCTGGTTGTTGTTGTTGTTGTGGTGCTGTGTGGGTAGACTCTAGTTTGTTGGCAGACTTTGATTTTCCCTTTTGTGAGGGTGGACAACCAAAGGGATCTAGCTTTGGCAATCTATCTCTGCCACTCTCCCCCTTGTTGGCATCATCAGCAGTGAATGCATCATCATCATCATCTCTGGGAATTGTGGTAGGAGCAGAGCCAGTAGTCTTCAGCAGATGATCTTTGATTACTTTGATGTCTGCTTTGGTGTCATTGAACCTGGCATCCACCATGTTTCTGATCATTTGCATGTAAGTTTCTTGAGTCTGATCAGCTAATTTTTGGTGAGCTATGATGATGGGAGAAACAGATTTCCATAGCTCATTAGCAAGATCAGTTGTGGATGGTTGATTCTGGGTAAGAGTAGCCAATGAGCCCAAAATTGTCTTGATATCTGATTTGATATCAACAACAGAGTTTTCAATGGACTGTACTCTGGCCGTCAATTCTTGGTATTTTAACCCATCACCCAAGTTAATAGGATCATCTGGATTCCTACCAGTGGTAGTTGTAACTGGTTCAGTCCTAGGAGGTGAGTCCAAAGGCTGAGAACCAGATGCCCCTTGGTCTTGGTTCTGGGGACTTCCAACTGATTTTGGGGACACAATAGTGGCCTCATCAGTTGTTGCCTTCAAGGAAGTCTTAGTTATGTAACCACTGTCCTGTTGTGAGACAATGGTCTCTACATCAGTAGTGGCTGCTTCACTTGAAAACTCACCTAGAGTTGCATTGAACTCTGGGAGTGTAACCTCCTCTACTGTTTGTGGGTTGGCTGATTGATTTTCCTCAGTCGCAGTCACTTGTGGAGGTATACTCTCATTAATGGGTGAAGGAGAGGAACTGGGATTATCCAGAGTTTTATCAATAGCCTCAAACAGAGGTTGCATAGTTTGAGGGACATGTGTTGGTGAAGGTGGAGGAGTGAAAAGAGAATTAGCCCTGGGAGAGGGGTTTGTGAACATATGGTCAAGTGACCCAAATGTATCGTGATGTGTTTCCCTTTGGCTTACAACATGATCCTTTTGTGAGGATTCATGAGGAGTTTGTTTAGGTTGAGATATATCCAACTGTTGTGAGGAAGTAACAACAGTGGTTTCTTGTTGCTTTTGTGTTGCAACAGGGTTTTCCTCTGGTATCTCATCGTCCAGAAGCCCCTTTTTAGGTGTAGAGGTGGTTTTTGTGGATGGACGTTTTCTTTTGGAGGTGGCTGGTGTGGGTTTCACGGCACAGGATGTAGTGCCATGATCGCCAGGAGCAGTGGGCTCAACAACAGAGGTTTGAACAACAGTTGTTGTCTTGGACCTCTTTGTTTGTGTTTTTGAAACTTTTGTCACTTTTGACACTTTTTCTTGGGTAGTAGAACCCAGCATTCTAGTGAAGGTTTCATTAGTTAAGCTCTTCATTTGAAAAGACTCACCCTTTTGAAAATATTTTTCTGGTAAAACTTTTTGAAGGATTACACTTAAAATTCTTGGGTAAATCAGAAAAGCATTATTTGACCCAGACTTTATGGCTTTCACATTGGAAACTAAGTCCATAAACAGCCCCTGGGATAAATTGAAGTCAGAGTCTGACAACATAGCATAGCCCAAGTACTGAATCCTCAATGGGATTTCATTAAAGGAGGTGGTCTTAGCTGAGACACAAAGAAGGAGGGTATGAAAGAAAAATTTCATGACTGGTGGGAAAAACTTTTTGAAAAGAGTTGACCCAGTCATTTGTGCATCATAACCTCTTTCCTGAAACTCTGTGTGAAGCTCTGTTTTAGGGAAAGAGTCCTTACCTGACAGATCATTGAGGGAGAAGGTTGTGGATATCAATTCAGGTGTAATGGAGATACTTGTTTCTCCAATTTTTGAGATAATGGATGTAGGCTTTTTGTCTTGAAGAAGAACCTCAGCTTTCAACAAAATTCTTGGAGGGTTACAAGATGAATAGGAGCATCAGCGTATAGGATTGTTAGGTATTTGGAGTTTAAAATGATGTCGATGGTGGAATGGAATGGAACGTTGTCATCTGTTTTCACCAGATATGGAAGATAATTATGTGTGGCTTTGGTTTGAAGATCCATTGTAATGGATTTCGAGTGTGAGAGTGAGTGGAATTTGTGGAAGGGTTTGAGGAAGAAGAAGGCGGTTTGAGTATTTTGAATACAATGAGACAGTGTAACATATGTTGTGGTAAAAACAGGGTTTTTATAGCCTCTGGGGAAACCGCTGATGTGTCCAAAACTCTACTTTTGAGAGCAGACGTGGCCAAGGTTGCAGAAGGCGCTAGGCAGGCGGTGAGGTCCAGCCTAGGGACTAGTCGGGACTAGGCGAAAATTAGGCGGAATTAGGCGTTTTGGTATTTTATATGTATTTTATATATATACACACAAATTTAGGTGTTTTTTTTGAAAATACTTTAAAGAAAATGACTAGCCCAAGCCCAATTAGACATATTTAACCACACTTTATTTAAAAGTTAAAAGAAAGTGACTAGCCCAAGCCCAACTAGACATATTTATCAATGAAATTAGGGCTTTTTCTGCCTTCTCATCCTAAACACGTGAAAATTTTAGGGTTTCTGAAACAGCAGCCAGCAGCCTCCTCCTTCAGCTCACAGCTCAGCCTCCTTCATCTCAGCCACCTCCTTCAAACCTTCTCTAAACGCCTAAATCAGGTGCTTATCCTCTCTATCTACCCCTCTATCATCAAAATCTTAGATATATACACACACAATACTAAGAAACACTTAGAAATTTAATAAAAAAAATAAAAAATACCACCGCCTAGGACCGCCTAGGCCAGCCTAGGCTCCGCCTAATGCCCATTTCGCCTAATTCATCGCCTAGGGTGAATTTCCGATAAAGACTCCCGCCTAGCGCCTAGGCGCCGCCTAGGCGGCCGCCTAGAGCGATTTATGCAACCTTGGACGTGGCAAACATTTGATGGCCAAACATCTGGTGGTTTACAGCTGTTGCCAAAAGTCTGAGGCAAACAGCTGTTGTTTTACCAAAGTACTGATGCTAATAGCACTTAGGTTTTTTTAATCATATAGATATATGTATATATATATATATATGTATATATATATATATATCAGTGGTTATTTATCTGATCAGATGTTTGAAACAGATCTTTCAACCAACAGTGGATAGAGTGAGTGCAACAGTGGTTGTTTTATCTTATCAGATGTTTGAAACAGATTTTTCAACCAACATGCTATTTTTAAGGATGAATTTTTGATTTTCTGAAACATTTTAATGTTTTATTTAAAACATTTTTGTTTTTTATTCCATGTTTAGCATACCAATTCTAGAAATCAGATTTGTGAAGGTAGATGTGTCTAAAGATTTTGTCAGCACATCTGCCAACTGATCCTCTGTTGGAACATGGTGCAGAGAAATCAAACCTTTTTCATAGCTATCTCTGACAAAATGATGTCTGATGTCTATATGCTTTGTGGTTGAATGAGAGACTGGATTTTTGATGATATTTTCAGCAGCTTGACTGTCCAACATGAGTGGAGTCTTTAGTGCAGTTATCCCAAAATCCAGCAGTTGATTTTGAAGCCACATGAGTTGGGCTGTGCAGCTTGCAGCAGCAATGTATTCAGCCTCAGCTGTTGAAGTTGAAACAGCTGCTTGCTTTTTGCTTTGCCAAGAAACTAAGGCAATTCCTAGAAACTGGCACCCTCTTGATGTAGACTTCCTTGTGGTGTGGTAGCCGGCAAAGTCACTATCTGAATAACCTGAAAGCTCAATGTTTCCATTAGCAGGATACCAGATACCAAGTGTGGGAGCACCTTTTAGGTATCTGAATATCCTTTTCACAGCAATAAGGTTTGACTTTCTGGGTGAAGCCTGGGATCTTGCACTAACACAAGTGGCAAACATAATGTCTGGCCTAGATGCAGTTAAGTACAATAAAGACCCAATCATGCATCTGTAGTGTGTCTGGTCAACCAGTTCATCCTTGTCATCAATAGTGAGTAGCTTGACTGTACTCATGGGTGTACTACATGGCTTACAGTCATTCATCTCAAATCTAGTTAATAAGTTTTTCACATACTTGTTTTGATGAATGAATGTGCCATTTTGCAGCTGCTTCACTTGGAGTCCAAGGAAGCACTGAAGTTCACCCATAGCACTCATTTCAAACTCTGCTGTCATGAGTTCCCTAAACTCTTCACACATTTTGTTACATGTGGATCCAAAAATGATGTCATCCACATATATTTGAACAATCATTAGATCTTTCCCTCTCCATTTTAAAAATAAGGTTTTATCAATTTTACCTCTTGTGAAACCAATGGATAATAGAAAGGTGGAAAGAGTTTCATACCAGGCTCTAGGTGCTTGCTTGAGTCCATACAAGGCTTTATTAAGCTTGTAGACATAATCAGGATGGAATGTGTCTTCAAAACCAGGTGGTTGACATACATAGACCTCCTCCTGAATTTTGCTATATAGGAATGCACATTTGATGTCCATCTGATACACCTTGATGTTGTGGTTGACAGCAAAGGCTAAGAAAAGTCTGATAGCTTCTAACCTAGCTACAGGAGCAAAGGTTTCATCATAGTCTATCCCCTCTTCTTGTTTGAAGCCTTGAACCACTAGCCTGGCTTTATTCTTGACAACTATACCCCTTTCATTAGTTTTGTTTTTGAAGACCCACTTTATGCCAATTGGACAAACATCCTTAGGCAGTGGTACAAGTTCCCATACTTGTTGTCTTTTAAACTGAAGGAGCTCTTCTTGCATAGCTTCTACCCAACTGTTGTCTTTTAGTGCCTCTTGGTATTTGACAGGTTGTGTGAGAGATAAAAAGCGTGCAAAAAGACAGATATTTGAGGATTGGCTTCTTGTGAGCACACCCTCTCTGATGTTGCCAATGATTTGGTCTGGTGGATGAGCTCGTAGGTAGATTAAATCTCCCTGATATGGTCTGATGGCATTTTGAGGTGAAGGACAGAGGTTTGGTGACTCTGTAGACATAACATCTGTTTGCACTTCTGTAGTGCCAACAGATGTTTGAAATGGTGGTGGGGGAATGGGTCCAAGTGGTGTAAAACTGGACTGACTTTTGTCAACAGATGTTTGACTTTTGTCAACAGATGATTGAGTAGTGGATGTAAAAGGTGAAGCAGTGGATTGAGGGTAAGACTGGCCAACAGTGGCTGACTCAGCTGTGACAGTGTTTTGACAATTGTTTTGAACAGCTGCTTCCTCTGATGCAGAATAGACTTGATAGTGATTTGGAATCACAACATCTGTTCTGTAGTCTTGTTGTGGAGATTGTGAAATACCTGCACTGTTAGTTTTGACAGTAATATCTTCAAATTTGAATTTATCTAAATCAAACAACTCAGCAGGATTTGCTGGGATTTTTAAGGATGAAAGTTCAATGAACTTAACATTCAGAGTTTCTTCTATTGTCTTGGTCCTTGTGTTAAACACTTTATAGGCCTTAGCAGTAGAAGAATATCCCAGAAAATATCCACAATCTACTTTGGCTGCAAATTTTGAAATGGAATCTTTGATTTAAAATTAAGCATGGGCAGCCAAAGATTTTGAAAAATGAGATTAATGGTTTGATTTTGAACAAAATTTCATAAGCAGTCTTTTGATGTCTTGGGTTGATCAAAACTCTGTTTTGAACATAGCAAGCAGTGTTTACAGCTTCTGCCCAGAAAGACAGTGGTAAACCAGAATCTGCTAGCATGGTTCTTGCAGCTTCAATAAGAGTTCTATTTTTCCTCTCAACCACCCCATTTTGCTCTGGTGTTCTTGGGATGCTGTACTGCCTTACAATCCCTTTTGACACACAGAAGTCATCCAACTCCTTATTTTTAAATTCTGTTCCATTGTCACTTCTAAACACTTTTACTGGCAAGTCATATTATTTTTCAACTTTGGTGACAAAGTCCTTCAAGATACCTGCAGTCTCATCTTTAGAGTGTAAAAAGTAAGTCCATGTAAACCTAGAAAAATCATCAACTATGACAAGAAAAAATCTCTTTCTTCTTAGACTCATGATTTTAACTGGGCCAAACAAGTCCATGTGCAAAGTTGTAGACATTGACTGGTTTTGGACTCATCAATGGATTTGTAAGAGCTTTTGTGTTGTTTTCCTTTTAAGCAGGAAACACAATGCTCATCACATTTGAATTCTTTTGGTGGCAAACCTCTAACAAGGTTTTGTTTAGAGAGAGAATTGATAGTTTGAAGGTTGGTGTGACCCAATCTCCTATGCCACAATTCTGTCTCTTTGGTAGAGGCAGCAGAGAATAGGCAAACATTTGCCATAGGATTATCCTTCAACATATCAACTACATACACATTGCCACTTCTGTGAGCAACAAGTTGTGCTTTACTCTCAGCAATGATGGTGTTAATCTTTTCAACCACTTCTGGTCCAACAATCTTACATGTCTTCTTAGTGAAGAATGACCAATATCCTTTGTCACTCATTTGTGATACACTAAGTAGATTAAACTTTAGATTGTCAATTAGATTAACATTTTCAAACTTAAGTCTCCCTGCTTGAACAGTTCCAGAACCCAACACTTTACCTTTTGAATCATTACCAAAGGATATATCACCCCCTCCATGAGCAAGAAAGTCCAGAAGAAGGGCTCTACATCCAGTCATGTGCCTGGAGCCTCCACTATCTACATACCATAAACTATCTAAGCAAGCAGAAGCTCCCTGCACATCAGTAAAGATTTAGTTTTGGTGAGTGTCTAAAGCCAAATTGGCTTTGGATGGGTTCTCAGATTTTTCAGCCTCAAGTTTAGGAGAATGATCAGTGGTTTGAACTAGCTTTTGAACTAAGTTCAACAGCTGTTGTTGACCATTTGCTAGTGCTTTTATGTCAACACTTGGTCCAGCAGATGTTTGATCATTTCCTGTCAGATGTTTGATCATTTCCTGTCAGATGTTGATAACCATGAGGATGTCTGTTCACTCTAGGTTTTGAAGGCCTCTTAGGCTCTTCATAAACATGTGGCAGACAGTGACAAGTTGGTTGTCCATATCCTCTTGGGAATCTATTAACTGGTGGAACATCTGTTACCTGAACATCTCTGGGAGCAGAGTTTTTGCTCAGACTTTTGGTAACAACTGTTTGGATTGGTTCAAAAGTCTGTTTGGGTTTTCCTTTTGAAGTACTAACCACTTGACTTTCAAGAGTTTTAGCCTTGTACTCTTTTATTTTTTCATCAAAATTTTTGAGATACAGACACTCTTTTGTTTTGTGATTCTTTTTCTTACAAATTAAACATTCATTGATTTTAGAATCACTTAAACTTGTTCCTTTGTTGATATCATATGCTTTTAGAAGAAAACAGTTTTTAGTAACATGATTCTTCTTTTCAAAAAAATCACAAAACAAGTTATCTTTGGATTTCCCTTTTCCTTTCTTCTTTTCAACAGATGTTTGATCATCTGTTGGAAGATCTTTCAAGGGAATGATTTTGGCCTGTGGTGCCTTTTTACCATCAGGGGTTTTGAAGGTCATTGGTTGAAAATTTTCAAGGACATCACACTCATCTGACCAAGTTGGTTTGAATTGATATTTTTCAATCTCATCAAATGAGGGTGTACCTTCCAATTTTTCAAGAATGATTTTCTTGCCATTGGGTTTAGTAACCTTGATTTCTTGACCTTTTGAATTGGTTGGGATGATTTCACCCAACTGTGGTTCCTTTTTGTCAGTGGTTTGTGAACTTTGAGCAGTGGTTTCTTTAAAACCAAAGCCAAATTTCACATGACTTTTAGACTGTTGGTTAACAATCATCTCAAAACCTTTAGATGATTCCACCCATTTTTGACATTCAACCTGGGTGGATTCAAGCTCATGTTCACAACTGTGATATTTGGTTATCATAGTTTGAAGCTGGTCTTTGGTTATGCTTGCTTCATGTTTTAAGCTGCTGATTTCAGATTCTTTTTCAGTTATTTTTTATTTTAACTCTCTAGTGAGTTTTTCAAACTGAATTTCATCTTCCAAAATTTACTTTCTAAAGTTTTCATTCACCTCTTTTATCTTTGCAAATGCTATGATACATTTATCTAAGCACAAGTCATTTAAGATTTGAGGTGATACCTTAGCAGCAGCCATCAAGGCACAATTACACTGGCAATCACAGTCATCCGTACCCCATGGGTCTGAGAGATTCACAACCTCTACTTCGGATTCTTCAGCTGAAACAACTTCATCAACAACATCATTAGTCACATTTTCAGACATAGACACCACTCCCTCACAATCAGACTCTTCAACAATTGTTTCTAGTGTCACAAAGCAGAAATTATTTTCAGAATTGGCAACTAGAGCAATGTTTTCATCTGTTAGCTCATCTGGTAGACTACTCCAATCAACAAAGCCTTGAGTGAAAAAGCTCTGTTGACTTTGCTGACTGGTCTCTGCAGGAGCAGAGGATGAAGTAGCAGTCATTGGCACTTGTGCCTGAGCAACAGGTGTTTGGACATAATGATACTGAGGAACAGTGGTTTGGACATACTGCACAGGGACAGTGGTTGAGGTCTGTGCAAAGTGAGCAGTGTTTTGCACATTTGGTCCAGGGGTGTTTTAGGAAAACTGATAAGTGTTGGTCTGAGGCCTTTGGTTTGGATAGGTAATCATAGGTGTACCATTTTGACTCCTACATTCCCTAGCAAAGTGACCCATTCTATGGCATTTATAACACTTGATCTTTGATTTATCCAACCCCACTTTTGACCCACCATGTAAACCTGGATACCTTCTGCCAGTTTTCTTATAGAAATTATTAGTTCTAATACTGAGCAAGGCCAATTGATGCAAAATGTCCATTTCTTCTAAGTCCACAGGGTCAATGTATTGAAGGTCATTATACACAAAGGATGTGTTGTCAGATGCATGGATATCACCACTTGCTGCAAAAGCATAACTGGGTGATGAGTAAGAATCAGTGTTAAAACCAGTGGTTATATCAATGTAATGATCATAACCCTGATCCTTACTACTTCCAGGTACCTCATCTTGACCCAAAAGTGTTGTATTACCAAACACATAATCATCAGACACTTTTCCAGAATCCTGGAGCTTCTTTTTCGGGTTAAGCTCTCTCTCATAGGTCAAGAGCTTACCATGAAGCTGGGTCAGAGTCAAGTCCTTAAAACCAATTGAGTTTCTCATAACAATTGCAATAGTGTCCCATTTATCCTGAAGTGATCTAAGAAACCTATGATTCAAAGTTGAATTTGGGTAAGTTAGACCCACCAGTTTTAGTTCACTTATTAAACAATTGAACCTCTCAAATTGTTGTGTTAATGACTCTCCCTTCACATGACTGAATGTTTCATATTGTTGATTAAGTATTTCACGGTTGTTTTCAATTACATACCCAGTCCCACCAAATTGCTCTTTCAAAGCATCCCACAACTCCTTTGAACTGTTACAGTGTAACAGCCCAGCATAGATATCCTTTGGTAGAGCCATGGCTACAATACTGAAAGCCTTAGCATCTAACTCAATTTTTTGAAAATCTTGCTCAGAGTAGTTTTCAACACTTTTAGGTACTTGGACCTTGGGATCTTCGGTACTCGGCACCATTGGAACATGTGGTCCAAAGACAACCGACTTCCAACACCCAGTGTTTTGTTGGGCTAGCACATGACTCATCCGACGTTGCCAGATATTGTATTCAGATCTGACAAGCATCGGTGGCTTGTTGCTAGTACCAGTGTTATGTGGATCTTGATTAAGTGAAGCCATTCTCTGATTTTTACGAAAACAAAATCTGTTTACTAACGGTTGAAACGAAAATAAACTATTACTCTGTTTTCAATCCGACAAACAAACGATATCAATAATTGTGAGCTGGTCTGTTTATATTAAATTGATTGGTTAGATCGAATTTAATTAACCAAGCTCTGATACCAATTGTTAAGATCTGAGTTTGATTGTTTTGATTTGTTTAGATAAATAATGAAATAAATGAAGTGAATATATATGGAAAGTGCAGCGGAATGATAAACTATAAATCAAAACAAGAGAATAATTGTTTTTAATCGAAAGCTTTCATTAATTTAAAGATTACAATATTACAAGTACTCCCCTTAGCCTGATCACTCTATGATTGTTTGTCTAAGAGAATGTTTTGAGTGATAAATAGAACAGTACAATCACTGTTCTATTTATAGACAAATCTAAACCACTGATGATCTCAGCTGACGTCACCTAAGACAGCGACCTCTAACAGAATAACAACATAAAACATCTGTTAACTATAAACTACTGTTCATTGTAAAACACTACTAAGGTAAACTGCTGTTGAGGAATACTTTAATCAGCAGTTGTTCTTCATCAGACCTTTAGTCAGCAGTTGTTTATCCAGTAGTCCTTTGCAGCAGCAGTTGTTTCCAACAGTTGTTCAGTGTAGCAGATGTTAGGATCAACAGTCTTTTGGGAGAAGTATCTTGTAAACATTGTTTATTCAAAGGATCAACTGAGTAGTATATTTTGGCTTTCTAATCATCTTTTCTTCTCCAGGTCAGCAGACCCAACAGTTTCACAGTGGTACAACGATAAAAAAATATTTTGAACTGATGAGCTACAACTCTGTAGATGTCCTTGTTTTCACCTACACCAAACTTAGACAACATAACCACACCGTCTTCTTCAATTTGACTGTCAAAAACCTGCATAAAAGGTGCCTTGGCAGAACCTTGAATCTTATCACCCTGCATATATCGTTTAACAGAACGTAAAAAGCATACAGAAAATAACACATTTTCATGAATAAACAAAGCAATCAAATTTACCTGCTCGTCAATGAATATGACCTCCAACTTATACGCTGTCTTCCACTTCCTATGACTCGAGCCTTCATGTACCACATGTCTTTGGCTGGATTCAGATCACGAATGAAACTAACGTGCTTTTCTTCACCGTCCATTGACGCCGACAAGATTTGAAAGATATGTTTTAAGAGGGAAATTTCAAAATCTTTGTTTAGGTTTAAAAAATTGAAAGCTGATATTAGAAATGGCTGAGTTGTTTGTGTGCTTATATATAAGGAGCCAATGAGGCACGTCTCCCTAGATTAATTTAAAATTTCCCCCTTAAAATTCAAACTTAGGGCCTAAATGCTGCACAGTACGTGGCTAACATCTGCTGCTTGACGGCAGACCCTTTGTTTCGCAACCGCTGTTAATGACAGCAGCGGTGCTTTAACGTGGCCCACGTATTATTTGTGAATATTTTAAGGGGGGTTGTGACGTCAGGTTTTGCATCACGCAGACATTGGTGGCCTGTCTAAGGTGTTGACACGTTAGCTTTCTGACGTTACTCGCGACTCTCCTATTATTGAAAGTATAGATTATTATTATTTTTTTTAAAAAATATTTAATAATGTGTTTTTAATTAGTTTATAATACAATGCCAAATGTCGCATCATGCCCACTATCACCCTTCAATCCACTCTATACTATTACACCACTAATTCTAATACACCATTGTTATGGTTTGAACCTTCGACCTCCCTCTAAAAAGCATATACCTCTACCGAATGAGCTAGCCCCAGTTGGATCTCCACGTTTTTGGAATGCTCCAAATTCTATTTGAGCATCCAAATTTGTGTCAATACTAGCAAAAACATCTCTACATCATATGTATCTATTAAATTAAAGACACTTGAACAGTTTCTCGCTAGCATTGGTCCATGTGTTGTGTCTCCATTTGGCCATTCTATTACAGTTTTAGTTTTTTATTGATATTATAATATAAAGAAAACATATTTAGTATGTATAAATTCCTAAGTAAGTTTCCATCTAATATATATATTGGCCACTAACTTTTAGGTTAACTTTATTTTCTGTCACTAACTTTTTGGTTAACTTTATTTTCTTTTAGTTTGACCACCAAACTTAGACCACCAAACTTTTAGCTTTTAGGATTTAAAACTTTGGCCACTAACTTTTAGCTTAATTTTATTTTCTTTCAATTTGACCACCAAACTTTTAGCTTTTAGGATTTAAAATTTTGACCATCAAACTTTTAGCTTTTAAGATTTCAAACTTTGACCACCCAACTTTTTTAAACTTGCATTACACTTTGGCCAAACTTTTAGGTTTTAGGATTTCAAACTTTAACCACCAAACTTTTAGCTTTTAGCCGCGAGTATTTTTTTGAAGCCCATGCGAGAATAACAGTCACTTAATATTCTCTTTTATGTTCACGAAACCGTCCACGCAACAGGAGTTCCCACAGCGACACGCGATCTTTAATGTCCACCAAACCTTCAACGCAACAGAAACTTACGCCGCGAAACGCTGGGTAATAGAATTCTAGTTTTTTTTTTGAACAACTAAATTTTATTTCACCAAAAATATATACAAAGATAGGTCTAGAAAAGTTCTAGACATCATCAGATACATCTCTCTCTCTCTCTCTCTCTCTCTCTATATATATATATATATATATATATATATATAGGCTTAGTATCCCTTAGAAACCTCCCCCACTTGTAGAAACTTAGAAACCCATTGCTTGGATCCCATTTAGCCACGTCGCCTGTTTGCCATTATGCCATGAAGGGCTTTTTTGTAACTTTGCACCTGTCTACTTTATGGAGAGAAGAAGCTTGGAATGGTACATTCCTGACACAAATCCTTCCCAATATCCTTCCTTTTATCACCAACTTGGTACTATGTTGGATTTTGTAGCTTAAACCTTCATCAGTCAACTCTTTTTCCCTCCCAAACCAAAACCTTAAATTCTCTCCCTTTTTGCTTTCAAGTCATTAATGGCTTCTTCAACCAACCTTAACACCGATATCATCACACCCACCGAATTTATTGAAGACGACCATGTCTTTGGTTCTCCCACCCACCTCGTGCCACATAACCTTGGATCTGCTATTGAAATTAATGAGGAGCCCATGTCTTTGGTTTTCATATTTTTTTTTGTTTATATTTCATAACCTTTATATTTTTTAAATAACTTTTTTTTAGATTTATCTTTGTAGATATTTTACCATTTTCAATGGTTGTAAAGAAATGTTGTATTTGGTTTATGCTATATAAGTCTCCTCCATTATTGTGTTTCAGCCTTGTGTTTCATTAACATTTATTATACCCTAAAGACATTGTGTATATTTTTTTTTTTTTTTGAACGGCCAACAAATTGGAATCACTCACGGAACACTGGAGTATCATCGTGCCACCAGTGTTGCCACGCGATCATATTCCACCACCAAGTCACCAATTCAGGAGGAAACTCATAATTATGAGAAAACCCCCTTTGTGAGATTCGAACCCAGGACCTCATGGCCCTTAAGTCTTATCTCACCACCAAGATACCCCTTTGTGTATATTTAATAACAGATCTTAGTTTTAATAGATATGAACATTTTTATTATATACATTTACAAGTTTTCTTCTACTTTTCCAATTTTTGTACAAGTTATTTAACCATTCATGTTGTTTCAATGGTTAATTAATACTTTTCCGTTTTTTTTATACTTTTCTTTTAATCTTTTATGCTCTACTATTACACTCATCCTGCTACATAATGTTATAGACAATAAATACTGTTATTGTATATTTGGATAGTTTAGATTTTTTTTGTGTTTAAACATGTTTCTTTAGATATTTATATATGCCATATTGTTTTATCCCATTGTTTTATTATAAAGAACATAACAATTTAGGCTTAATATTTTGTTATGGTTTAGATTTTAGTCTAAATTTTTTTTTATCAAAATTACACATCCAATAAAATTGTAACAGTCTACAAAATTTTCCCGTATCAATTTCTTTTTGCTATGGTTTAGATTTTCGTCGTAATTTGTTAACTGCTACTTACCTCTCTATTTATAGAAATACCACAAGAGCCCTTTTATGTTTTTCAAACTCCGAATGGAACAAGGATGTGGTCTCCGAATGTTGCTGTGAAGTTTATGCCAACTGTTGGTCGTTCGGTTGACAATTGGGAGGATGCGTATAAAATGTATTCACTTTACGCTGAACAAGCAGGTTTTTCAGTTAGGAAAAACCAGTCCAAAGTATGGAATGGTATGGTGACTCATAAGTATTTTCGATGTAACAAAGCTGGTAAACCTCAAAATAAGCGTACGTTTGACATGTTGTGCGACGAGTCTCTAAAGTTTCGTCAAACCACCTTTACAAAAAGTGATTGCAATGCCCATATTTGTGTTATGCTTTGCAAGAAATCTGGGCGATGTGTTGTTCAGAAGTTCGTACAGGCCCACAACCATTCTCTAGTCGATATTCATAATCGTGATCTTACCAGATCTGGTAGGAAGCTTACCTTTTCCGCTAAGCAGTTTATTCACCAGATGAGTCTCAACAAAATTGGTCCAGTGAAAGCTCACAGCTGTTATGTCACTATGAAGGGCGGTCATCATAAGGTCCATGGGACCCCAGTCGACTTTAAGAATTTCAGCCAAAAACTCAGAATTTTCATTGGTGAAAGAGATTCTCAGTTAGTCTTGGATCGTTCGCGTGATCGCTTTGATAGTTTACCTGATTTCTTTTATGATTTTGTTGTCCAAGACGGTCAACTTATATCTGTGTTTTGGGCTGATGAGATATCAAAGTTGAACTACAAAGTGTTCGGTGATGTTGTTGCATTCGATGCTACCTACCAAACCAATAAGTCAGTATTCCCTTTTTTTCTTATTTTTCTAACATTTCTGTTTTTGCATATTTTAGTCTATCAAAGTTAACCTTTTTTGCTGCATTTTGCTGTATTATTTCAGGTACAACATGATCTTTGTTCCCTTCACTGGTGTGGATTATAACAAACAGTGTGTAACTTTCGGTGCTGGTTTGCTCTTTAATGAAACCATTGATTCTTACAAATGGTTGCTTCAATCATTTCTCAAAGCTCACGATTATAAGCAACCTTTGTTAGTTTTATCTGATCAAGATCCGGCAATGAGGCAAGCCATCCTCCAAGTTTTTACTGAGTCTCGTCACCGCCTTTGCATGTGGCATATTATGAAGAAGTTACCTGTCAAGTTAACTGATGTTTTTTAGATCTTTTTCAATAGCAGCATGTCTGTTTTTCATATTTGTATTATATTTTTGTTCACATAATTTGTTTTTTCTTTCCAGATTTCTGGTGATCTGTTACAGAACACCAACTTTCGACAATGCATCCATCGCTTAGTATGGAATGTTTATATCAAGCCTTCTACCTTTGAGAGCCGTTGGCAAGAACTTTTGGAGAATTTTTCTTTGCAAGATCACTCATGGTTGCGGGAGATGTACGAGATTAGGGATCGATGGGTACCTGCTTACTTTCGGGAGATCCCCATGTGTTGCTTGATGAAAACAACCTCCCGTTGTGAAAGCTCCAATGCGTCTTTCAAAGTGAATTCCACTAGTGCTAACACGCTGGTCCAGTTCATGTTGTGTTATGAAACCAGAATTGATGCACAACGATACCGGCAAAGGATGGCTGATTATAAGACTGCTTCTGCACAATTTCCAAACACTACCGGGTTAGCTATTGAGAAACATGCCTTTGAGTTGTATACTCATACTCTTTTTCTTGAAGTACTCAAGGAAATTGCTAAGGGGAAAGAATGTTGTTATGTCTCCAACACGAAGAATGTTGATGATATGTTGGTTTTTTCAGTAACTCATCTTGATCGAATGAATGGATATGTTAATGTTTTTGAGGTATATTTCCTTGTGTTAATTCATACACATTCAACTAAATTTTATTGTCTGAGTTGTTTATGTTTATTCATTTGTCTTAGCAGCCTACAAATCTGTTAACACTAACTTGATTAAATATTATAATTATTATCTCAGGTCAAGCTGAATACCTTGGATTCGTCTGCTCAATGTTCCTGTAGGGGATTCATTCGTATTGGTTACCTGTGTCGACATGTTTTTTTGTGTTTACCGGGTTAAAAATATTCAAAAGATCCCTGTCATGTATGTTTCTGCACGCTGGACACATGATGCCTTGCCAAAGAGGATTTTTTCCATTGAAAATCGTTATGGTGTTGTTAACACCCCTCAAGCTGTTATGCGTAATGAGATTTTGGAGTTGGTCACTGAATGTGTCGATGTTGTTCGAAGTGACACAGATCTTCTCTCGAACTTGGTTGATCGTTTAAAGGCGATAAAGATTAACCTTGTTGATCACAGATCTATTGAAGCCCCTGCCCTTGAATCAAACGAGGCTGATGTTGAAGAGTTGGTTGGGCAACCATTGGAAGTAGACATATCATGTAACAATCCAGAAGTTGTTCGAACCAAAGGATGTGGAAGGAATCGTCGTTTGAAGTCTGTTATTGCTGAAAAGAAGGCCGCTAAGCCCCCCAAAGCTCCTAGGCTCTGTCGCACTTGCAACAAATACGTCACAAATCATGACTCTCGCAATTGCAGGAAGATGTTCGATGCTGCTGCTAAGGATTCTGGTGCTACTTCAGAAAGCCAGTCTCCGACTCCAGATGCTTAGCTGTATGTTCATCTCTACTATCACTGAGCCAGTTATCTTTACGTAGTTGTTTCCTGGGTTGTTTACTATGTCCACCATTTTATGAACTATGTTTTCAGTCTCTTACTCTTGTAACATTTTGCTACTCAGTCTGTTACGTCTGTAACATTTAGAACTGCTTGGTGGATTGTGCTATCTTTTTGGGCTCAGTATAGTCCAGGTTTTATATATTTCTAAATGGTGCTTTTTCTATGTGGTTTGCCATTAGTTGTTTTTATTTCTGTTTTTAGATCAGCTTTTATACAACACAAACTAGATCCATACCAAATATAGACATAGATAATTTTATTTGAACATTAGTTTAGCCATGCTAAATTACGATTAGGATAAACATTATTTTTTCCCTTTTTTTATGTTAGAGTCATAATCTATTAAACTCTCTGATTTAGATATAAATATAATATTTTTAGGAACATTTAATATTTGCCTTTTGCAATACAAGGCCCCAAAACACATAGTCTCACATACTAGTAGTACTTTACCTTACAAACATAAACTGAAAAACAAACATACAAAATACTAGTTATCAAGGCGCTCATTTAACCGAGATGCGATGGAATGACCTTTGTCAGTATGAACGCGATAACCATACACCATATTATGGTATTCTTCCTTCGCATTTCATCTTTGAGGTTTCTAACTTCTCCTTCCAGCCGATTCTTTGTTCTTAGCAGTCCCGGTATTATCATTTTTGAACGGTCGCACATTGGTGGATCAAGCCACTTGAAGTATTGGCAGGCGTTGTTCTGTGTGTTTTCAAATAGGCTTAATTAGTATGAAAGTTCATTATAGTGTATTAGGCGTATTATTAGTTACGCATTAGTTAACGCATAAAATATTTAAAGTACACCAGGAAAACGATTTTTCCAACAAACATTTTTATTACCTCGGATCGACAAGTGTAGAACCGTCTTCCTGGGTTTTCATTTGTCCATGAAGTCTTCACAATGGCCTCCATTCCACAATGACAAAACTCCATGACTTTTATTTTTATTATCTCACTTTTTGATAGTGGGTGAACAAGGGAAGACTAAGAAAGTTGATAGTAGGTGAACAAAGGTTGTATACACCAACAACTCCAACAATGACTTTATATTTTTTTTTTTTATTTTGTAAGCTAGTGGCTTTGTGTTTGTTGGTCATGTATCCACGTGATTTATACTTTTGGCTTTTCCAAGGATATAGTCTTTTTGCAAAAGGTGATTGACATGCTTATCTTGTGTAAGTCCCCTTCATTGAGTGTTCAAATCACATGTCACATCATGCACATTATAAAGTTTAAATATTCAACCTCTTACCCACCATTTAATTTCCTTTAAAATAAAACAACACTTTTGTCTCCCATTTTGAATTAACACATAAAACACAATAATATTTTTCTTCTTAAAAATTACGGCCCTTTAATGGTTATTTTTTTCTTTAAAAATTTTTAAATTCTTAGTATTTGTTGCATACGTTTCAAGAAATGTACATCCGTTTTTTTAAAAGCAACATTATATTTATAACATTTACATACGTTACAAGCATTTTTTTTAACAATTCCCATTTTTACGTAAGTATAAACGTTTTTTTATATACATCATGACACGTTTCATGAATATCCAATTTAAACTTTAATTTCGTAAAATTTCGCACATCACCTTTCCATATTTAAATTATTTCTATAGGCTTCAATAAATGCAAAATTAAAATCACATCACAAAATAGATGTTGCCATATGTTTTACGTAACAGTTTGTATTTTAATATAATGTCCTACAATTGCACACATGTCATTTATATCCAAGTAATTTTAAATACCACACCAGATATGGTGTGGTATTATAGGTTATTTTTTTGTATAGACAAACGTAAATCAAGATAACCCAACTTAACATTACTGAAATCTTTAAAATAAGGTTACAATTAAAGATACAAAAGAGGTTCCAAACAAAAGAAGTCATCATACAAATTACTTAGTATAGTTAAGGCTCGTAGGCCCACGTGTTGCCGATACGAATATTGGGAAATAGGAATCCCAATCTACATCATTAAGTCCCTCGTGCCACATTGGATCATCGGGAGAAACTGGTTCGATTATGTTGTTTGGTTGAATTTTGTTGTTTGTTTCTGGTTGCGGATAAACTTTTGGAACATGGTATTTAGTAGGACCACGTGTGCATGATATGAATATTGGAAAATATGAATCCCAGTCAATAGTCTTAAACCATTCATCGTCGCTTTCACTTTCTTTCTCGCTTTTAACATCATTTACTCCTTCATCTTTCCTCTCAACCTTCAAAACAAAGCACTATAATTTTACACACCAATGCATATTATTTTGTTATTTTATTCAATGGCACAACATACTCACCTTGATATCTTCATCAACCACCACATTACTGGAACTTGGAAAATACGAATCCCAGTCAATATCATTAAACCATTTAGAATCGTCAACCCATTTGTTCTCGCTTTTAGGATTAACTAAACCTTCACTCTCTTTTTTGACCACCTTACAAACGAATCACATTTATTTTCCATTTTTTGGTAATGTTGTTAATGTTAATAATGAGACGACATACTCACCTTGATGTCTTCATCTTTCACCACATTACGAGTTTGGAAAACATTTTGATGCATTCCGCATGCCCTTATATGAACATTAACGTCATTTTCTTCTTTTTTTACGACCTATTAAAAATAAAGACCCAAAATACGATCATAATATTATAGTTTTAGCCTTTTTGTTAAGTAGCAACTCATACTAACCTTAATGTTTCTTGCGAGACTATAAGCATTATTATCCTCATTAGACATTTTCTTTGATGATCCATATGTTGATGTAGACGTTGATGCCAACTTTCTTAGTCTTTTCCCAACCATCGTGTATTTTGCACCTATGGGTGGTTCTTCCCGCTCCTCTTCTTTTACCTTTTGCTTTCCCATCCTTTGCCAACTTGTCATTTTCTTGTTACAGATTTTATATATATTAAGTGTAAGCCATAGATTTTTTTATAACCTTTTGTTTTTGTTTTTAGAGCAATGCATACTATGGATGTGGCTATGCAGTTACATTATATAAGAAAGGTGTAAACAAATTAAATAACTCTTTTTGGTAGGTTAGTGAACTAAATGCTTTTGTGTGTAGTTGTTGTATGATGGATCATATTTATCTTTATTATATTGTTTTTTTAATATTTCTTTTTATGTTTCGTATTTTTAATATTGTCAAAATATTTATGGCTTGAGGTGACATTGTTATTGAACCCTATATTTTCTCCATAGTCCATAGTTTTCCCACTTTCTTGGTCCTACTTAGCATTTTTTAAATTTTTGAAAGTCTTCTCCTTTTTATAATATTTTGTCTTACAATTCCCACCATTTCTCAATATCTATATTTGCCTAGATTTTTGCCTATAGACTTTGGACCCATAGCCTTTGACTATATTATTAAGAACTCCCTCATAGGTTCCCCTTTTCCACCACCTAATATTCTTGAGTGCCCTATTCTCTATATCACATCTAACATAAAGTACATGTACTTTTTTTATTTTTTCTTTTTAATATCTTTTTTATTTTTTTTATTCAACATGTTTGGGTCACACACATTTTAACTCCAACAAAAAAATGTTACCTTTTTCACCCATTTCACATCCTTATTTTTAATTTAATATTTATATAATATGTTTTCCACTTTATTGTAGCTACCTTCAATTGTTAAAACAAGTTCACTATGCCCAATAAAACATACAAATTTTTAATGTAACACAATTACACTACATGGTTACATTCCATAAAATCCTTGCAAACCAAACATAAACATACAATTTTTCGAACCATTTTGAGACATAATTAAACTTAGGATGACATAACTAAAACCTACTAGCTGAAAATTGAATCAAAGGAGCAATCAGAGTCCGTTGAGCGTTCATCCTCCCATGGGTCATGCATCATCCATTCATACTCCATTTGTCGTCTAGCCTCCTCATCAGACCCATCCACATACTCTGCCCCCGGATCCGTTTCGTAACCTTTAGCCCATTCAGGTGTAATCATACTCTCACGCCATGTTGCTGGTTGTGTATTTTCATTCTCCCACTGTTCGTAGTAGTGTTCTGGTACAACGTCCTCCTCCTTATGATGATTTTCTTCTGGGAAAATGGTCTCAAAGGCCAAATTCCAAAAAAAATCATCATCAAAGTCATCATCAACATTAGATGCAGCCCCCTGTTCGTATGAATTATTCCTTGGTTTTTTGTTAGGATTATTAACTTCTGGGTATAGCAGCTCATAAGCCTCATTCCAATCATTTCCTTCTTTTTCATTATCTGCATTGTCTGATGCATGCACCTCGTTTTCTTCTTCCACCACAACCTGGTGCTGATCGTTATTTTCAGTCCCCCTTACTTCAGCTGCTTCTCCAATTTCATGTTGATCCCCAACGGGTTCAGGGCCAATGTTAACATGTTCAATAGGGTTTGGATTATTTGCAGGACCTTGAACCGGAGCGTTGTTTGGAGGTCGAAGGTAATAATTTACCGCCAGATTGAAGGTGTTTTGACAAACATCTTCTGGTGGTGTGTTAGGTGTTGAATCCATTTTTTTTTGGAAGAACAATCCAATATGGTATAAGCCTATGGTATAAATATTAAGACTATTTAAAGCTACTGTAAAGTTAAAAAAGTGGGGACAGCTGTGGCATTTAAAATGTAAACCAACTTGCTTTAAATAGTCTTAAAGACAAGACAAAAGCATACTCACTTTTCAACATTTTCAGAAAAGTAGTACAACTTTTAGAGTACAAAATCCATCTTACAGAATAATATTTAATTTGTAAAATATTTTTGCTAGTTGATATTATCAATACCAAGAACGGCCAACTAAGAACTTGTATAAAATAAATTTATACAAGTCACCCTAGTGTACTCACCCTATACAAGTATTAAACACAGTTGGTTCTGGATGGTTACAAATTATCAAAGCCTAATTTAGTCATGCCATTCTAATATTACTAAATTTACATAAACATAACATAAAAAGCTCCCATTGGTGCTTTTCAAAATAGGGTGTTTGCTTGTAACACAGTTACATAAGCAACATCAGTAGCATTAGGTAGTTCATTACACACACATTACAGAAAGATTATAAGTTTACACACTGCTAATATAAAAGTTTTCAAAAACTGGTACCCAAACCATTCGTCACACCATACCATCAAACTACTTCCCGAGTGCGTCGGCCATGATCTTGTCCCTTAACAGATTTGCATCTGAAAGCAGGATTCGTGCAGTGTATTTTATCCTGAGTTTCCGCAATTCTGCCAACTTTTTCAGACCATGTGTACTAAATCCGCATTCAAATGTTTTGCCTATGCCCATGTATTTTTCCATGTGGCGCATGAGGAAAATTCCGCAATCATGCAAGTTGGATTTTGTACACCACCTGATGTCTTCTTTGGTTATGGCCGCCGCCTTCAACTCGTCACTTATCGGATGGTTAACTTCACACAAGTAATTGACAAACAAATGTTTCTGCAAAAATTTCACTTACTTAGTTAACTAACCTACTTATTGAAAGTGTTTATTCTGACACACCTAAAGATTTTACTTACCACTTTAAACGCCGAATCTTTTGAGAAGTAGTCTTTGTTGTCAGTCAATCGAACCAAAGGGTACATGTCACCCCAATTATCAATGACTCTAATACTTGCCTTCTTCAAATCAAACACAATCAAGTAGTAATGTTCATATTCCACGATTGGGAAGAAAACCAATTCAAATGCCTTTAGGTCCAGCAGTTTGTCTTCCCCGTACACAGCCGCCTTCATGTTTTTGCTGAATTTTTCCATTCTCTGTCCCTCAGTTGTATTTTCATCATTTAGCATCCAGTCAATCTGTGTGTAACGAATAAATTACTAATGCGTTAAATTATAATCTAGTATGTGCTAAAAATTAACGTAACACTTTTTTCGGATTACTTACAATTGCCTTAGTTCCCACAAACAGCCTTTTTACTGACCCAGGTGCTCTGTATTTTTCTTCTAAGTTCAAAACCTCCACCCAACAATTTATCACTTCGTCTATAACGCGTGTTTTTGGGTACAAGCTTTTAAACATAGACCTATTGGCTTCGACATCATACGTGCTTCTAAACAGTACCTCACTACAAATGTGGTAAAACGTTTCCATCAAATATGGTAACGAATATGCATAACCTTTTTTACATATTATATACTTACTACTAAAGTTAGTAATAAATTTTTTAAATTTTTCTAATAAATCTGCTTAATGTTTTACAAGAACACTTGCAGGTCTGGATTTTTTTCAGTACCCTCCTCTCCATAGGAAAGTATGCTTGACCTGCATTGTTGTTCAAAATTTCTGTTATTACCATATATATTTAATAACAAAATTTGTTTTACTATTATATTTCTGAGTATGTTTTAGACTAGAATGCTGTATCATAGTCTGCTGGAATAAACCAATAACAAGAATCTTACATTTTTCTTTTGAGGCTTGATTTCAAGTTCGTTCCACTTGCGTCCTGCACATCCTTGTTGTCGCATATAAACTCCCAAACTTTATTTTCTTCCTTCGTAAATTTCGATGCTATGTCTACATCTTCTATGGAAATAGAAGTTTCTACCCTGCCTTCTTTTACGAATGGATTCCTTCTAGCTTTTTCCAACTTTGCTATACAAATTTCTCGTTGTCTTTCAATGGAGTTAATGGATTTCGGATCTACCAAGTCCTCATTTTCTAACCCAATCTTTTCATCATTCTTCTCCAACTCAACATCTATAGAATTGCCAAAAATACGAAGTTTACAACACATATTTCTATACCATTTTTTTGTTAACATTTTTTTTTAACTTACCTTTTACTCTTTGTTCAAACGTCATTTTGGCATTTGGCGTCAACCCCACACTAATTTCAGGCTCATTCATATCCGACAATGGCTCTACCAGCTTTGTTACATCAACTCTTGGTCCATCTTTTCTGTTGTTTGCTGAAAGAAAAAACAATAACATTCATCAAAATCCGTATACATTTGTACGACAATTCTACAAAAATACATATGTTTTCTTACCTTTCTCAATTGTACTTCCATCTTCCATATTTTTTCCGGTTTTCACAGATGTGTCTTCCTTGTACCTTTCTTGAAACATATATGCTGGTATAAATTTTGAATGATATATTTGATTTTCATTTTCATGGTTACTACCTGCATTCCATTGTTAACGTTGTTATAATTATGTTACATCAATTTTTATTTTATTTACATATGTAACATTAAGTCACAATATCTACTAGTAACATTTATCTCACCTTCTTTAAGTTTTTGTTTTTTCTTCCCCATCTGACTTAAACCATGGCTAACTTTTGGAGTCTTTGTATCAGCAGTTTTTGCACCTTGCATACATTTAACTCCGTATACAAAGTCAGTACCAACATTTAATTTCTTTTAATCTTGATTTCAAATAAAAAACAGTTTATCATATACAGGCTACCGATCATATACATAAACTATAAAATTCTCAACATCTGTTAAAAGCATGACAAACCTGAGTCCTCAACTTGGCTTAAACCAAGGCTGAAGCTTGGTCTATCAACAACAGGAGTCTCTCCCTTTTCTATATATATCAAGATAAGGCAAAGTAAGTAAGTATTATATCATGTTTTTGGTTCATAGAAAATCATACACTCGCTTATATTACGAAAGCAATATACGTACCTTCTCCTTTTCCTGTCTTTTCCGTCACAACTTTGTTTTTGACATTAGTGATAGTTACTGTAGTATCACCTTGCACATTTACATTAACGTCAACCTCGCTTTCCACCTTACGACGCTTTTCTCTTGCGGGTGATCCTCCCAGCACATAGTTTCCACCATTTTCAGTTAAGCATTCAGTTGCTTAATTATTTTCATTTGTTTTGTATATATGCACATCAACAATGAATAGTTATAAGTATTTACGTAGAGTTTCACATATAAAAATATACATTTTATCTACATTGTAATTAGCAGCACTAACCTCTTTCCCCATCTTTGTTATTAACACCTATTTGGCTTAGACCAAGGCTAAAGCTTGGAATATCGTCCATAGTAGTAGTTCGCTTTTCCATAGTTCTTTCTCCACCTACTAATTATTATACCTTTCAGTTATGTGAACAAACTACATCTAACTTTTTACATAACTTTAAAGTAATACATAAGTACCTCCTCTGATTTCTTTATTAGTTCCTGCAACATCAGCAGCCACTCCTTTGGTAACATCTCCCTGCTGTCCACCCTTACCATAGTTTTCTCTACATATTGCTCCATCAAACATCATGTTTCCCTCATTTTCAAAGTAGTGATCAGTTGCGTCGTTATGTTCTGTTTTGTCATAAACATCGACAGCCAACAAATGAATATTATACCTTTTTTTTTGTTTTTTGTTGTATTACTATCTAAAGTGTAATTAGTAGTACTAACCTGGATCATCTACTATGTTTTTAACCCCAATTTGGCTTAAACCAAGGCTAAAGCTTGGGCTTTCGTCAACAATCGACGCTTTCTTTTCCATATCTGTAAAACCATATACTAATCACAAGATATGGACTAACTTTAATTTTGTACTTAACTGCAAACAATAGATAAATACCTTCTTTTTTTTGTAGCACTTCCTGCAACCTCTGCTTTCAGTACTTCATCGACATGTATCCCCGCTTCAAGTTTTTTACCCACCTCTGTTGACACTGATCCTCCAACATCTTTGTGTGCCCCCTTTTCAGTCACTCTCTCAGTCCCTTCAGTATTTCCTGGTTTGTAATTAGGATACATCAATACATTAATATTTTTATAAATACTTATCTACATAGGCACCCTATCTACATATTCATCTTAATTGCTTATGTTTATGCCTACCTTTTTCGACATCCTCTACCACATCAGATTTGTCCCCAATAATTGTCGCCTCCATATTGTCCATCACCTCATTTCCACCCAAACAATCATCTACATTGTTTTACCAATTTCACAATTTCATCATAAACATCTCAATGTAAATACACATAACTTACTTAGTATTACGAATTTTTTCCAGGCATTTGTTTTTTTACCTTGTTCCTCGTTTTCGCTTAGATTCATCTTATCATTCATGACATTCCCGTCCTCTTTAGTTGCTAAACCCCTGAGTACCTCAGTTATTTGTGCATCTGCATTTTCCCTTTGTTTCTTCTTGAAACCACCTTCAAATACCGAATTGTACCTTGCTAGTATTGTCAATACCTCTTCGTTTTCTGGTGCTCTATGGTAAACATCAGCAATCTTTTTTTCAATCTTTATCTTGTTTTTTACAACTCCATCAATCATGATTCCGATTTCCCCTAGTTTCTCCTGTTATTATGTTTTGTGTAAATGTTTAATTAGTTTTAAAAAAATTTATTTTAGTAGTGTTGGTATATTAAAATGTAACTTACCGATAGCACAAACTTGTCAACACTTTCCTCAGCCTCTTCATTTGTTGATTTTTTCCCGTTCAAAAATTTCTTAAACCTTCCTGTACCAAATCCAGACCCTTTGATTTCCAGCGTTTCTCTTTTTTTCAAATTATTTCGCGTCCAGTATTCTATTGGTGTCAACGAATTTTCACGTTCCATTCCCTTGCATTGAATACTTTCCACGTAAAGTAACTGCAATTTGTCATATATAACGAGTAAGCCTAATAACACATGTGTTAAGAAAATTGCAACCATCCTAATTTATCTAGTTCATTCTGTAATCCCATTCAGTTTATCTTATAAAATATGTAACCTTCGAAATACATATCTCCTAAACGCATAGATTGTACATTTTTTATGTGGTGCATTGTAATATATAAAAATATTAGAAAACACATACCGTTAAAATAGTCAGCGGTCCTGCAAATGTTTTTGAGCTGTCGCACCTTCTCCATTTTCGTTTACATTTTTTCAATCCTTCCACTATGTAATCACACCAATCTATGCTTTTGAAATCAGTTCCAACTTTCAATTTGTTCAAGATCTTCAGCTTACACCTACCTTGCTGGTGGCATTCTACCATAACTGCAAGGAACAACATTAAAAAATCCATCCTGAATATGAAACTGTCCTCATCTTCGGCACTTTTTATTTTTTTCACAATCTCTGTTGGTGCAACAAAACGTCCCGGGTATCGATCTTTCCACTTTACCACCTCTGTTTCCCAATTCTCCAATTCATCCACATCATGTAACTTTATTCCTGACTTTGGTATCCCTAGCAACTTATAAATGGATTCTTTATTAACCTTTATTTTCCCACTCGGCACTCTGATTTGCATTTTTTTCGGTTTAAACCTATCGACTACGTAATGCGCTAGTTTAGCTAGTATACCATCCACTTTGAATTTAAGTAATTTCCCAAAACCCATCTCTCTTACCGCATCCCTTTGTTCTTCCTTCAACGCTTTGATCCCTTTAAAAAACTGCATTGGTGATGATCTTGTCCTTATACCAAACCACTTGCTTCTTTTTCTCCCACCCTGCACTTCTTCCGTTAATATTTCCTGGCTATCTGTTCCCCTTTCTTTCTCAGTTTTCTTCCTTTTCTTTTTCACCTTTTCTTCTACTACATTTTTTTTACCTCATCTTTTTAACATTATCTTCATTACCGGCCTTTTTCTTCTTCTTCTCATCTCGACTGTTCTTCCTTTCTGAGCTTCCTAGTTGAAACTTTACCACACTTCGACGCTTTCCTGTTTTTATGAAGTGTTTCACCATAATCATTATCAGTATTAAAAGGATCAGGTAAACAACTGTTTTTTAAATTAATGCAATTATATTTAATTAAACTGTTTTGTCGAACCTTTTTTGGCCTTCAATGAAGATATTATCTTACAGTCGGTTGAACTTGTTTTATAACCTGTTTCCAAATGAAAATTTCAGTTTACCAATTACTTTTTTAGTTTATGGATACATTATGCAACACAATTATACTTCATTGATGTGTCTTACCTTTTTTGCCCTTCCATTTTGATACTATCTTGCAATCTGATGACCTTCCTTCCGAAACTGTTTTAAAGATTAATAACATTATAATATCTGATCACAATTCAATATCAAATTTTACATTTATATTATTAACGAATGTGTCAAAGACTATTTACCTTTTTCCGAATGTTTACTTCTGGACACTATCTTACAGTCTGTTGTGTTTTCTTCGTAATCTGAGTTATCTTCGTCATAACCTGCCAAATTTTTTTTATAGTATTTAGATGCTGTATTACATGTTAGCACTTTCATCGAAACCATATATTGACTTTTTTAAAAAAAAGTAATTAACTTACCTATTAACTTCCTTCTTTTGTGTGAGGTGCTCTTGTTTTCTCTCATCCTTTCCTCCTCTTTCTCAACATCTATGGCATTTTCTATTGGGACATTTAGTTTTTTTAAATTGATCCTTGCTATACGCGGGCTTTTCCTAACTGAAACAATACAAACAAAGGTAGTAAATATGATTTGTAAATAGTTAGTTAAAATTTTTGTTTCACACCTAAATGTAATTACAGAATTTTTTTAATACAAGTGGTTAGATTATCCATACCTCTTGTGATTTTTAAAAAGTCATCCAGATTCCTGCAATGAAGTGACAAATAATTTTACAATTATATTATTTATGTAACAGAAATTTTACAAATCTAAAAAATAGAGCTCTGATCACTTTTTAAGTTTAGAAAAAAAATAATAAAAGTAATTTTATTTTTAATTTCATTACCCCCTTGTCCAACCAAACTACTTTTCCCCCAAAATAAAAAAATTCTAATATTTCTCCCTATTTCCTAATTACTTTTTTTTTCCGTTTTTTCTTGTTGTTACATTTTACACACACCTAAATATTTAAACATGGTATACGTTATAGCCTACGGTTTGTATCCATCCATATACTTATACCCAATTTTCTCTAATTAGGGTTTGTTCATGTCTATTAATAATAACTAGCCTTTCTAACCTTCAATTCCTTCACAATTAAATCTTTTTTTTATCGATAATTTTCATTTACAATAACCTAAATCCACTTTTTCCTACAAACTGGATACTTATCAAACACTATGAACAGTTTTTAAGTTTAAAATCAGAGTACCAGTATATCAAGAAATACCTCTTATGACGTGTACTCCGTTCAACAACATCTTTTCTTGATTTTAAAAATTTAAAAGCTTTCTTCATTTGAAACCCTAACAGAGTTCTGCAAAGCCATGAAGATGATTAGTACAGGTTAAAAATTTTAAAAAAACCCTTTTAATCACTAACCTTAAGATCATTTAACAACGATCGCTTGTGGTTTGAATGAGATTCAGGAATTTTTTGGTTTTTTTTGGTAAATGAGAGAGAAGATGTTAAGGTTATTCGAGATTGTTTTTTTAGAGAGAGAGATGTTCTGTGTGTAAGTTTGTGTCTAAGGTTTAAATTTTGTATTCAGATTAATGAGAGAGAGAGAGCCATGAGAGAGAACAGGATGGTTGTCATTTCAACTGAAAAGCCATACTGCAAGTCTGCATGAAGCTCTTTTATTGAAACACTTCTTTGCTGTTTAAAAGACTATAATGCCCCTTAAAGACCTTTACCATCTAAATGACATCTATTATATTTTTAAAATAATATGGATCAAATCTAGTCCATTGATTGAAACAGATCGATGGTCCTTGTAGAGTTTCAATGGTTTCCACAAGTGGAGTGGGTTTCCAATTTAACCCAACCCTATATATATATAACCATTCTCCACCTTGAGAGTGTCATGTATGATGTCATGTGACATTGAGATATTTTAGGAAAAAACAATTTAAAAACAAAATTAGATTTATTTCTCTTATGTTTCCCACCATAATTTTAAACGTTAATATCTTTTATATACGAGATTTTTTTAAAGAAGAAAATTACACCAAATTAACGAGCGTTTTATTATCTTTCCAACGAGTACGATAGTGCTATATAAAAAACGGAAAAAAATGACCAAATTAACGAGTGTTTTATTATTTTTCCAACGAGTACCATAGTGCTATATAAAAAACGGAGAAAAAAACGACTATTTTTTTGGTGGGTTTTGTTCATACAGAAAAAACACAAAGTGTTCATGTTATTCATTAATCATGTATAAGCAAGTCATTAATTATGTTCAAACCAGTAAATATAAGTGTTCATGTTATTCATTAATCATGTATAGGCAAGTCATTAATTATGTTCAAACTAGTAAATATGAGTTCTATTTACAACATTTGCTAGCATTGGAGTTGTGCATTGTTTTAGGCTAGGTTTTAATATTAGAGTTATACATTGTTTAAGGTTAGATGTTAATATTGGAGATACATTGTTAATTGTTTTCGGTTAGTGCTACCAAAAACTTTTCTGCATGTAACTGTAAAGTGTATCACTATATTTCATATGTAAAAATGATAAGTCATATTAGATTTTTTAACTTCGAGACTCAAGATGTAAATCTAGTCATCAATAGAATTCTAGTTGAGATTGAAAGGAACGATTCTACTATACTACTAAAGCGGGAAGAGGATAAGGTCGATGACTGTAATATGTGTCACTAAAGTAAACCAATAAAATAACATCCACCCACAAAAACACGTTATCTACAACCTTAAATTATATCATTTTTCACATGTGCTCTCCTATCTACCTTCCGCCGCATCTAACCACCACAACCTATGGCTTCTCGTCTTCATCCTCCTTCTCTTTTCATTCTGTTTCTGTTAACCATCAACCACTTACTCCCTGCTGCAGAAACAACCCAATCCCATCAAAGATTTCTTCTTAACCTTGAAAAAGACCACCAGACACACCAATACACCACTCAATTACTCATCGGTACCCCTCTACTCCCCACCAAACTAGTCCTCCATCTCTCTGGTCATTCCCTATGGCTAAACTGTCCTCCATCATCCTTATCTCGAAACCCCATCACATATTATTCCCTCCAATGCTTGATGGCCAAATCCAACCCATCCCCGACGACTTCCACTTTTTGTCATGTTCACCAACAAAACCCCATCACTGGAGAAACAATCGTTGGAGATCTTATTGAAGATATTGTCTCGGTCGACGGTTTGACCGTTGATAAGTTTTTGTTTTCCTGTTCACCTGAATATTTAGTCAACGGCTTGGTCAAGGGTTCCAAAGGTGTGTTGGGTTTTGGAAGGTCAAAGATTGGGTTTTATTCTCAGATTGTCAACAGTTTTGATTTTCCTAGAAAGTTTACTGTCTGCTTATCCTCATCTGAAGGGTTTATAATGTCTGGGATTTATAAATCTTTATCTCATTATTACACACCCTTGGTGTCTATGTCTAGCCATGGAGGAGGAGGAGATGGGTATTATGTGAATGTTAATGGTATTAAAATTAATGGTAGGAGATTGGTTGTGGGACAGCCAATAGGAGTGGTAGAAATAAGCACGAGTGTTCCGTACACTGTTGTCAAGAGTTCACTTTATGAGAGCTTAATAAAATCTTTTGTTTGGGCTGCAAGGGATATGAACATGAGTTCGGTGGCACCCGTTGCGCCTTTTGGGTTGTGTTTTAGGTCTCAGGCATCCGTGCCTGAGATCGAATTGGTGTTTCAGAGCGAATTGGTAAAGTGGAAGATACTTGCAAGGAATTCGATGGTGGAAGTGAGTGATTCGGTTATGTGTTTGGGGTTTGTTGATGGTGGGTTGGGTATGACTGGGTCCATGATTTTAGGGGGGTATCAGTTGGAGGATCGTATGTTGGAGTTCGATTTGGGGATGGGTATGATGGGGTTTAGTTCCAAGGAGGGAGAGAGTTGTGCTAACATTGGAGCTTCGGTTTCGACATTGAGGGAATCATTGTAACGGTTGATTGTGTAGTGTAGAAGGAGACTTACGGTTTGTGATGGTGACATGAATCAAACAATTTGGATGAGTGTAGGAGACTAGTTGATTATGGTTCGTCTTCCAACCTTAAATGTTTCTAAGTTTTGATACTACTTTTTGCAAAATTACTATGTAATTTTGGTTGCTTTGTGCCACTTTTGTACTTACTCGGTTTATAACGTGTATACTCTAATGTGAACCTTTCATATATCTTTATAACCCAAACTAGATTTATATCCCGGGAATGTCCCGTCGTTCAGAAATCTAATATGACATATCAATTATTCATACAAAATAGACTAATGCTCTTTACAGTTACATGCAGGAAAGTTTTGGTTAGCATCTAACAAAAAACAGTTAACAATGTATCTTCAATCTTAACGCCTAACCTTAAACAATGTACAACTCTAAGGGGGGACGGGGCGCTACCAGAATTGGGCACGGATACCCCACTACCAGCACGGTAACACCGCCGCCTCCCGTGCTGGTAGGGGTCCCGTGAACCGTTTGCTGGTTCTAGTTAACGGGCTGGTAACCATTAATAATAATTGCAACGGTCGATTTTCAGTATTTATTTTATTACTTTTTTTGACCATTTGAATGAATTTAATATAAAACGGTAACATTTTTTTGACCGTTAATTTAATATAAAACCAAATGCAAATCCAATCCCTCCCCCACTAAACCGTTGATCAAAATATTATCAATTTTCCATCTTCAAGCTGTTAACAAATGGCAAACCAAAACCCAAATCCAAATCCAATCCCGCCCCCACTAAACCGTGTGCGACCATCAATCTGGAACTTGGAGGATGAACTCGCCTTGGTGAATAGCTATATTGCTGTTCAAGAGCAAGGACCCCAGCGAAGGCAAAGTTTTTGGAAAGCAGTTGTCACAAGATTCAATGAACAAATAGGTGAAAACAATCGTTCTACGGACGCGATATATGGAAAGTTTGTATCTTTAAAGTCGAAGTGCGCAATATTTCAACAATTATTCGTTAATGCGATGAACGACAATCCGGCTTTAAACGAAGATGAATTGATTGAAGAAGCCCGTAACCAATACCGAAACATACACAATGATAACTACCCGAGGGTCAAGGTTTGGAGAGCTATGAGATGACATTTTATAATATAGTCGTGTTTCTACTATTTATTTACGTTTTTAAATAATGGTTTGATGTCATGTATTGTTGTTATTTTATTGAATATTATGTAATTTTATTTTATTTAGTTTAATAATATGTTTAATTAATGTTTCTTTAAAAAAATAATAAAAAATAAAGATTTCAGTTAAGTGAATCAGTTAAGTGCTGCCTACAAAAAAGTGTTTCAGTGAAGTAAATCAGTGAAGTGATGTGACAGTGCAGGATTTGTTAAAATCAGTTAAGTGAAAACATGAATCTAGTTGCGCCCCTTTAGGCCTAATATTAAAACCTAACCTAACCTAAAACAATTAAAACTCCAATGCTAACACCTGCTGTAAATAGAATTCATATTTACTGGTTTGGACATAATTAATGACTTGTCTATACGTGATTAATGAATAACCTGAACACTTATTATTTTTTTCCTGTATGAACAAAACCCCACAAAAAATAGTCGTTATTTTCTCCATTTTTATATAGCACTATGGTACTCGTTGGAAAGATAATAAAACGCTCGTTAATTTGGTGTAATTTTTTTCTTTAAAAAATCTCGTATATAAAACATATTAACGTTTAAAAATTATGTAACGAAACATGAGAGAGAAAAATTCAATTTTGTTTTTAATATTGGTAAGGTTAATTTTTTATTTTAAATTCTAAGATATGCATATCTTGTATAGGGTTTTAATTAATTTTATTATTAGATTTTAATAATAAAAGCAAAATAAAAAAAATTAAACACTTTCACCTCATTATGTCACGTGGCACATTCAATGGGGGGGTTGAGGCCACCATTAAAAGCCACATCATCTAACTTCAATTCTTTTATATACTAGGTGAAATCCCGTGTGATACACACGGGAGACCGAGTCCTAAAACTTAAGGCCTGTTTAGTAAAAGACAAATTAAGAACCCATTCGTCTGGTGCGAAGAACAACTGTTTAGTACCGTCTGTTTTATTTCTTTATAAACAGATATATTAATATAAACAACCAAAATATAAAAAAACGTATTAAGACCAACTGTTATGTCTGTTTAGCAAACCCCAAATTAATAATCGATCTATTGTTGAAAGGAAAAACTGTATTTCGTAAGGTCTGTTCCTTTTACGATACTAAGTAATAATACTTATTAGATGTTTAATAACTGAAATTGTTACAACAAAGTCCCAAACATAAATCTACAGACGGATTAAACCTCTGTTGATTTAACACATATAAATATACAGACGGATTAAAGGTCTGTTGAATAAAACACAAAAGTTAATACGATTCAATTTAAAAACAACTGTTTAGTACCGTCTGTTTTATTTCTTTATTGTTAAAAAGAGAAATTATAGTTCGTAACCTCTGTCCCTTTCACGATACCAGTTAATAATACTGATCAGATGTTCAATAACTGTAACTGTTACAACAAATAAAATATAAACCTACAGACGGCTTAAAGTTGTGTTGAGATAACACATATAAATCTACAGACGGATTAAACCTCTATTGAATAAAACATAAAAGTTAATATGAGTCAATTTAAAACCATAAAACATAAATAATCATATATAATTTTGACAAACACACAAAACTAAAAACAAAAACAAAATATAAACAACCTTTAACATCAACATACATAACTACTTAAAGGAATTAATAAACTTAAGTTTTAATTTCATTGAAGCTTCAAGTTGTGCATGTAGATCTATAAATTTATTCAAAAACTCTACATCCTTACTCCCAGCCTCTGAATTGCACAATAACGACAAATCAGCAACAGGAGTCGAAGACATTGACTTCAAATCTCTTGTAGTCTTCAAATCTTGATAGTATTGTGCTATAATTTGATTAAGAACAAATTCCTTCATTTCATCTTCTTGCTTATTACTTGGCGCTGCCATTGATCCTATTGATGAAGAGTGAAATGTAAATGTTAAAATGGTTTATAATGAAATTCGTGATTTATTTACTAATTTATACATTTAAAACGCGTGAAATGAAACGTCATAGCCTAGTATACTTATTATAAAGCACAAAATTTAATACGATTCAATTTAGCATCACAAAACATAAAAAACCCTATATAATTTTGAAAGACATACAAAACTAAAAATATAAATAAACAACTGTTACAAAAACCCAACATTTAAACGCCTATTGAGATAACACATATAAATGTACAGACGTATTAAAGGTATGTTAAATAAAACACAAAACTTAATACGATTCAAATTACAAAATATAAAAAACCATATATAATATTGAAATAAAAATTCAAAAATAAATAGAATCAACGTTAAACATGATGATACAAAGCTACTTAAAGGAATTAAATATATCTAACATTCGAAGTTACTTTTGACACCTTTTATTTATTTATTTACTTTTTATACAATGAAAGCCAATTGCAAGACGACAATAATAATAAATAAAATAATAATGATAATAAAGTAAGTTCAAAATCGTAATCATTATTTTTTGGGCTTTCTATAACATCTGTTGTCAGTATAAACAGTTGTTGTCAAACTAACATTCCCTATATTTTTGCCAACAGATTGTGTAATAATCTGTGGAAGGAAAAATAAATAGAATGAACGTTAAAACGCGTGAAATGAAACGTCATACCATAGTATATACTTGAGTTAGTGTGTTAAACGAAAAGTTTTGTTATAAGAATTATTTAATTTCAAAAACGTTTATTGTATCTGAACAGTATATACAACTTGGGAAACATTAAACAGACAAATTATTTAGAAAACGAACAGACAAAACCAATCGTCTGCTATGAAAAAAAACGTAATTAGGTTAACTGTAATGCTCTGTTGATATAACACATATTTTTAAAAGACTGTTTTAAGCACTGTTGATTAAAACAGATGTAAATTCAACTGTTTAGATAGTATTCCCACTTAAACAATTCTTTAAATTATTTATTTTTTTAAATACAAATTTCAATACAAACACAAAGGTTTATAATATTCCCACTTAAACATGTTCTTGCTTATTAATTGCGACTGCCATTGATTCTATTGATGAATACTGAGATATAAATGTTAAAAAGCTTTATATTGAAAATCGTCATTTATTTACTGATTTATACATTTAAATCGCGTGAAATGAAAGATCATACCGTAGTATAGTTATTATAAAACAGAAAAGTTAATACCATTCAATTTAGCATCACAAAACATAAAAAAACATATACAATTTTCAAGGACATATAAAACTAAAAACATAAATAAAACTACAGACGGATTAAACTTCTGTTGTGATAACACATATAAATCTACAGACGGATTAAAGGTCTGTTAAATAAAACACAAAAGTTAATACGATTCAATTTACCATCACTAAACATAAAAAAAACCATATATAATATTGAAATACAGATACAAAATTAAAAACAAAAATAAATAGAATCAACATTAAAGATTATCATACAAAGCTAGTTAAAGGAATTAAAAAACTTAAGCTTCAATTCCATTGACGCTTCAAATTGTGCATCTAGATCTTTCAATTTTGCCAAAAAATCTACATCCTTCAATTCCATTGTCAAAGGTCTCGATGAATATTTGCATGAAAATCAGTAGACGACAACGACAATATCTTTCTTATTCAACTGTCACAGATGATCTTCACACTTATGCGTAAATCAAGGAGATTCATGCAAATATTCATCCAGACCTTTTGGCAATGAAAAACCCAAGATCAAGGATAATAAAATCTAAAATGCAAAAAGATTGAAAATAATAATGGATTGATGTTTTCCTTTGATTGTATAAATCATCAAAAAACATCAATTCCAGCTTTCTTATCTACGGAATGTTGGCAATATATTTTCTTTTGATTGTAAGAATCTTTCAAATATTTGTGCAAACACATTTGAAAGTAATATCATTATGCATATAGAATGGAGAGATGAGATGTATGTAAGAATAGTTAATAGTTAACCGAATATATAAAGACGGAAAACATTCCAAGTATTCGTAAAGTTGGTTTTCAACTTTATCAGTTGGATTTCAAATATACTAACATTCGAAGTTACTTTTAACACCTTTTATTTATTTATTTATATATAATGAAAGACAATTGCAACACAACAATAATAAATAAAATATAATAATGATAATAAAGTAAGTTCAAAATCGTAATCATTATTTTTGGACCTTTTTATAACAACTGTTATCAGTATAAACAGTTTTTGTACAAACTAAGTTTTTCTATATTTTTTGAAACATATTGTGTAATGTGTGGAAGGAAAAATAAATAGAATCCACGTTAAATATAAATTTCAATACAAACATAGACGATATATAGCAATATGAACATATTTTTTAAATTATTACTCTTACGTTTAAATAAAAATACACCAACTTCAAAATTATAATCATTAACATTGCAATTCACACCATTGAAACTGTTATAATGAGAAGAGGAAAACCAACAGACAAATGAAACTGTCATAATTTGAATTAAACATTAAATTTAACAGAAATAAAATACAAAATAAAACACTTATAAAAAAATAAATACAAATATCCCTAAAAACTACTTTAATAACAACAGAATTACAATATGTGAGTTATCAAACATAAAAAAATCCTTCTACCAACCAAACCATACAGAATGATATTTCTTGTGAGCATCATCAGAACAAAGAAGAAACAAAAAAAAAACAATGAAAAGAAGTATACCACAACACATACATATGGGTAAAACACCACAAAACAAAACAGTTTACAAATAACAAAGATAGAAGTCTTCTAATAAAAAAATATAGAAAATACAGGAAAAAGATACAAAATAACAATCTTATAAGGAAAAAAAAAAACAAAACCTAAAAAATAATATGCCTCCTAACCTTTGAAGGGTGGAAAACACATTATTTCACAATACACCCATGTCTATTTATTTAGACTATAGAGGTGCACATGGATAAAAATAACATTTTTCTTTGATTGTAAGAATCTTCAGAGAAAACAAACTCCAACTTCAAAGGCAACCATTTATTGGTAAAACATTTTTCTTTTATTGTAAGAAATTTCGAAATGATTGGTGGTAGAAAATTTAAAAGAAATAAGATTATCATGGAGATAAGGAAGATAGATTTGTTTTTCTAATGCTTCAATGGATATAAAGTTACAAACAGAAATGACCATTTACTGACCTATATACAGACTGAAGAAATTACTATAATAAAATATAAGAATAATAAAAATAATAAAGTTATATTGTTAACGTAATCATTAATTTTGGCCCGTTTCATAAAATTATATTATTAATTTTGGCCCTTTTTAAAAAGAGTTCTTTATTCAAACAGTTTTTAATTAAACAGTTTTTTTTCAAACAGTTGTTATATTAAACAGCTGCTACAAACAACTATAACAAATTTACATTTTGAATATTTGTTTATGAAACACCAATCATCTGTTGGTTTGAACAGTAGACTTTTTAATCAGTTTTATTATATTGAAATTTTAATTTAGACCAACAATAATATCAAATATATTTGAATAATTAATCTGAGTTTTAAACCGTTAGTTAAATCTTTTTTCTTCCCTTTAACAAAGTTTCTTTAAAACACCTGTTATACGATTCAATTCAATGATATTATAACAAATCACAAATCACTTCTTTTGATGTGAATTTACCAAAAATTACATAAAGAAACCATTCTACCAACCAAATCCTAGACAATGATAGTTCTTCCCAGCATCATCAGAACAAAAGCAGAAACATAAACATTAAAAGAAGTACACGATAACACCTACTATTTAAATGAACTAATTCTAAAAGCCCTAAATATTAAAAAGACCATCTCTTATTTTCCTCTTCGTCAGTAAGACATCATCTTCGAAGTTAAGATCTCTTTCTTCCAATAGAAATATTGAAACCATATATATACTATAAGAAGACAATGTCTTTGTTAGCCACTCAAGGAAGTGCAAAAGATTGTCTAAATGACGAAAAACATGAATTCCAACTTTCATACCAACGGATTGTTGGTAATTTATTTTCCTTTGATTGTAAGAATCTTGAGAAAATTTGTGTAAATACATTTGAGAATAATAATATTATTATGGATATTGGATGAAGAGATCTATGAAGATAAAAAATGAAATATTGGATGTCCCTACCCTTTTATAGAATAGAATAGAATAGAATAGAATAATAATAAATATAATATATAATATATAATAAATAAATATATAACTAAAAAATATAAAGTCACTTCAAAATTTGAGTTTCAAGGTAATGATCACTATACAGCTCATCATCCTATATGGAAACTTGCAAAATACGGCCGTAATTAATGGTAGATGTAAATATTTTTTTTATTATTGTAAAACAACTAATCCTTAATTTTATATTTTTCCAATATATTTAAAAGATATACCTATATCTTTAAGAATATACAGATTTATTATTTACCAGACAACACTATTAATGATCAAGTACGATTTTAGATAAATTTTCAACTAATATTTTATAATAGGTTTTTGTAACATCGTTTTAAAAAATAATAACTGTGTGTTTTGCAGAAAATCTTAATTGTACAATGCTGCAAAAAAAACTATATACCAATAAAACTCATCATTCCAATTGCATAATATTACTTACAATATGAGAATATAAGTAAACATACAAAATGCAAAAAACAGCAAAAACACCGCAAAACGAAACATGGTTACAAAAATACAAAATAGAAGTACATTGAACAAAAGCAGAAAGACACCAACTTAGAAGTGATGATCTCCTTGTTGCAATGGAAATATTGAAACCAATAAACTCAAAGAAGACAATCTCTCTCTTACTCATCTACATGGCGCACGGAAATTCCTCATGATGGCCTCCTTTTATTGTATGAATGATGAAAACCATGAATTCCAAGTTTCTAACCAACGGATTGTTGGTAATCTATTTCCTTTTGATTGTAAGAATATTTAAAAAATTTGTCGAAATTCATTTGACAGTAACATCTTAATATATTAGTAATTAGTACTTAAAATTTTACATTTAAAAAAACTTAACATTACAATAACATTCATATTTTCATATTTAAAATTTGATATGATGTTTTTTGTTTTTTAGATTATAATAACTGTTGAACTTCTATCTTATGTAAATTGGAAATGAAACGGTAAATTTTTTATTTTTTATACAACAAATAAACTAACAACTCTTAAATTTGTTTTTAAACTTTAAGAATTCAATTTTAAGTATATATAAAGTAAACTTGAAAATCGTAATCATTACTTTTGGGCATTTTTATAACATCTGTTGCAAAAGCAAATTTGCTTTTTGTCACACCCCGACTTTTCCCTCGTCGGTTGTGACGTTTGGTGCCTTTGCCGACGCAGCGGAAAGATGCATCTAAGACTCTGGTTCCCTGAACGCCAATTCTAACACTCTAGGATCCCCGATCCCAAACTGTCACCTACTCCAACCGTGCCGTTACCAAAGTTTAAACCTGAAAGACATACTTAAAAAGTGAACATATAATGCTGGTGAGTTCATAAGTTTTACAAAAAGAGTTGTTATAAGTTTGTAAAGATCATATCCGTTACTACTAGGTTATAAGAACGTTAGCTAGACGTTAAGTGTTTTTACTACTACGGTTGGGAACCCATTACTAAACATGTACCAAAAGTTGAATCCAGCCCAGATGACTGGGTTACCGATGCCTCGATAACCCGATAGTTAGAGACAATATGCACCCGCCCGGCCCCGCCGTCGGATGGGGTTTGTGAGGCCCAATAGATCTATCCACATTTCCCTCGTTGTGCATTCCCGCACATTCATGGTTTCCCCCTGGGACTTTCCGTAAAAGCCGTATAGTAACATAAAGTAACCATAGTATAACATGATCTTTAATAAATAAGTAATAGCATGTTTCTCCCCCGAAGACAAAACTGTAAAGTGGGGCTGTGACACTCACGCACCCATTTCATTTTTCAAAGACTTGTTCGTTTGGAATTCCTTGGGTTTTCATAAAAGAAGCATGTCTTCCACCCCGAAAACATTTATAAAACAGTAAAAAGTGGGGTCATGAACTCACCTTAATTTCCATGCTAAGCTAGCAAACAAGCCCGAAGCTTTGACCGACCTCCTCGTGTCCTATAACCAACAAAGGACACCTTAAAGTCTAACACATATAAACCTAGCCTATTATCCGGCTATCTAGACTCGCGTGTATCATCTCGAGTCCTAATATGCTTTAACTCGACGAACCGATCGTGACTTAAATATGTTTTATGCGACTTAATACTCAAGTTAATCACTTGTTACTATTTGTGTATAAACCACGTTGGATCAATATTACGAAACGTATAACTTATCCAGAGCTGTAGCTCGTCTCGCTAGTCGGATAAATGCATTTGTCTTGTACGCTTATTTTTTTTAGGAAAATACACTTTGCAAAATATAATTCTTATTGTTATTAATATTCCAATTAATAATAAATGCTACATTAAATCCCAAAATCCGACATTTAAAGTATTCATAAGTTTGTTTTGCATAAATCTTTCCCAAGTAAATTAGACATTTATATATTTTTGAATACGAACAATAAACATAGTTGCGTTGTCGAAAACCTTTCAAAAGCTCGTCATACTTGATGTTTGGCAAAACTATATATATGTTTCAAAATATTGTCCGGGATTCACTTATTATTGTTACAAATATCTTTGTCAATGCGTCGTGATTTTATATAAATACCTTTATTATGACGCTTGGAAATTCATTTATAAAAACACACACAACGGTATTAACTTAGTCGCGCTTTGGATTTTATAAAATTTCGGCAGAGCCTCCTCTGTTTTTGTACGAACCAGACAATACAAGTTGTCTAAAAAATCCCCAAAATCAACTTCAAAACACAAGACTACAATTTGTTTATCCGCAATTCCCAAATCAAACGAGACTTATACGTTTCGACGTTTTTACATAAACTACTTATTTATTTATATAAAGATACAACAATATATACATTATAGCCCAACCAATTTAGTCCAATATCGATATTATAAGTCACGCATTTTAGTCACTATTACCAATCGTCCGATATAATATATAGTTACCGTTTATTATTATTATTCGGTTCGTTCGCGAGTCAAAACTATTTCACGAATATCAATGTATTTATTTATATATATATATATATAATATCCACAACAATATACAAATACGAATTAAAGTATACCGATTCGTACGTGCGTAACCCGAATCCACCTCGAACTACGTGTAGACTGGAACGTTGACCCGTTGACCAGGTTTGACCGCGTGTTGACCAGATGTTGACTGAGTTGACCATCCAGATCTGACTTGGGTTGACTCGGGTTGACCAGATCTGTCAGACCCGAACACGAACCCAACAGAACCACTATAATCGGACCCAAGACTTGACCCAAGTCCCGAACCCAACCCTGGCTCGAGCAACCATAACGGACCCACTATAACAAACCCATCGGACCTTTTATAAACTGAACCAAACCCAAGTCCTATCCGGACCCGATCTTGACTCGAATTGAACCAAAACCAGATCTGACTGACGGTTGACCAGAGCCAAGACTCTAGCCCCAACCTATTCCTGACTGAACTTGACTCGAACCAAGCCCCGAACCCGAGCACCACAAACAACCACGGCCATAACCGGCCCGAAGCCACAACTCATCGGACCACCACAACTGCCAGCCGCTGTCACCTTAAACCGCCGCCACCCCTGCTCCCTTGAACCACCACCAACACAGCCCTAATCGGGCTTTATTATCACCACGCTGCCGCCTCCATCTGGAACCAAACAACCACCGTTCGACCATCCAAACCCTCACACCATCGGACCAGATCTGAGCCACGACTACCAACAAGAATAACCCAACCCGACTCGTGACCCTAACCCCCATCACAACTCGTCTTCTGCCCAAAACACCCTGAAAACCACCACAAAGCCCCTGATAAGCTGCTCCCGCGTCTGTGTTCGAACCCAACAGCCGCCGCGCCGCCACCACCAAGGCTGTGGTGGTCGGCCGCTGCTTAGTGAGAGGAGGATAAGGAGATTGGTGAGGGGAAGACAGCTCGTGAAGAGAGAGAGAGAGAGCAGAGAGAGAGAGAGAGAGAGTAGAGAGAGAACCAGAGAGAGAGAGAGGGAGTTCTAGAGAGAGAGGGGGTGTTGGTTTTAGAGAGAAAGAGTGGTTAGGGTTTGTGTTGGGTGGATAATGAGAAGAAGAAGAAGAATAATATGTTTATATACCTAGGGTTTGTTGGTAGGTGACTTGTACCGCGTGTCGAACCCGTATAAACGTAAAACGTCTCGGTTTCTATTCTAGGCACACTAATTAATTATAAAAGTAGTCGGTTTTGTTCGAAATACAAAACCGAGCATAAATATAATTATTTTCGATGTCCGACGCGTGTTTTTCAGAACACGCGTTTAAATCGCGTTAATTTAATCGGTCGCAGTTTCGATTGTAAAAACGGTCAGTAGACTTCTGAAACTTAATAATTAACAATATTTGAAATAAATATTTATTTTTAAATCATAAAAATCACGTCAGTGTAGATCGGAAGTTGCCGGGTGTCACACTTTTAGTAAAGTTCAAAATCGTAATTATTACTTTTGAGCGTTGTTATAACAACTGTATTGCAAACTTCTGTTTGACATTTTATACCACTTAATAATACTGATAAGATGTTTAATAACTGAGAATATTAAAACGACGGAATTACAATATGTGAACTTTAAAAGAAGAAATACAAATATCTGTAAAAAACTACTTTAATAACAACTGAATTACAATATGGGACTTTACAAAGTACGTAAAAATACAAGGAAACATAAAATACCACAACTAAACAACCAAATCCTAGACAATGATCATACTTGGCATCACACAAAAATAGGTCTTATGTAAACATCATCGACCAACCACATCGTTGTCTGGTGGTTTTCACGTACAAAGTGAAACCAATAGCTCATGGGTTCGACCCTGTTGGTATACAATCTTCAAAAGAAAAAAAAATGTAAATATCATCCAGTTCCAAAATACCTAACGATGGAAAATAGGAACTGGATCTATATAAAAAATAATGAAATGATACTTTCCTTTGATTGGAAGAATCATTGGAAAACATCAATTTCAGAGTGTTTATCAAGCAACTGGTTGTAAACTATTTTCCTTTGATTGAAAGAATCTTTCGAAAAACTTGTGCATAAAACTTTGAGGGTAATAACATAATGCATTTTGAATGGACAGATAGAGAGATGTAAACTGAGAATACTGAAACTGAATATTGGAAATTCATCCCCTTTTATAGGCTGAAGAATAGTAAGTATTCGAAAAGTTGGGTTTTCAAGTTTATTAGTTGCATTATCAACAACTATTGAATTTTTATTTTTAACATATATTAAAATACCCGATGTACATATTTTATAGCAATAAAAATTGTTAAATAAAATCAACATTGTTAAAAATTGTAATAATTGTTTCTATAAACAACGTATTATGTTTTAGATTATTAGTATATTACCATTATATGTAGTAATTACTTAAAATATCCTAATAATAAAGTTTCATATACAAACCTATTCCAAGTTAAAATGAATAAAATATTTGATAACTTGTGAACAGATGTTGACAAACAACTGTGAATCATTATAATAATCCACTGAAAAATAATATAACCACATTTTAAAAAAAGACTTTCTATTGAATATCTAAGGAAATAACTATAAATTTAAATTAAACAAGTCTTTTGAAATTCATAATTAGTAACAGTCGCTACAGGACCAAAAGTCTTTGATGGCCAATGCATTAAAAGTTTTTGTTATTATAACTTTAAAAAATGAAAATATATTTTATAGAAATTAAGATTATTCAAAAACATCAACATTTATAAAATATGTAATTATAGTTTTGAATAGATAATATTTCCATGACAAACTTTTTTAAGAAATTATATGAAATATTTACATATAATTCACTTAAATTATTATAACCATCTGTTTGATAATATTTATCAACAACTATTGAATTGTAAACATATATTAAAATTCAACAAAAGTTAATAATTCTGAAATAACTATAAATTTAAATTAAATTAAATCACAGTTTTCAAATTCATAATAATTACAAAGAGTCAGGACAGCCCTAAAAGTCTTTATGGTCACTGTAGAGATGAAAGATCTTTTTTGGAAATTGGAAACATAACATAAATTTACAAATTATTATTTTCATATTAATTAACAATTAAAACTATTGTTCTTACAAAATAATTTCCAATCTTTTATTGTAAGTATAACTTTAAATAACGAACTTATATTTTGGACCAATAAACATCCTACAAAAATACAATCTTCTATAAAACGTGTAATTATAATTTCATAATGTTTTTCAACAATAATTCATAAACATATATTATATTTTTTATATACAACGTGTAATAATATTTTGTATTCAAAATGTGTAATTTTTTAAATTATTAATATGAATATTCTGATTGGTTTCAGTTACATAGTAATAAACTTCATATTGAAACCTATTTTAAGTTCAAAGGTATGTCTAATTTGACGACTTCAAACAGATGTTTTCAAACAACTGTGATCCATTATTGCTCTTGAGCTGAAGGATGATGTGACCCAAATTTTAAAACAGACTCTATAAAACTTAACTTGTAATTAATCAATATCTAACGAAAAAGAGTCCGCACAGCCCTAAAACTATTTAATCGCCATTGTAGGTATGAAGGATCTAGATGGAAAAATAACATAAATTTACACATTATTATTTTTATATTAATTAAATAATTAAAAGTATTGTTCTTACAAATGATTTGAAGTCTATTATTTTAAATGTAACACTTAAAATGAACATATATTTTGTGGCAATAAAAATTCTAAATATTAGTTCTTTGAATAAGTTTCTTAACAAAAAACGTAAAATTTCATCTTCGTAAGTAATCTTTTAAAGAAAGTAAATTGAATATTTGCTTTCCACTCAGTGAAGTTATTATAACCATTTTTTTTCATAATGTTTATCAACAATAATTGATAAACATATATTAATATTTTTTATTTACAACGTGTAATAATATTATGAATTTTAAATGTAACACCTAAAATGAACATATATTTTATAGCAATAAAAATTCTAGAAAAATATCAGCATCTATAAACGTGGATTTATAATTTTTAATGAAGACTTATTTTACTTTAAGTAAATAATAGTTCTTTGAATAAGTTTTTTAACAAAAAAGATAAAATTTCATCATTGTAAGTAATATTTTAAAGAAAGTAAAGTGAATATTTGCTTTCCACTCAGTGAAGTTATTATAACCATTTTTTTCATAATGTTTATCAACAATAATTGATAAACATATATTAATATTTTTTATTTAAAACGTGCAATAATATTTTTTATTCAAAATGTGTTATGTATCAAATTATTAATAAGAATATTCTCATTAGTTTCAATTACATATTGTAATAAACTTCATATTGAAACCTATTCTAACTTCAAAGCTATGTGTAATTTGCCGACCTACAAACAGATGTTTTCAAACAACTGTAATACATAAATTTACACATAACAGATGTTTCAATTACATATTGTAATGGCAACTGTAGATATGAAGGATCTAGATGGAAACATAACATAAATTTACACGTTATTATTTTTATATTAATTAAACAATTAAAGCTATTGTTCTTACCAGTGATTTGAAGTCTTATATTTTAAATGTAACACTTCAAATGAACATATTTTTAAATTAAACCAGACTTTTCAAATTTAAATTAAACCAGACTTTGTAATGAATATCTAAGGAAATAACTATAAATTTAAATTAAACCAGTCTTTTCAAATTCATAATTACTAACACTCGCTGCAACACTAAAAGTCTTTGATGGCCAATGCACTAAAAGTTTTTGTTCCTATAACTTTAAATAAAGAAAATATATTTTATAGAAATTAAAATTCTTCAAACACATCAACATTTATAAAATATGTAATTATAGTTTTGAATAGATAATATTTCAATAACAAACTTTTTTAAGAAATTATATGAAATATTTACATATAATTCACTTAAATTAGTATAACCATCTGTTTGATAATGTTTATCAACAACTATTGAATTGTAAACATATGTTAAAATTCAACAAAAGTTAATAATTCCGAAATGGATATAAACTTGCAAACAGAAATGGATAATTTATTGACCTATATATAGACTGAAGAAATTACTATAATAAAATATAATAATAATAAAAATAAAAAAACAATAAAATAATATTGTTAATGTAATCATTAATATTACCCCTTTTATAATATATATATATCTATATATATATATATATATATCTATATATATATATATATCTATTGCAAGACAATTTCTATTTATTAAAGTGGACTCAAGTGGAAGACACTTTTTATAAATCCTTAAAACAGAGATTGCTTTAAAATCGATTTATGTAATTTATTTTATTTTACACTTGATAACCTCTGTCAAATGAAGTCCGTTAATTATAAGAATTTGTAAAACAATGTTTAAAACACTGTTAACTCAAACACCTGTTATACTGTGATACCCGGCAAACTCCGGTTATTAACTTTTTGAAAACTCAGTAAGTCTACCTTAGCGAGTCGTGCATACATTACACATGACAGGGTCAGTTGAGTCGAGTCGCGTTAAGTACTTGTCCAGGGATCAATGATTCGGAGGATCATTGGGGTTTTAACACACACAGGTCTCGAGTCCTGGGAATTGGTGAACAGGTGTGAACGTGTTTGTTTTCATGAATTATGTGTTTATAATCTTTATGTGACTTGTCGGTATGTGTATACGTGTTTACATATGTTAAAACAGCGATTACACGTGATTGCATGACATTATAGGTGATTACGCAGTGCTGAAGGCGATTAGGATAGGCCTGAGGGCGATTAGCCCTGTAATCGCCTGTTGTGAGGGCGATTAGGTAGAAGATGAGGGCGATTGGGCCCTAATCGCCTATAGCTATAGGCGATTAGGAGCCCTAATTGCATGGCACTGCTGCGTAATCGCCTGACGTGTTTTAAACGACTAGAAACGCCTATAAATACCACCCTTGACCTCTAAAACACCATTTGTGCAACCCTAGCCGTCCCATAACCCATCCCAACTCACAAACACCCTCTGGAACACGTTTTTGCATCAAAACACACATTTCCATGCTTTACACATCATTTTCTCATAAATCCAAGGTGTGTTCTTCATTCCCAAACCTTTGTATGATTATGTTTTGTTCCCTAAAGGTCCAGACCTGATTTCTAAACTATTGTGTCTTTCAAAATCTATTAAAAACCGTTTTTAAACAAACCCAAACCCTTATGCATGTTATATGTGTTGTATATGAATAAAGGTAGGATTTTTATGATTGAAACATGGTTATTCTTGTGTTATGAATGTGTTTCTGACTTAAATGGGTTATGATAATGTTAACTTAGGAGTTTGGAGGTCCATGGTTGTGTATTGTTGATATTTGGTATTTTGACCCATTTGAATGGTTTTGAATGACTAAGGATGATATGATGTGTTTTGTTGGTTATATGATGTTAGGGTTTGCTTTAGGATGATGCTAGAACAGTAGGATATTATCGGACAACGTTGTTACGTGATAAAATCTGGATATTTGCTATTTAGGGTAAGTTTTTGCATGTCGATGTGATGTTTACATGATAAGTATGCTATTTTGGGAAAACTCTCGCATTCGGGACTGTTAGAATGATGATAACTTAGGGGTTTTGCTTGAAATATGTTTGTTAATGTTTTATGATTGATAATTGGTGTTTCCACACGTTCCGGATCTGATTTGGAGGGTTAAACGCGCGAAAAATCGGAACAGGACTGCAGGGGGCGATTGGGGGCCCTAATCGCCTATGCTGAAGGTGATTAGGAGCCCAATCGCCTATGCTGAAGGCAATTAGGATCCTAATCGCCTATAGGGAGGGCGATTGGGGGCCTAATCGCCTTCACTGAGGGTGATTGCAATCCTAATCACTAGTTAGACTCTGAATTGCATACCTATAGCCCTAATCGCCTATAGTACACTAGAATAGGCCTAATCGCCTATGGTTGAAGGCGATTAGAGCCTAAATGCCTTCAGGGAAGGCGATTACACTGCCTAATTGCTAGTTGACTTTTCTTAATCGCATGTGCTGCTGTTGTAAGTGTATTTTGGCATTCCGAGACCCGATTGGACACCTAGGAACATGCTAGAAACCCCGTAACATGCCTAGTAACATGGTAACACGTGCTCGGACTTATTTATGCGTTATTTGAACTGTATACTAGATTCAGTGAACTCTTACACGTGTTAAGTGTTGTTTGCGTATTTTGTATGATACTTTGTGCAAGATGAACACGTAGGATGTCGGGTCACCAATGGGATGTCGAGTCTTGTCTCACATAGTCTGGTTGTCAGTCAAACGTATTTTCAAACATATAGTGGTCATGGACTGGACATTAGGGACTAATGAACCCAACGGGTTATTAGTCTAACTTTACACACATCCTATGATAGGTCGCCACTAGTTGGGGCTATCATACAACATAACGGTATACTCATAAACAGAAGACGCAAACTAAGGTGAGTTCACGGCCCCACACTTTACTGTTTTCGTTTTCAGGGGAGAAACATGCTCAAACTCTTTTATCACACATTTTCATGTTATACTATGGCTCACATCTTATTACTATACGGTTCATCTAAATTCTCTTAGAAACCACTAACATGGGTATATGGCGGGGAAATGTGGATAACGCTATTGGGAACTGACAAACCCCACTCGACGGCTGGAGGCCGGGCGGGCGGGTGCATATTGTCTCTAAACACACAGGGCCTACCGGTGATGACGGTAGTCCGGAAATAAGGGTTACACAGTTACACAGTAACAACACAGTCAGCAATGGTTTCACCCGTAGTAGTAACATTACATAACGCCTAGCTAGCGTTCACACAAGCATAGTAGTAACAACAACGGTAACGGTTTTCAAGGATTGGACTAACGTTTAAATAAAACCTGTGAACTCACCAACATTATATGTTGACTCTTTTAGCATGTTTTCTCAGGTCGCTAAGGTAGCAGTTGTCAGCTAGGCGCACGGAGTCGCACTGGAGTCGTACCCGCGTCTAGGATCATTTATGCATGTCTTTTAATGTTAAACTCTTGAACCCATGTCTTTATTTACTCATGACTTTTGTAAACTTTAAATGCTTCCGCACTTTCAACAGTTGGTTTTAAATCTTATGCATGATTTTATTACGTATGATTTACATTTAGACGTCGTTTATTGTGACCGTTGACTTGGATCCTGGTGTGTCGCACGCCTCGCGGTAGAACTCCGCAAGTGGAAATTTGAGGGTGTGACATATACGATTCAATTCAATCATATTATCAAAAATCACTAATTTGAGTTAAATATTAAATTTAACAAAAATAAATTCAAAATGAAAGTTTTACAAAAGAATAAATTACAATATGTGAGTTTACCAAAAATTACATAAAGAAACCATTCAAGCAACCAAATCCTAGACGATGATAGTTCTTCCCAGCATCATCAGAACAAAAGCAGAAACATAAACATTAAAAGAACTACACGATAACAACTACTATTTTAAATGTGAACCACTACTAAAAGCCCTAAATATTAAAAAACCATCTCTTATTTTCTTGTTCGTCAGCAAGACACCATGTTCGAAGTTAAGATCTCTTTGTTCCAAAGGAAATATTTAAACCAAATATATACTATAAGAAGACAATGTCTTTGTTAGCCACTCAGGGAAGTGCAAAACATTGATTAAATGACGAAAAACATGAATTCCAACTTTCATACCAACGGATTGTTGGTAATCTATTTTCCATTGATTGTAAGAATCTTGAGAAAATTTGTGCAAATACATTTGACAATAATAATATTATGGATATTGGATGAAGAGATGTATGAAGATGAAAAATGAAATATTGCATGTCCCTCCCCTTTTATAGAATAGAATAGAAATTAAAATTCTTCAAAAACATCAACATTTATAAATTATATATGTAATTATAGTTTTGAATAGATAAAATTTACATGACAAACTTTTTTAAGAAATTATATAAAATATTTACATATAATTTACTTAAATTATTATAACCATCTGTTTGATAATGTTTATCAACAACTATTGAATTGTAAACATATATTAAAATTCAACAAAAGTTAATAATTCCGAAATAACTATAAATTTAAATTAAATTAAATCACGGTTTTCAAATTCATAATAATTACAAAGAGTCTGCACAGCCCTAAAAGTCTTTAATGGCCACATATCAGATTTTACAGACTGTACCTATTGTCAAATCATGTCACACCCTCAAAATCCGCCTGCGGGGTTTTACCGCGAGGTGCGTGACAAACCAGGATCCAAGTCAACGGTCACAATAAACAACACTATATGAACACATGCATATTTAAAAAAACATAAGTTTGAAACCATTAAACAGTAGCGGAAGCTTTGTTACAATCCAAAATCCAAAAGTAATCCCAATTGTTCAACAAAAGAAAACATGATCCTAAACTAGACGCCGTGCAGACGCGTGCGCCCTAGTCCTAGAATGCTACCTTAGCGACCTGAGAAAAACATGCCAAAAGTATGTCAGCACAAAATGCCGGTGAGTTCACAGGTTTGTAATAGAAGTACCAAGTTCACCCTGTCCATACTATACAAATATGTAAACCAAAGTACGCTAGCTAGGCGTATGTTTTGTCACTACTACGATTGGAAAACCATTACTAACTCGCAAACCCAGAAGCATTGCCCGAATAATGTACCGTTCCTGTTTGAGACAATATGCACCCGCCGGCTCCAAGCCGACGAGCGGGGCAGGTCACGCCCAATAGATCTATCCACATTTCCCCGTTGTGCTACACCGCACATTCATGGTTTCCCCCGGGACTTCCAAAGATCGTATAGTAACCCAAAGTAACCCATAGTATGACAGTTGTTACCAAACACAAGTTTAACGCATGTTTTTCTCCCCCCAAAGTAAAACCAGTTAAAGTGGGGCCGTGAACTCACCTTAGGTTGCGTTACTTCGATTAATGAATAAAATCAGCAAGCTATGCTAGCCCCGTAAAGCGGCGACCTAACATATGACAGTTACAAGTACTTAGACTAATAACCCGTGGGTTAGTTAGTCCCTAGATGTCCAGACCATAACCAGGTTCGTTTGAAAACACGTTGACTGTTAAACTGACCAGATGTACAAGACTCGACATCCCATTGGTGACCCGAGACTCCACGTGTTATACTTGTACTCTCAGTCATACAATCATGCAATCATACTTAACATGCGTTAAAGTTCAACAAGTCTAACACATAGTTCAAACAGCACATAAATAAGCCCGAGCACGTGTTACCAAGTTATCACGTATGACACGGGGTTCCTAGCATGTTCCTAGGTGTCAAATCGGGTCTCGGAATGCCAAAATACACTTACAGCAGCAGTACAGGCGATTAGGAAAAGTCAACTAGCGATTAGGGAGGTCAACAGGCGATTATAGAGGCTAATCGCCCCTTAACATAGGCGATTAGGTCATAAGACATGCAATTCAGGAGCTTATCAGGCGATTAGGTCATAAGACATGCAATTCAGGGCTTAACTAGTGATTAGGATCACAATCGCATGAAATGAAGGCGATTAGGCCCCCAATCGCCTATCATACAGGCGATTAGGCTTCCTTATCAGGCGATTGGGCTCCCAATCGCCTATAGCATAGGCGATTAGGGTCCCCAATCGCCCTCAGCAGAGCTGTTCTGGTTTTTCGCGCGTTTAACCCTCCAAATCAGATCCGGAACGTGTGGAAACACCAAATATCGATCATACAACAATATCACACATATTTCAAGCAAAACCCCTAGCTTATCATCGTTCTACCAGCCCCGAATGCAAGCATTTTCCCAAAATAGTACACTTAGCATGAAAACATCACATCAACATGCATAACTTTTACCCTAAATAGAAAATACTCAGATTTCATCATGTTATCACGTTGTCCGATCATTCCTTACTGTTCTAGCATCATTCTACAACAAACCCTAACATCAAACAACTAGCAAAACACCTCATATCATACAAAATCATTCAAAGTCATTCAAATGGGTCAAAATACTCAATATTCACAATACACTTCCAAAACCATCCAAACTCCTAAGACATCATCATCCTAACATAAACAAGCTGTAAACACCTTAATAACACAATAACAATCCTTTTTGAATCATAAAAATCCTATCTTTTAATCATATTTAACACATACAACATGCATAATGGTTTGGACTTGTTTAAAAACGATTTTCATAGGTTTTCAAAGACACAAGGGTTTATAAATCAGGTCTGGACCTTTAGGGAGCAAAACACAATCATTCAAAGGTTTGGGGATGAAGAACACACCTTGGGTTTATGAGGAATTGATGTGTAATGCTTGAAAATGGGTGTTTTGATGCTAAAACGTGTTCCAGAGGGTGTTTGGGAGTTGGGATATGTTATGAGACGGCTAGGGTTGCATTAGAGGTGTTTTGGAGGTCAAGGGTGGTATTTATAGGCGTTTCTAGTCGTTTAAAACACGTCAGGCGATTACGCAGCAGTATTAGGCGATTAGGGCTCCTAATCGCCTATAGCTATAGGCGATTAGGGCCCAATCGCCCTTAGACTCCCCCTAATCGCCCTCCTATAGGCGATTACAGGGGCTAATCGCCCTCAGGCCTCTGCACAATCGCCTTCAGCACTGCGTAATCACCTATAATGTCATGCAATCACGTGTACTCATCGTTTTAACATATGTAAACACGTATACACATACCGACAAGTCACATAAACATTATAAACACATAATACATGAAAACAAACACGTTCACACTCGTTCACCAATTCCCGGGACTCGAGACTTGTGTTTTTACTAAGGTTTGACGATTCCACGAATCGTCAATCCTTGCATACCTGGTTTAATGGCTGACATCTAACGATCCTCTAGGTTGTACTAACGACTCCCGAACCATAACACGACTCAACCGACCTAGTTAAGTATACTGTACGCGTGACTCGCTAAGGTAGACTTTGACCCAAACCATGTTATTAACCTGAGTTTGCCGGGTGTCACATCATCCCCACGTTAAAAGAATTTTCGTCCCGAAAATTAGCACAAGTCAAAAAGACAACGACAAAGGATAGAAACCAAAAGAGAGAATTTACCCGAGTTGTCACATCATCCCCACGTTAGAAGGAATCTCGCCCCGAGATTCATTCAGCTGCAGTAGTAACATGTCTCGATTCAAAAGCGCGCTTAGGAAAGAGGTGAGGATACTTAGACTTCATCTGATCCTCGCGCTCCCAAGTGTATTCCGGTCCACGGTTCAAGTTCCAGCGAACTTTAACAATACGGATTTTACTCCGACGAAGGCTACGAATCTTGTAATCGAGGATCTCAACAGGTTCCTCCACAATGCGAAGACGATCGTCAACCCTGATCTCTTCTAGTGGAACAATAAGAGATTCGTCAGCCAGGCATTTCTTCAAGTTAGACACATGGAAGACGTTGTGCACATTACCGAGCTCCGCCGGTAAATCAAGTCGATATGCCACCGGTCCAATCCGTTCCAGGATTGCAAACGGTCCAACGTACCGAGGGTTAAGTTTGCCACGCTTTCCAAAGCGTATGATGCCCTTCCATGGTGAAACTTTCAGAAGCACCCTGTCCCCAACCTGGAACTCTAAAGGTTTGCGATGTCGATCAGCATAACTCTTCTGCCGATCCCGCGCCGCTGCCAAACGGTTACGAATCTGCACGATCTTTTCCGAAGTCTCGTACACTAGCTCAGGCCCAGTGAGTTGACTCTCACCCACCTCAGCCCAACAAAGGGGAGACCGGCATTTCCGCCCGTACAGTGCCTCGAACGAAGCTGCCTTGATACTCGCATGGTAACTGTTGTTATAGGAAAACTCCACTAACGGCAGGTGAATCTCCCAACTCTTGCCAAAATCAATCACACATGCCCGAAGCATGTCTTCTAAGGTTTGAATTGTTCGTTCACTCTGCCCGTCAGTTTGTGGGTGGTAAGCTGTACTCATGTCCAACTAGGTACCCAAGGCTTTGTGTAAGGACTTCCAAAAATGCGAAGTGAAATGAGAATCACGATCCGAAATGATAGAAACCGGCCCCCGTGCTTAGAAACAACCTCCTTAAGGTAGAGACGAGCCAAACGATCCATAGTGTCGGTTTCTTTAATGGCAAGAAAATGGGCTGACTTCGTCAACCGATCCACAATCACCCATATCTTATCACAACCACTAGGTGACTTAGGTAATTTAGTAACAAAGTCCATCGTGATCCTTTCCCACTTCCATTCAGGAATTTCTGGTTGCTGCAGGAGACCAGAAGGCTTCTGATACTCCACCTTGACCTTGGCATAGGTCAAGCATTTGCTCACGTAGGAGGCAATGTCAGCCTTCATGTTTGGCCACCAGTAGAGTACCTTTAGGTCTTGGTACATCTTGTCTGAGCCAGGGTGAATGGAATACCGGGATTTGTGAGCTTCATCCAAAACAAGCTCCCGTAATCCCCCGAATAATGGAACCCATACGCGTTCTGCGAAGTAGTGTAAGCCGTCAGGCCTTTGCTCGAGGTGTTTATCAGCACCGTGCATGGTCTCAGCTTTAAGGTTTTCCTCCTTCAAAGCTTCTAGCTGCGCAGAACGGATTTGGTCAGGAAGAGAAGAGTGGATAGTGAGTTGTAACGCCCGAACGCGACGTGGGTTTGCTGATTCCTTCCTGCTCAAGGCGTCTGCCACCACATTCGCCTTGCCAGGATGGTACTTAATGACGCAATCATAGTCGTTCAGGAGTTCAACCCAGCGACGCTGTCGCATGTTCAGGTGTTGTTGGTCGAAAATATGCTGGAGACTCTTGTGATCGGTATAGATGGTGCATTTGGTACCGTACAAGTAATGCCTCCAAATCTTCAACGCGAACACCACTGCACCCAACTCCAAGTCGTGGGTGGTATAGTTCCTCTCGTGAACCTTGAGTTGACGAGAAGCGTAGGCAATCACTTTCTCGCGTTGCATTAACACGCAACCGAGACCCCGAATCGAAGCATCACAGTAAACAACGAAGTCCTCCGTGCCCTCAGGCAAGGATAGAATAGGAGCAGAGCAGAGTTTGGACTTCAGCTTTTGGAACGCTGATTCTTGCGGCTCACCCCAGTCGAATTTTCTGTCCTTCTGAGTAAGAGAGGTGAGGGGTTGAGCGATCTTCGAAAACCCCTGAATGAAACGACGGTAGTAGCCCGCAAGACCTAGGAATTGCCGCACCTCAGATGGCGTCTTTGGTGCTTCCCAGTCTTTAATTGCCTCGATCTTAGCCGGATCGACATGAATCCCTAGTTCATTAACCACATGCCCTAGGAACTGAACTTCACGTAACCAAAAGTCACACTTCGAGAACTTAGCATAAAGCTGTTCCCGTCGCAAAAGTTCCAGAACTAAATGCAAGTGTTCCTCATGTTCAGCTTTGTTCTTGGAGTAAACCAGGATGTCGTCAATAAACACGATGACGAACTTATCAAGATAAGGTTTGCACACGCGGTTCATCAAATCCATGAAAACCGCCGGCGCGTTAGTGAGACCGAAAGGCATGACCAAGAACTCGAAATGGCCATAACGTGTACAAAAGGCAGTCTTCGCAATGTCAGCTTCCTGCACTCGTAACTGGTGGTAACCGGACCTTAAGTCGATCTTGGAGTAGTAGCTTGAACCCTGGAGCTGGTCAAAGAGATCATCAATGCGAGGAAGAGGATAACGGTTCTTGATGGTCACCTTGTTCAGCTCTCTGTAATCCACACACATCCGAAGGCTTCCATCTTTCTTCTTCACGAACAAAATCGGGGCTACCCAAGGGGAAGAACTCGGTCTGATGAAACCCTTATCCAAGAGTTCCTGCAACTGGCTAGATAATTCCTGCATCTCGGGAGGTGCAAGACGGTAGGGGCCCCGAGCAATAGGAGCTGCGCCCGGTACAAGATCAATACCGAACTCAACCTGACGATGGGGAGGAAGACCAGGTAGATCATCGGGAAAAACATCGGGAAATTCACGAACCACAGGGATATCCTCGATCTTCTTCTCATCGGTAGAGGAAACAGAAAGAAGTGCCAAAACGGCCGAATAACCCTTACGAAGATACTTAAGGGCTTTCATGCTGGAGATGAGACTTAGGGGAGCACCGCTCTTCTCACCATGTACCAAAAGAAATTCTCCATCCGGGAGAGGGATCCGAATAACCTTATCGAAACAAACGATCTCCGCACGATACAACGATAACCAATCCATGCCTACAACGACATCAAAGCTACCCAAGGGTACATGCATAAGGTCGATGGGGAAAGGCAAACCCGACAACTCTAAGTGACACTCCCAAAGGACACAAGTCGCCTCAATCTTCTTACCGTCGGCCAACTCAATCAAATACTTAACCTCTAAGGGAACAGGCACTATATCTAACAATCGGATAACTTCCAAAGATATGAAGCTTTTATCGGCACCGGAATCAAACAAAACAGTAACAGAGCGATTATTGAGAAGGAACGTACCGGTAACTGTGTCGGGATCCTGTTTAGCCTCCATGGATCCAATGACAAAGGCGTGTGCATTCCTGCCACCGCCCCCACCGTTCCCGTTACCGTTCCCGTTCTTCACATCCCCGCCCTGCTTCAGTTTCGGGCAATCCCTCTTGAAATGACCAGCCTCACCACAATTAAAACAACCCTGTTTCCCCGAAGTCCCCTGAGCAGCAGGAGTAGGGACAACAGCACGACCCTGAGAAGACGAAAGATTCACCCTACAATCCTTAGCAAAATGCCCAATCTGCTGGCAGCGATGACAACGAGCACGGTCGCAGTTCCCCTGATGGTGCCGTTCACACTTGTTGCACTTTGGAAGTTTCCCAGCATAACCACCCTGTTTAGAACCCGAAGAAGAAGAACCCCCAACATCATACTTCTTACCCTGCTGTGACGGAGCTGACGCTGAACCCTTACCAACATTTTCCCACTTGCGCTTGTTACTCTCTGGAGCTTTGACAGTCGAACCACGGGCAGGCAGAATACCCTCATTCACCTTCAGATTGGTCATCCTATGAGCCGACCGAACCACATCCGCATAAGTAGGAAGATTTCCCGCAGCCACCAACCCTGCTATCTCTGGTACTAACCCCAAAATGTAGTGCTCGATCCACCTGTATTCTGGTACGTGCAAGTCAGGACACAGCACTGCCAACTCATTACGCCTCACAGTGTACTCTTCAATTTCGGACCCAACCATCTTGAGGTTCCAAACCTCGTGTTCCAACTTCTGAATCTCTTCCCTGGGACAGTACTCTCTCTTCAACAGCTGAACGAAATTCTCCCACGGCATGGCATAAGCCTCCCCCAGACCCATATTCCGAGTAGTAGAGTTCCACCAGGTCAAAGCAACATCCTGGAAGAGCGCGGCAGCATACTTGACTCGATCCTCAGGAAGACAGTTACACATCAAGAATACCGACTCCACCTTCTCCAGCCACTTGAGCAAGCCTACAGCCCCCTCAGTGCCAGAGAAATCATGGGGCTTACAGTCCCGGAACATCTTGTACGTGCACATGACTAGGGGTGGATTAACAACACCACCTGAAACGGAACACGTAAGAAAACCACAAAAAGAAAGATACCATGCTCACAGCAAGGCGAAGCTGATAGGATCAACTTACCGCCATGGGCATTGTGTCCTGCCTGAAAGGCAGCCTGCAGCAAGTTGTTCAGATCCTCCTGAGTTAGGTTCACACCTCCACGACCACCGCCACCATCGCGTCCACCAGTACGACCACCGCCTCTACGTCCACCGCGAACTCCAGACATTATTCTGGAAACAAGAGCGAGGGAAAATTCAGATTCTCAGCTAGTGATAACCACTAGTGTTCACATAATCAGAGCTAGATCCAATCCAGGACCATCCATTCAAACCCAGAGCTCACTAGGGCTTTCATGCATTTCGGTTTATGATTTCGTGTGCACCCGAAACGATAAACTGCTCTACATGGTCCTCCTAGTGTTCTCCTAGTTTAAAGTTCAAGTCACCGGACACGGATGCTTAGCCGTACACCGTAATGACATAAATGTCACGGCAGTTCACGGGCGAGTGGGTTTATTGGAGTACGAAGGGGAGATGTCCGAGCCTTGGACAGATCTCAAAAGTACACAAGTCACTCCAATACACCACACTGCCTAAGGAATTAACAGCCAAATACTCATAAGAGCGGATGATGTAACACAAAGAGTTCGATGATTCAAGACACCCCGACAAGCCCATATGTTACCCACAATGACGTCTAGTACCATGTGACCGTCTAGTGTGTGTGCGACTCGGCTATAGACTAGACTCTACATGCAGTCCTAGTTCACTATAACCTGGCTCTGATACCAATCTGTCACACCCTCAAAATCCACCTGCGGGGTTTTACCGCGAGGCGCGTGACAAACCAGGATCCAAGTCAACGGTCACAATAAACAACACTATATGAACACATGCATATTTGAAAAAACATAAGTTTGAAACCATTAAACAGTAGCGGAAGCTTTGTTACAATCCAAAATCCAAAAGTAATCCCAATTGTTCAACATAAGAAAACATGATCCTAAACTAGACGCCGTGCAGACGCGTGCGCCCTAGTCCTGGAATGCTACCTTAGCGACCTGAGAAAAACATGCCAAAAGTATGTCAGCACAAAATGCCGGTGAGTTCACAGGTTTGTAATAGAAGTACCAAGTTCACCCTGTCCATACTATACAAATATGTAAACCAAAGTACGCTAGCTAGGCGTATGTTTTGTCACTACTACGATTGGAAAACCATTACTAACTCGCAAACCCAGAAGCATTGCCCGAATAATGTACCGTTCCTGTTTGAGACAATATGCACCCGCCGGCTCCAAGCCGACGAGCGGGGCAGGTCACGCCCAATAGATCTATCCACATTTCCCCGTTGTGCTACACCGCACATTCATGGTTTCCCCCGGGACTTCCAAAGATCGTATAGTAACCCAAAGTAACCCATAGTATGACAGTTGTTACCAAACACAAGTTTAACGCATGTTTTTCTCCCCCAAAAGTAAAACTAGTTAAAGTGGGGCCGTGAACTCACCTTAGGTTGCGTTACTTCGATTAATGAATAAAATCAGCAAGCTATGCTAGCCCCGTAAAGCGGCGACCTAACATATGACAATTACAAGTACTTAGACTAATAACCCGTGGGTTAGTTAGTCCCTAGATGTCCAGACCATAACCAGGTTCGTTTGAAAACACGTTGACTGTTAAACTGACCAGATGTACAAGACTCGACATCCCATTGGTGACCCGAGACTCCACGTGTTATACTTGTACTCTCAATCATACAATCATGCAATCATACTTAACATGCGTTAAAGTTCAACAAGTCTAACACATAGTTCAAACAGCACATAAATAAGCCCGAGCACGTGTTACCAAGTTATCAGGTATGACACGGGGTTCCTAGCATGTTCCTAGGTGTCAAATCGGGTCTCGGAATGCCAAAATACACTTACAGCAGCAGTACAGGCGATTAGGAAAAGTCAACTAGCGATTAGGGAGGTCAACATGCGATTATAGAGGCTAATCGCCCCTTAACATAGGCGATTAGGTCATAAGACATGCAATTCAGGAGCTTATCAGGCGATTAGGTCATAAGACATGCAATTCAGGGCTTAACTAGTGATTAGGATCACAATCGCATGAAATGAAGGCGATTAGGCCCCCAATCGCCTATCATACAGGCGATTAGGCTTCCTTATCAGGCGATTGGGCTCCCAATCGCCTATAGCATAGGCGATTAGGGTCCCCAATCGCCCTCAGCAGAGCTGTTCCGGTTTTTCACGCGTTTAACCCTCCAAATCAGATCCGGAACGTGTGGAAACACCAAATATCGATCATACAACAATATCACACATATTTCAAGCAAAACCCCTAGCTTATCATCGTTCTACCAGCCCCGAATGCAAGCATTTTCCCAAAATAGTACACTTAGCATGAAAACATCACATCAACATGCATAACTTTTACCCTAAATAGCAAATACTCAGATTTCATCATGTTATCACGTTGTCCGATCATTCCTTACTGTTCTAGCATCATTCTACAACAAACCCTAACATCAAACAACTAGCAAAACACCTCATATCATACAAAATCATTCAAAGTCATTCAAATGGGTCAAAATACTCAATATTCACAATACACTTCCAAAACCATCCAAACTCCTAAGACATCATCATCCTAACATAAACAAGCTGTAAACACCTTAATAACACAATAACAATCCTTTTTGAATCAGAGAAATCCTATCTTTTAATCATATTTAACACATACAACATGCATAATGGTTTGGACTTGTTTAAAAACGATTTTCATAGGTTTTCAAAGACACAAGGGTTTATAAATCAGGTCTGGACCTTTAGGGAGCAAAACACAATCATTCAAAGGTTTGGGGATGAAGAAGACACCTTGGGTTTATGAGGAATTGATGTGTAAAGCTTGAAAATGGGTGTTTTGATGCTAAAACGTGTTCCAGAGGGTGTTTGGGAGTTGGGATATGTTATGAGACGGCTAGGGTTGCATTAGAGGTGTTTTGGAGGTCAAGGGTGGTATTTATAGGCGTTTCTAGTCGTTTAAAACACGTCAGGCGATTACGCAGCAGTATCAGGCGATTAGGGCTCCTAATCGCCTATAGCTATAGGCGATTAGGGCCCAATCGCCCTTAGACTCCCGCTAATCGCCCTCCTAAAGGCGATTACACGGGCTAATCGCCCTCAGGCCTCTACACAATCGCCTTCAGCACTGCGTAATCACCTATAATGTCATGCAATCGCGTGTAATCATCGTTTTAACATATGTAAACACGTATACACATACCGACAAGTCACATAAAGATTATAAACACATAATACATGAAAACAAACACGTTCACACTCGTTCACCAATTCCCGGGACTCGAGACTTGTGTTTTTACTAAGGTTTGACGATTCCACGAATCGTCAATCCTTGCATACCTGGTTTAATGGCTGACATCTAACAATCCTCTAGGTTGTACTAACGACTCCCGAACCATAACACGACTCAACCGACCTAGTTAAGTATACTGTACGCATGACTCGCTAAGGTAGACTTTGACCCAAACCATGTTATTAACCTGAGTTTGCCGGGTGTCACAAATCATACCACAGTAGATTAAATATCTGATAACTAATTAGTTTACGATAAATATGATCTTTCTTAAAAATAACACTTTCTTACACATTATACTTGAAGTATGTTTGCATTAATTTGTGTTTAATTTATCTATTATACAAATAACATTAACAAAAAACTAATATTTTTATTTAAATATTATGCTATTACATCAAATCTACTACATTACCAAAAACATACAAAAACAAAAAGATAAAAGACATAACATTCAAAATGAATTTAAAACCTTGAACTTCAAGTCCATAGAAGCCTTAAGTGACTTTACAATATCAGAATATATTTCTAACTGCTCCAGATCGCTTTTCATCTCATCGATATAAAATACTATACCACTGTCACGAACTGGTTAAGGAAAGCTCGGGTTATGAAAAAGTTTAGCCATTAATTAATTAAGTAGTAGTGGTCACAAACACTTCAATTTCCCGACTACTTTAGCTTTTTTATCAAAAGAGTTTGAAATACGGTTGAAAGTCTGCTTCAAGACATTCTTATACAATGTATATTCGTCATATTGCATAAGAACTTGTCTTATTAAATGGACCTTCAAATCCACTGCGAGTACTGCTGATGAAGATGATGATGCCATAACTTGAAAAACTAATAAAAAAATTTCTCGATATACAATATGACTATATAGTACAATTTTAAGTAAAAGATCTACATATTTATAAGCCCATAGTTCAAATAATAAACAAAAGTTACAATTTCATATTAATTACGAAATTTAATTCTATAAACGCGATAGATGAAAAACTATATTTACATGTGCAAACTGTAAAACGTATACACTTGCAATTTAAACGTCACTCCGTAAATTGTATAATTCGTGTACCATATTATTTATATAGAAACAGATCACATTTTAGAGCGGAAAAATATGCCTCGAAGTAGCGGAAAAATTAGAGACAATAATATGCCTCTAAGTAGCGGAAAAATTAGAGACATATTATTTATATAGAAACCCATCACATTTTAGACAGGCTTCCTTATTATAACAAAACAGCTAATATTTTCCTTTGATTGTAAAAATCTTCCAGCAACAACAATTCCGACTTCATTAGCAACGGGATATTACCAATATATTTTTCTTTCAAACCCACAATTTTAGAGAACACTAAGGGTACGTAATTTAAATGAAATAACATTATATACTGAAGGTATAGAGGGTTGGTTTGCTTTTCAATAGTTCAAGTATTACAAGCTTGCAAACTGAAATGAAGAGTTCCTCGCCTTTTATAGAGTGGAAAAATAGATATATACGTACTACAATTAATCAATAACTACATTTATTATTAGATGACAGACTTTTTTAACCAATCACATAAACAACTGTAATCCAGTACAATTATCAACTGAAGGATAATACAACCAGATTTTTAAAACAAACTTTGTAATGAATATCAAACAAAATAACTATGAATTTAAATTACACTAGTCTTTTAAAATTCATGATTAGTAACAGTCGCTACAGTAATAAAAGTCTTTAGTAGACATTGTACACCTGAACTATCTAGATGAAACCTGACAGAAAATACAGCTGCAATTAATGCTAAATGTATTTATTTTTACTATTTAAAAAAAAACAAAAAAGCATTACCATTTTTATTAACAATGTCTAATAATATTTTTTTATTATTCACAATCTATTATGTTTTAAATTATTAATATAAATATTATCATTAGTTTCCAACAACTGTTATCAATTACAATTTTCAACTGACTTTTAGCATGATGTAACCAGATTTTGAAAACAGAGTTTGTAAAACCTAACTTGTAATTAATATGTAACGAAATCAGTCTTTTCAACTTCATAATTACAAACAATGGACACGACCCTAAAAGTCTTTGATGACTGCTATGGAGATGAAGGATCTAGATGAAAACATAACATGATGGAGATGAAGGATCTAGATGAAAACATAACATGAGGAAATTTACACATTATTCTTTTTATATTAATTAAAGAATTAAAAATATTGTACTTACAAATGATTTGAAGCCTTTTATTGTTCCTATAACTTTAAAAAAAGAAAATATATTTTATAGAAATTAAAATTCTTCAAAAATATGAACATTCATAAAATATGTAATTATAGTTTTCAATAGATAATTTTTCCATGACAAACTTTTTTTAAGAAATGATGTGACATATTTACATATAATTCACTTAAATTATTATCACCATCTATTTGATAATGTTTATCAACAACTATTGAATTTTAAACATATATTAAAATTCAACAAAAGTTAATAATTCCCAAATAACTTTAAATTTAAATTAAATTAAAGCAACGTTTTCAAATTCATAATAATTGCAAACAGTCCAAACAGGCCTAAAAGTCTTTAATGGTCACTGTAGAGATGAAGGATCTAGATAGAAAGTTAACATAAATTTACACATTATTATTTTTATATTAATGTTAATTAAACAATGAAAACTATCGTTCTTACCAATGATTTGAAGTCTTTTATGTTAAATGTAACACTTAAAATGAACATATATTTTGTAGCAAGAAAAATTCTACGAAAATATCAGCATCTATAAAACGTCAATTTATACTTTAACTAAATAATACTTCTTTGAATAAGTTTTTTAACAAAAAAACGTAAAATTTCATAATTGTAACTAATCTTTTAAAGAAAGTAACTTGAATACTTGCTTTCAACTCACTGAAGTTATTATAACCATAACCATTTTTTCATAATGTTTATCAACAATAATTGATAAACATATATTACTATTTTTATTTACAACGTGTAATAATATTTTTTTATTAAAAACGTGTAATTATATAGTAATAAACTTCATAATGAACATATATTTTGTAACAATAAACATCCTACAAAAATATAATCATCTATAAAACGTGTAATTATAACTTTTAATGACGACTTATTATAAACAACCTAAATAATATTTCTTTGAATAACCATATGTTTCATAAAGTTTATCAACAATAATTCATAAACATATATTAATATTTTTAATTTACAACGTGTAATAATAATTTTTATTAAAAACGTGTAATTACATAGTAATAAACTTCATATTGAAACCTATTCTAAATTCAAAGGTATGTCTAATTTAACGACTTGAAACAGATGTTTTCAAATAACTGTGATCCATTACCACTGTTTAGCTGAAGGATGATGTAATCAGAATTTTAAAACAGACTCTTTAAAACTTAACTTGTAATATCTAACGAAATAACTATAATAATTACAAACAGTACGCACAGCCCTAAAACTATTTAATGGCCACTGTAGGTATAAAGGATCTAGATGGAAAGATAACATAAATTTACACATTATTATTTTTATATTAATATTAATTAAACAATGAAAACTATTGTTCTTACCAATGATTTGAAGTCTTTTATGTTAAATGTAACACTTAAAATGAACATATATTTTGTAGCTAGAAAAATTCTACAAAAATATCAGCATCTATAAAACGTCGATTTATACTTTAACTAAATAATACTTCTTTGAAAAAGTTTTTTTAACAAAAAATGTAAAATTTCATAAGTGTAACTAATCTTTTAAAGAAAGTAAATTGAATACTTGCTTTCCACTCACTGAAGTTATTATAACCATAACCAGTTTTTTTCATAATGTTTATCAACAATAATTGATAAACATATATTAATATTTTTTATTTACAACGTGTAATAATATTTTTTTATTGAAAACGTGTAATTACATAGTAATAAACTTCATAATGAACATATATTTTGTAACAATAAACATCCTAGAAAAATATAATCATCTATAAAACCTGTAATTATAACTTTTAATGACGACTTATTATAAACGACCTAAATAATATTTCGTTGAATAACCATATGTTTCATAAAGTTTATCAACAATAATTCATAAACATATATTAATATTTTTAATTTACACCGTGTAATAATATTTTTTATTAAAAACGTGTAATTACATAGTAATAAACTTCATATTGAAACCTATTCTAAGTTCAAAGGTATGTCTAATTTAACGACTTGCAACAGATGTTTTCAAATAACTGTGATCCATTACCACTGTTTAGCTGAAGGATGATGTAATCAGAATTTTAAAACAGACTCTGTAAAACATAACTTGTAATATCTAACGAAATAACTATAATAATTACAAACAGTACGCACAGCCCTAAAACTATTTAATGGCCACTATAGGTATGAAGGATCTAGATGGAAAGATACAATAAATTTACACATTATTATTTTTATATTAATATTAATTAAACAATGAAAACTATTGTTCTTACCAATGATTTGAAGTCTTTTATGTTAAATGTAACACTTAAAATGAACATATATTTGGTAGCAAGAAAAATTCTACAAAAATATCAGCGTTTATAAAACGTCGATTTATACTTTAACTAAATAATACTTCTTTGAATAAGTTTTTTAACAAAAAAACGTAAAATTTCATAATTGTAACTAATCTTTTAAAGAAAGTAACTTGAATACTTGCTTTCAACTCACTGAAGTTATTATAACCATAACCATTTTTTCATAATGTTTATCAACAATAATTGATAAACATATATTACTATTTTTATTTACAACGTGTAATAATATTTTTTTATTAAAAACGTGTAATTATATAGTAATAAACTTCATAATGAACATATATTTTGTAACAATAAACATCCTACAAAAATATAATCATCTATAAAACGTGTAATTATAACTTTTAATGACGACTTATTATAAACAACCTAAATAATATTTCTTTGAATAACCATATGTTTCATAAAGTTTATCAACAATAATTCATAAACATATATTAATATTTTTAATTTACAACGTGTAATAATAATTTTTATTAAAAACGTGTAATTACATAGTAATAAACTTCATATTGAAACCTATTCTAAATTCAAAGGTATGTCTAATTTAACGACTTGAAACAGATGTTTTCAAATAACTGTGATCCATTACCACTGTTTAGCTGAAGGATGATGTAATCAGAATTTTAAAACAGACTCTTTAAAACTTAACTTGTAATATCTAACGAAATAACTATAATAATTACAAACAGTACGCACAGCCCTAAAACTATTTAATGGCCACTGTAGGTATAAAGGATCTAGATGGAAAGATAACATAAATTTACACATTATTATTTTTATATTAATATTAATTAAACAATGAAAACTATTGTTCTTACCAATGATTTGAAGTCTTTTATGTTAAATGTAACACTTAAAATGAACATATATTTTGTAGCTAGAAAAATTCTACAAAAATATCAGCATCTATAAAACGTCGATTTATACTTTAACTAAATAATACTTCTTTGAAAAAGTTTTTTTAACAAAAAATGTAAAATTTCATAAGTGTAACTAATCTTTTAAAGAAAGTAAATTGAATACTTGCTTTCCACTCACTGAAGTTATTATAACCATAACCAGTTTTTTTCATAATGTTTATCAACAATAATTGATAAACATATATTAATATTTTTTATTTACAACGTGTAATAATATTTTTTTATTGAAAACGTGTAATTACATAGTAATAAACTTCATAATGAACATATATTTTGTAACAATAAACATCCTAGAAAAATATAATCATCTATAAAACCTGTAATTATAACTTTTAATGACGACTTATTATAAACGACCTAAATAATATTTCGTTGAATAACCATATGTTTCATAAAGTTTATCAACAATAATTCATAAACATATATTAATATTTTTAATTTACACCGTGTAATAATATTTTTTATTAAAAACGTGTAATTACATAGTAATAAACTTCATATTGAAACCTATTCTAAGTTCAAAGGTATGTCTAATTTAACGACTTGCAACAGATGTTTTCAAATAACTGTGATCCATTACCACTGTTTAGCTGAAGGATGATGTAATCAGAATTTTAAAACAGACTCTGTAAAACTTAACTTGTAATATCTAACGAAATAACTATAATAATTACAAACAGTACGCACAGCCCTAAAACTATTTAATGGCCACTATAGGTATGAAGGATCTAGATGGAAAGATACAATAAATTTACACATTATTATTTTTATATTAATATTAATTAAACAATGAAAACTATTGTTCTTACCAATGATTTGAAGTCTTTTATGTTAAATGTAACACTTAAAATGAACATATATTTGGTAGCAAGAAAAATTCTACAAAAATATCAGCGTTTATAAAACGTCGATTTATACTTTAACTAAATAATACTTCTTTGAATAAGTTTTTTAACAAAAAATGTAAAATTTCATAATTGTAACTAATCTTTTAAAGAAAGTAAATTGAATACTTGCTTTCCACTCACTGAAGTTATTATAACCATAAACAGTTTTCTTCATAATGTTTATCAACAATAATTGATAAACATATACTAATATTTTTTATTTACAACGTGTGATAATATTTTTTATTAAAAATGTGTAATTACATAGTAATAAACTTCATAATGAACATATATTTTGTAACAATAAACATCCTACAAAAATATAATCATCTATAAAACGTGTAATTATAACTTTTAAAGACGACTTATTATAAACGACCTAAATAATATTTCGTTGAATAACCATATGTTTCATAAAGTATATCAACAATAATTCATAAACATATATTAATATTTTTTATTTACAACGTGTAATAATATTTTTTTTATTCAAAACGTGTAATTACATAGTAATAAACTTCATATTGAAACCTATTCTAAGTTCAAAGGTATGTCTAATTTGACGATTTGAAACAGATGTTTTCAAACAACTGTGATCCATTACCACTGTTTAGCTGAAGGATGATGTAACCAGAATTTTAAAACAGACTCCGTAAAACTTAACTTGTAATATCTAACGAAATTACTATAATAATTACAAACAGTACGCACAGCCCTAAAACTATTTAATGGCCACTGTAGGTATGAAGGATCTAGATGTAAAGATAACATAAATTTACACATTATTATTTTTATATTAATATTAATTAAACAATGAAAACTATTGTTCTTACCAATGATTTGAAGTCTTTTATGTTAAATGTAACACTTAAAATGAACATATATTTTGTAGCAAGAAAAATTCTACAAAAATATCAGCATCTATGAAACCTCGATTTATAATTTTTAATGAAGACTTATTATTTTTATATTAATTAAACAATTAAAACTATTGTTCTTACCTATGATTTGAAGTCTTATATTTTAAATGTAACAATAGAAATTCTACAAAAATATCAGCATCTTTAATACATTCAAATCACCTTTGAATATAACATGTCTTTATACACCGATCACTCTTGAACACATATTTCTTTCTTTTACTCTAAAGAATCTCCAAAAGATATTTTACGCAGACAGATATTACACAAAAGTACTAACAAAATGAAAATAATTCTTTTACTCCACTAATCTTCAGAAAACTTGAAACTGACGCAGCTAATACATTCAAATCAACTTTGAATATAACATGTCTTTATACACTCATCAGTCTTGAACACAAATTTGTTTCTTTAACTGTAAAGAATCTCCAAAAGACTAACCTTGAATATTCAACATACTCAAGGTGCTTCCTCACATACTTTGCTTGGAAACAAAACATAAAAAAACATCCACGGTTATACTTCAACTACAAGCCTTAAAAAAAGTTAAGAATTTCTACAAACATACCTATTGAGCACAACAACGGGAACCACAAAAGCGGGAGTAGATGCAGTCGTTCCTGAAAACATACTGGGATATTGGCGTATGTGCTTTATTGCAATCTGGAAAGAGTTGGTAGATTCTTAAAGCTAACGCCTTTACATGTTAACGGTCAAATATTGACAAAAATAATAAATCAAACATCACTCAAATTAATCAAACACACATGTTAAACACATAAAAATTAACACGAATTAAACGCTCGCATAAATGGCTATAAAAAGGTAAAGACATACTCATCTTGAGTTTGACGCTGCCGACCTAAAACCGTTGGTAATCGTATGACGCATATTTTCCTTAGATTGTAAGAATCTTCCAAAGTGGAACCTTTTTGAAGATAAATAATCTGCTTGCTGATTAAGGAGACAAAAGTTTGAGGCTCCGTGTGTATCACAAAACGGAAAAAATTTATTGTTATTGATATGATCGGTTAGAATTAGTTTAACTGATAGTCGAATGCTTCAACATTAGCTTGAATGTGAGAGAACCAGCTGTTACGGTTTAAAAATTATGGGAGAGATTTAATAGTTGTCTGAGAGAAAAGGAGGGACATGATGCCTTTATATAGTTGTGTAACGGGGTGTCGAGTTTGATATTTGAATTTCAGTTTGGAGCTCAAATTTAAAACCACCACTCGTTGAAAAGTCTGTTGATGAAAGTGGGATTATTACCGCTGCTCAGGCAAGTGGGTACGAAAAAGCCGTTTTTAAAGTCAACAACAGCGGTGCTTTAACGTGGCCCACGTATTATTTGTGAATATTTTAAGGCGGTTTGTGACGTCAGGTTTTGCATCACGCAGGCATTGGTGGCCTGCCTGAGCTGCTGACACGTCAGCTTTCTAACGTCACCCACGACTCTCCTATTATTGAAAGTATAGATATACTAGATTTATATTCAGGGAGCGTCTCGGGGTTGAAAAATCTAATATGACATATTAATTTTACATACGAAATAGACTGATGCGCTTTACAGTTACATGCAGGAAAGTTTCAGGTAGCACCTAACCTAAAACAATTAACAATGTATCTCCAATGTTAACGTCTAACCTTAAACAATGTATAACTCTAATATTATAGAATTCATATTTACTGGTTTGAATATAATTAATGACTTGCCTATCATGATTAATGAATAACCTACACACTTTGTGTTTTTTTCATGTATGAACAAAACCCCACAAAAAATAGTTGGAAAGATAATAAAACGCTCGTTAATTTGGTGTAATTTTTTTCTTTAAAAACTCTCGTATATAAAAGATATTAACGTTTAAATATTATGGGAGGAAAAATGAGAAAGAAAAATCCAATTTTGTTTTAAATTGGTAAAGTAAATCTTTTATTTTAATTTCTTAGATATACATATCTTGTAATTAATTTTATTATTAGATTTAATAATAATAAAAAAATTAAAAAAAATTAAACACTCTCATCTCAACATGCCACGTGGCACATTCAAGGGTGGGGGGGGGGGGGTTGAGGCCTCCATTGAATGCCACATCATGATAAGTTAATTCTTTTATTAATAGTTACTAGGTGAAATCCCGTGTGAAACACACGGGAGACCGAGTCCCAAACTTAAGCCCTGTTTAGTAAAAGACAACATTAAGAACCCATTCGTCTGCTCGAAGAACAACTGTTTAGTACTGTCTGTTTTATTTCTTTATAAACAAATATTATTATAAACACCAAAAATATAAAAAAACGTATCCAGACCAACTGTTATGGTCTGTTTAGTAAACCCCAAATTAATGATCGATCTATGGTTGAAAGGAAAAACTGTATTTCGTAAGGTCTGTTCCTTTCATGATACCAGTTAATAATACTGATCAGATGTTTAATAACTGCAACTGTTACAACAACCCAAACATAAATCTACAGACGGATTAAACCTCTGTTGATTTAACACATATAAATCTACAGACGGATTAAAGGTCTGTTGAATAAAACATAAAAGTTAATACGATTCAATTTAGCATCACAAAACATAAAAAACTATATATAATCTTGAAAGACATAGAAAACTAAAAACATAAATAAATACAATCAACATTAAACATCAAGATACATAGCTAGTTAAAGGAATTAATAAACTTAAGCTTTAACTCCATTGAGGCTTCAAGTTGTGCATGTAGATCTTTCAATTTTGCCAAAAAATCTACGTCCTTACTCCCGGCCTCAGAATTGTACAACAACGCCAAATCACGAACAATAGTTGAAGGCATTAACTTCAAAATCTGTTGCACATCATCTCGCTCAAATGTGCCCAAGTGCAAACTGTCAAAACAAATCTTCAAATCTCTTGTAGTCTTCAAATCTTGATAGTACTGTGCTCTAATTTGGTTAACAACAAACTCCTTCATTTCATGTTCTTGGTTATTAGTTAGGGCAGCCATTGATGCTATTGATGAAGACTGAAATGTAAATGTTAATATGGTTTATTATGAAATTCGTGATTTATTTACTAATTTATACATTTAAAACGCGTGAACTTGAAAAGTCACAGCGTAGTATAGTTATTATACTTGGGTTAACGTGTTAAATAAAAAGTTTTGTTATAAGGATTATTTAATTTAAAAACATTTAGAGTATCTGAAGAGTGTATACAACTTGGGAAACATAAATGTAGGAATTCTTTAGAAAACGAACAGACAAAATAATAAATTATCAGTTGTACAAATCAAAGATTTAAATAATCATATCAAATATCGCGTGAAATTAATTATCTTTCAAAATTATTTCTATAAATATGTTCAAATCCATCTTAAAATTTATCAGTAAATTCCACACAGTACATACTTTAAACTTCATCTACCAAAATGGCAAACATATCATACTATCATTTTGCTGATATATCAGATGTTAAGTCAATATTCGGTATTTGGTCAGTAACAGAAAAGAAAAAAGACGAAGATGTTAGAAATGAAGTGGAGAAGATGGAAGAAATACTTAAGCAACAATCATGGACAAACATTGGGGTGCTAGATATGGTGTTACATGAACCTCCAACTGCTTTGAGAGACAAGATAGAAGACTACACGACTCAACAACTACAAATGGATAACAACATTAACGAAGCATTGATGGAGTTAAAAAAGAATCTTTCAAGAGAGATTCTGAAAAAGAAACACAAGGTTTTAGAGATTTTAATTAAGTAGATTATATAGTAGATATGCTTTTTATTATGTATTATTTAAATGTTAAGAACTGTTTAGTACAAACAACATCAAGAAGCAAATCGCCTGCTGCAAATAAAACCTGCTTATTACCATATGTTTGTTTCTTTAAAACAATTACTTTATCGCCTGTTTACTAAAACCAAAATTACGAGGTCAATACTATGCCGTAAAGAAAATCTGTTTACTACATCTGTTTCGTTCTTTAAAACAATTACTACTGAAAACATAAAAAAACATAAAAAGTCCAACTGTTATACTCTGGTAAAAACCAAATTAAAGAGTGAATCTACTATTAAAACAAAAACTGTATTTCGTAACGTCTGTTTCTTTCAAAATACCAGGTAATAATACCGATCAGGTGTTTAATTGAAGCTATTACAATCACGAAAACATAAATCTACACAAATTAAAACGCTGTTGAGATAACACATATTAAAACAAAAAAGAGGATGAGGAAATTAAAAACTAAATCTAAAGTTGAAAGAAACACTGTATTTGCTAACGTCTCTGATTACCAATATTTGCAAAGAGTGAGAATGGGGTAATGAATATTAGAAATTCATCCTCTTTTATACGGTGAAATATAATAACTATTCATAAAGTTGGTTTTCAACTTTATTAGTTGGATTTCAAGTAAATATAAACTTGAAAGTTACTTTTGAAAATTTCAATTTATTTTTTATACAATGAAAGACAATTGCAACACAACAATAATAATATAATAAAATAATAAAGTAAGTTCAAAATCGTAATCATTATTTTTGGGACTTTTTATAACATCTTGTGACACCCGGCAACTTCCGATCTACACTGACGTGATTTTTATGATTTAAAAATAGATATTTATTTCAAATATTGCTAATTATTAAGTTTCGGAAGTCTACTGACCGTTTTTACAATCGAAACTGCGACCGATTTAATTAACGCGATTTAAACGCGTGTTCTGAAAACACGCGTCGGACATCGAGAATAATTATATTTATGCTCGGTTTTGTATTTCGAACAAAACCGACTACTTTTTATAATTAATTAGTGGACCTAGAATAAAACCGAGACGTTTTACGTTTATACGGGTTCGATACGCGGTACAAGTCACCTACAAACAAACCCTAGGTATAAAAGCATCTTATTCTTCTTCTTCTTCTCATTTTCACCCAACACAAAACCCTAACCTCTCTCTCTCTCTAAAAACCGGTTTCTCTCTCTCTACCATCTCTCTCACTCTCTCGTCTCCCTCCCTCTCTCTACCGCCTCCCCCTCCCTCGTCTCTCTCCCTCCTCTCTTTGTGCAGCAGCGGCAGCCGGCCACCACCCTTCGTATGGTGGTGGCGGCGGATGTTATTACAGCCCGATTAGGGCAGACGCAGGGGCGGCGACGCGTGGATCTTGGCCCGAGAAGGGGCTGTGGTGGTTCTCTGTTACAGTGGCCGGAGATGGTGGAGGTTCGTGGTGGTGACAGCCGAGTTATGGTGGTTCGGAGGAGGTTTCGGTTCTCGGGTGTGGATTGTATGGGTGTTGTTGGTGACGATTGTGGGTTAGGTGGTACATATTGAGGCTGTGGTGGTCGGGTCGGGTCAGGTGGTGTTCGTGGTGGTCCGGTGGTGGGTTCAGGTTGGGTCCGGCCCGAGTCAGGTGGATTGCTGGTGGTTCGGGTCACTCGGGTCAAGCCAAGTTCGTGTTCGTTTTGGTCTCGGGTCAGTGGGTTAGGCTCGGGTAAAGGAATCGGTCAGTTTTTGGTGTTGGGTTCGAGTCGCGCGACAGCTGGCCTTGAGTTTGCATTCGGGTTAGATCTGAGTCGGGTCAAAGTTTGGTGGTTTTGGTGTTCGGGTCAGACTCAATACGAGATCGGGTTCGGTGCGGGACTTGTTCGGGTCAGATCTGGATGGTCAAGCCTCGGTCAACACGCGGTCAAAGCTGGTCAAACTTCGGTTCCGGTATACACGTAGTTCGAGTTGGCTTCGGGTTACGCGCGTACGAATCGGTATACCTTAATTCGTATTTGTATTATTGTTGTGGATATTATATATATATAAATAAATACATTGATATTCATAAAATAGTTTTGACTCGCGAACGAACCGAATGATAATAATAAACGGTAACTATATATTATATCGGACGATTGGTATTGGATATAAAAGGCGTGACTTATAAAATCGATATCGGACTAAATTGGTTAGACTATAATATATATATTGTTTCGTGTATTTATATAAATACAAATAAGTAGTTTATATATGAAAAGTTGTCGAAACGTATAAAGTCTTGTATTGGATATTGATTTTTGGGAAAATTGTAGGCGACTTGTGTCGCCTGGTTTGTACAAAAACAGAGGAAACTCTGCCCAAATTTTTATAAAATCCACGGCGCAAGTCGCATATTTTTATAAATGAAGTTCCCTAGGTGCCGTGATAAGTGTAGTTATGCAAAATAGTGATGTTTTGACAAAAGATACGTTTAACAATAATAAGTAAATCCCGGACAATATTTTGAAAACATATTATATATAGTTTCGCCGAACGTCAAGTATGACGAGTTTTCAAAGGTTTTCGGTATCAAAATAATGTTTATTCTTTGGATTTAAAAATATGTATATATTTTACTTGGGAACTATTTTTGCAAAAAGCAAAGTTTTGTATAACTTAAATGTTCGGATTTGGAAAAGAGGCGATATTGTTATTGATCGGATTTAAACAACTATACTTACATTTTTATCAAAGGGCATTTTTCCTAAAATATAATTATATAAGGTAGATACATTTATACGAATTACAAAATGAGCTACGACTCAAGATAAGTTATACGTTTAGTAGTAATAGTCCAACGTGGTGTACACACGAATAGTGACAAGTGCGCAACTTGGGTACTATGTCGTGTGTTAATGCATAAGTAAGATAAGTCACGATCGGTTCGTCGAGTTAAAGCATATTAGTACTCGAGTTAATACACGCGAGTCTAGATAGTTGGATAAACTATCTTTTTGCCGGATAATAGGCTAGGTTTATATGTGTTAGACTTTAAGGTGTCCTTTGTTGGTTATAGGGCACGAGGAGGTCGGTCAAAGCTTCGGGCTTGTTTGCTAGCTTAGCATGGAAATTAAGGTGAGTTCATGACCCCACTTTTTACTGTTTTATAAATGTTTTCGGGGTGGAAGACATGCTTCTTTTATGAAAACCCGAGGAATTCCAAACGAACAAGTCTTTGAAAAATGAAATGGGTGCGTGAGTGTCACAGCCCCGCTTTTATTGTTTTGCCTTCAGGGGGAGAAACATGCTACTTACTTATTTATTAAAGGTCATGTTATACTATGGTTACTTTATGTTACTATACGGCTTTTTCGGAAAGTCCCAGGGAGAAACCATGAATGTGCGGGAATGCACAACGAGGGAAATGTGGATAGATCGATTGGGCCTCACAAACCCCACCCGACGGCGGGGATGCCGGGCGGGTGCATATTGTCTCTAACTATCGGGTTATCGAGGCATTGGTAACCCAGTCATCTGGGCTGGATTCAACATTTGGTACATGTTCAGTAATGGGTTCCCAACCGTAGTAGTAAAAACACTTAACGTCTGGCTAACGTTCTTATGACATAGTAGTAACGGATATGATCTTTTCAAACTTATGGAAAACTCTTCTGTAAAACTTATGAACTCACCAGCATTATATGTTGACTTTTTAAGTATGTCTTTCAGGTTTAAACTTTGGTAATGGCACGGTTGGAGTAGTCGGCGTATTGGGATCGGGGATCCCAGAGGGTTAGCAATGGCGTTCAAGAAATAAGAGTCTTAGATGCAACTTTCCGCTGCGTTGGCAAAGGCACCAAACGTCACAACCGACGGGAAAAGTCGGGGTGTGACAGTTTGGTATCAGAGCTATAGGTTTTAGCGAATTAGGTGTCTGTGTAGATATCTAGGCTTTAACCTGAGTTTGTTTCGAGATAGGGACCAAAATTTCTAAGACATAATAATTAGCATGAACGCCTAGGAACTGGAATTCCCATCGTTGCTAAATCAGTTGCGTGACTATTAGTGTATCACACTAGCTCAGTGTACATTCCTTCGGCGCAAGGAACATTTATTTTCTTATGTGAATAGTAAGTTTATATGTTCTATAGTGGTATATAGAAAGGATAATAGCACGTGGTGGTTAGGCATACCTCACTGGTGACTGGCGAGTCATCGCTTTAGATATCAGAGTGTTTATTCACATAGAGTTTAGCTTAGTCTTTGTTTCTTGGTATGAGAAACAATTTACTTGTTTATATGTTGTGTTTATTTATGTAAAGTATATTATAGCACGTATCGCCAATGGTTGTAGACTCAAGCTTGGACGTATCTAGAACGCTCACACGTGTCACGTTAGTTGGACAAGTTGGCAAAAGGATTATTGTAGCATCTACGGTCCCACATTCCGTGTTCGGAGTATGCTATGTCGTCAAGGTCGATTTGGGTCGGAAACATCTTAATGAGGCACCTCATTCTGCCGATGATGCTGCGAAGCTGGAGAATGCGGACGAGAAGAGCACCGGGAAAGGTGGCGCACACGACGAACACTATATTATGTTATATATACGTGTTATTATATGAATGTAACGAGTGCTCGTGATATAACTTATGATGGAGGTTAATAGGATGATCTGGTGAGGTAAATTTTTGATAACGCAGACGTCACGTTATTGCAAATTAACAGGCACTTGATAGTTCTAGGAAATTCTATCGTGAGGGTATCCTACATGTTGTTGTATATATATTTATATATATATATATATATATAAATAATGGATAAGGGTTTTTCATTCTTTTGTTGTTACGGACGTGACTGTCGATTCTCCCCTGTTCGTTTCATTTGTGACCTTGTTTTTCTTAAACCCGTTTAAGATCTTGATGATCTTGTTTCTTGAGCTTCTAAGGTTCATGTTGTAGAACCTAGTTATATCTTTTGAGTATGATTTACATCTCTTCTTTTGTATTTGTGGCCTTCGACATTCAATTATAAAGGAATTTAATTTTTGTTGATTCCTTATTCTTTTCACCAAATTAGACACGTATTTTTGTACATGTGTCAACTATTGCATGTTTGGATTCTTTAAATCTGTGAAGGTCCATTGTAGGGCTTCGCATCAAACAATTGTTTCATTAATGATTTGCTTTATCATTACGTTGCTCGTAATGTTTGTCTTCTAGTCTTGCTATGTTAGGCCATTGTGGGCAATGACTCATTTGATACTTCGTCGATGAGTTTCTTTAAAGTCGACATTTCAGTTGAATCGAATTGTTGGAATTTGATACAGCACCTTACGGTGAATATTCAATCGACTTGGAATAATGAATGATTTTTATTGACATGTCTCACTTTCATCAACTTGTTTGTTATTGCCTTGCAGACACACCTTGTGGTGTGTAATGAAAAAGTTGGTGCACTAGTTGCTTCGTTTGAGGTGCGCGCCAATAGTATTTGTTGACAGAGTTATTGTTTACACTTTGCATTCAGTTGATTCTGAAACTTTATTTCGTGCCATTTGTACCGGCAAGTCCGTTGACTATTTTTGTTGTACTACCATTGGTTCTTGGATGATATCCTACCTCAAATTTTGAGGACAAAATTTCTGTAACATGGGGAGGATGTGACACCCGGCAACTTCCGATCTACACTGACGTGATTTTTATGATTTAAAAATAAATATTTATTTCAAATACTGCTAATTATTAAGTTTCGGAAGTCTACTGACCGTTTTTACAATCGAAACTGCGACCGATTTAATTAACGCGATTTAAACGCGTGTTCTGAAAACACGCGTCGGACATCGAGAATAATTATATTTATGCTCGGTTTTGTATTTCGAACAAAACCGACTACTTTTTATAATTAATTAGTAGACCTAGAATAAAACCGAGACGTTTTACGTTTATACGGGTTCGATACGCGGTACAAGTCACCTACCATCAAACCCTAGGTATAAAAGCATCTTATTCTTCTTCGCCTTCTCATTTTCACCCAACACAAAACCCTAACCTCTCTCTCTCTCTAAAAACCGGTTTCTCTCTCGCTACCATCTCTCTCACTCTCTCGTCTCCCTCCCTCTCTCTACCGCCTCCCACTCCCTCGTCTCTCTCCCTCCCCTCCTCTCTTTGTGCAGCAGCGGCAGCCGGCCACCACCCTTCGTATGGTGGTGGCGGCGGATGTTATTACAGCCCGATTAGGGCAGACGCAAGGGCGGCGACGCGTGGATCTTGGCCCGAGAAGGGGCTGTGGTGGTTCTCTGTTACAGTGGCCGGAGATGGTGGAGGTTCGTGGTGGTGACAGCCGAGTTATGGTGGTTCGGAGGAGGTTTCGGGTCTCGCGTGTGGTTTGTATGGGTGTTGTCGGTGACGATTGTGGGTTAGGTAGTACAGATTGAGGCTGTGGTGGTCGGGTCGGGTCAGGTGGTGTTCGTGGTGGTCCGGTGGTGGGTTCAGGTTGGGTCCGGCCCGAGTCAGGTGGATTGCTGGTGGTTCGGGTCACTCGGGTCAAGCCAAGTTCGTGTTCGTTTTGGTCTCGGGTCAGTGGGCTAGGCTCGGGTAAAGGAATGGGTCAGTTTTTGGTGTTGGGTTCGAGTCGCGCGACAGCTGGCCTTGAGTTTGCATTCGGGTTTGATCTGAGTCGGGTCAAAGTTTGGTGGTTTTGGTGTTCGGGTCAGACTCAATACGAGATCGGGTTCGGTGCGGGACTTGTTCGGGTCAGATCTGGATGGTCAAGCCTCGGTCAACACGCGGTCAAAGCTGGTCAAACTTCGGTTCCGGTCTACACGTAGTTCGAGGTGGCTTCGGGTTACGCGCGTACGAATCGGTATACCTTAATTCGTATTTGTATTATTGTTGTGGATATTATATATATATAAATAAATACATTGATATTCATAAAATAGTTTTGACTCGCGAACGAACCGAATGATAATAATAAACGGTAACTATATATTATATCGGACGATTGGTATTGGATATAAAAGGCGTGAGTTATAAATCGATATCGGACTAAATTGGTTGGACTATAATATATATATATATATATATTGTTTCGTGTATTTATATAAATACAAATAAGTAGTTTATATATGAAAAGTTGTCGAAACGTATAAAGTCTTGTATTGGATATTGATTTTTGGGAAAATTGTAGGCGACTTGTGTCGCCTGGTTTGTACAAAAACAGAGGAAACTCTGCCCAAATTTTTATAAAATCCACGGTGCAAGTCGCATATTTTTATAAATGAAGTTCCCTAGGTGCCGTGATAAGTGTAGTTATGCAAAATAGTGACGTTTTGACAAAAGATACGTTTAACAATAATAAGTAAATCCCGGACAATATTTTGAAAACATATTATATATAGTTTTGCCGAACGTCAAGTATGACGAGTTTTCGAAAGGTTTTCGGTATCTAAATAATGTTTATTCTTTGGATTTAAAAATATGTATATATTTTACTTGGGAACTATTTTTGCAAAAATCAAATTTTTGTATAACTTAAATGTTCGAATTTGGAAAAGAGGCGATATTGTTATTGATCGGAATTAAACAACTATACTTACATTTTTATCAAAGGGCATTTTTCCTAAAATATAATTATATAAGGTAGATACATTTATACGAATTACAAAATGAGCTACGACTCAAGATAAGTTATACGTTTCGTAGTAATAGACCAACGTGGTGTACACACGAATAGTGACAAGTGCGCAACTTGGGTACTATGTCGTGTGTTAACGCATAAGTAAGATAAGTCACGATCGGTTCGTCGAGTTAAAGCATATTAGTACTAGAGTTAATACACGCGAGTCTAGATAGCTGGATAAACTATCTTTTAGCCGGATAATAGGCTAGGTGTATATGTGTTAGACTTTAAGGTGTCCTTTGTTGGTTATAGGGCACGAGGAGGTCGGTCAAAGCTTCGGGCTTGTTTGCTAGCTTAGCATGGAAATTAAGGTGAGTTCATGACCCCACTTTTTACTGTTTTATAAATGTTTTCGAGGTGGAAGACATGCTTCTTTTATGAAAACCCGAGGAATTCCAAACGAACAAGTCTTTGAAAAATGAAATGGGTGCGTGAGTGTCACAGCCCCGCTTTTACTGTTTTGCCTTCAGGGGGAGAAACATGCTACTTACTTATTTATTAAAGGTCATGTTATACTATGGTTACTTTATGTTACTATACGGCTTTTTTGGAAAGTCCCAGGGGGAAACCATGAATGTGCGGGAATGCACAACGAGGGAAATGTGGATAGATCTATTGGGCCTCACAAACCCCACCCGACGGCGGGGATGCCGGGCGGGTGCATATTGTCTCTAACTATCGGGTTATCGAGGCATCGGTAACCCAGTCATCTGGGCTGGATTCAACATTTGGTACATGTTCAGTAATGGGTTCCCAACCGTAGTAGTAAAAACACTTAACGTCTGGCTAACGTTCTTATGACATAGTATTAACGGATATGATATTTTCAAACTTATGGAAAACTCTTCTGTAAAACTTATGAACTCACCAGCATTATATGTTGACTTTTTAAGTATGTCTTTCAGGTTTAAACTTTGGTAATGGCACGGTTGGAGTAGTCGGCGTATTGGGATCGGGGATCCTAGAGGGTTAGCAATGGCGTTTAAGAAATAAGAGTCTTAGATGCAACTTTCCGCTGCGTTGGCAAAGGCACCAAACGTCACAACCGACGGGAAAAGTCGGGGTGTGACACATCTGTTGATCAGATGTTTAATAATTGAAGCTATTACAACCATGGAAACATAAATCTACACACAAACTATAGGGCTGTTGAGATAAAACATAAAAAAAAAACAAATTAACAGTAGTTACCCGATTTAAGCTTTTTATTCAACCAAAATTTCATAACACTGTTTATTCAAAGTTACACGATTTAACCCTATTATTACAATTCCATAACTTGAGTTATACATTGAATTTAACAGAACTAAATACAAAATGGAAGAGTTATAAAAAAACAAATACAAATATCTCTAAAAAAAGAACTTTAATGACAACAGAATTACAATATGTGACTTTACAAAGTACATAAAAATACAAGAAAACATAAAAAAAACCCTACCAACAACCAAACCCTAAAGAATGATCTTTCTTACCACCTACCTTTGGCAGAGTTTTCTTATAATAATAGCTATCATGCCACTATTGGGATGCCACCGTATGAGATGTTGTATGGGCGCAGGTGCAGGACTCCGGTTTGCTGGGGTTCCATTGGGCAGAAGCAATTGGGTAGTTTGGAAGTGGTCGAGGCAACCACCGAAAAACTTGATAAGATTAAAGCTTTCATGAAAGCAGCTCAGGATTGACAGAAGTCGTATGCCGATAAGAGAAGGAGGCCTATCGAATTTAGCGTAGGTGACCGCGTCTTGTTGAAGGTCTCCCCTTGGAAGGGGATCATACGCTTTCGCAAGCGTGGGAAGCTCAGTCCATGGTTCATCGGACCTTTCCGCATTCTTGCACGTGTAGGGGAGGTGGCTTATCGGTTGGAATTACCCGGGGAACTCAAGGGAATCCACCCAACCTTTCACGTGTCTCATTTAAGGAAGTGTCTGGCGGATAAGGAAGCTCATATACCGCTTGATGATGTTGAACTGGACGAGAAGTTGAACTACATCGAGGAGCCTATTGCCATTCTAGATCGTAAGGAAAAGTATTTGCGAAACAAAGTGGTTAAACAAGTGAAGGTGCAATGGAGGCATAGAAGGGGGTCGGAAGCTACTTGGGAGTCCGAGTCAGAAATGATTAGGCTTTATCCATACTTGTTTCCCTTGCAGCAGGATTCGGGGACGAATCCTAATGCAACGGGGGGAGACTTGTAACACCCGTAGATTTCCGGACTTTTGTCTCGTCTTGTAGAGTTTGTACACTTGTAATCTTCCATTTTGACGTATTAAAGGGGGCTCTTTGCACTTTTCCTAAACCCTTTTTGGAGTAGCTTTGGGAACAAGATACAAAGGAGGCAAGAGATGAGGGACCTTATTGTATTATGTTGCAACTAAAAACCCTACAAGCTCCACCCTAAATCCTCACCTCCTTATAATATTTCTTCTTGTCCTCTTGGCCGACAAGATCCTCATCAAAGTATTCTGTGCCTTGTTTTTCCATTGCCGCATATAGGTAATTCCTTTTCTTTGTTTTGTTGTTTATAATATTTCAAATAAACATTCCTACTTCCTTTCTTTTGTCTTACTCGCCAACAACAAAACCAAACTACAACATTCTGTTGTCTTTTGTCTTACTCGCCATTATCAAAAACAAAGAACAACTTTCTGTTGTTGTTTATGTGAACAACCATTCAAGCAAACAATATTTATTTGTTGTATCTCTATCACCTTCTTGACAAAGAGGTGGACTTTTATCGCAGCAAACCTAACTCGGATCCAAGTTTTGACATAACCGGTTCTCATCCAAGGTCACTGGTCTCGATCATGCGACCATTGCAGGTAACGCATACGGGTTCGGTTAAGCGGGTTAAATCGAAATATAAATCTCATTCTCAGTTATGGTTGTGTAGGGTTCCGACTAGTTCAACCATTGTCCGAGAAGCTCTTTTATCCCAAAGCTAAACCTCATTGCCGAGTTGCGGTGCGGGGTCTGTCGGTGGTTGTGGCGAGATTAATAGCCGATTCTTTACGACCGCAGGTAACTTCTAACTCTCTCGTTGTGATGAAGTAGCGACCCGGATGCCATCGTTTGAATAACTTAAAAATAATTTTCTTTCCGCTGCGTGTTTTCTGATAATAAATAAGACTTCTTGAGTATTAATTTATGGTTTTAGTCTTTGAATGCCAACTGTTTGACCCGTCGGTTTTGAAGGTCTTACAAGTTGGTATCAGAGCAATTGTTCGAGGGATTCAAGCATTCTGTGCTTGAACTCGAATATGGTACGGGACCCTACTGATACAAGAAATGTTAACTGCTGAGTAGCTGCACGCCAAGAGGTAACCTTTAAAGTTCAATAAATAAATACTCTAAGTATTTGTGATAATAAATGTAACGTGTAGGCATAACTCTAAATATGACCATAACTTGTTGTGTTCAGGGTGACTAAAGTAAAGTAAACAGCTAATTGCACTTGATCAACGTTATTAGAAGTTTACCCTTACTTTATTCGTTCTAAATATACTTGTGACTGATCATGTGATGGTTTGTCTTGAAGGATCGTATGGCTAGAACACGGTCGAGTAGGGGCGGTCGTGGTGGAGGTCGTGGTAATCGTGGCGGTGGTCGTGGGGGTGGCCGTATTCCAGACCCCACTTCGGAACGAGAACCCACTCCTGAGTCAAACACTAATAACCATGACGTGCTGGGATCGGAAATCCGAGAGGCGATCGCGGATGAGGTGTACCAGGTTCTTCACAACAGTATGCCTGAGATTATTGCTGAGGCGGTTAGGGCCGTGACTGGGGCTGAAAAGGATGCCAGACGGGGATCCGCGAGGGGACACCGGGAACCCGAACCTATTTATTCCAGTGATGAGGATCGTGCTCGAGTTAGTCGGGTTGCCACTCGGGGTTGCACTTATGGGGATTTCAAAAAGTGTGACCCACCTTCTTTTGATGGCAATAAGGATGTTTCTGCAGCCTACCAGTGGATTCGTGAAATGGAGGCTGTGTTGCGGATAAGTAAGTGTCGGGATGAGGACAAGGTGACTTTTGCGGCTCATTCTTTTGTATCAGAGGCTCTATGTTGGTGGGATAACTTGACACAGGCTATGGGAGATAGGGCGGTTAAGAGGATGAACTGGGATGAGTTGAAAACTTTGGTTATTGAGCACTTCTGTCCCACTCATGAGTTGGATAAGTTGGAGAAGAAGTTTGTTAATCTTGAAGAGGAGAATCTGTCACACAAAGAGTACACGTCCAAGTTTAATGAGTTGGCTCGCTTATTCCCAGATATGGTTACACCAGAAGCAAGACGGATCAAGAGGTACGTTCAGGGATTGCCATTGGACATACGTCGGGGTGTTGTGACTACTAGCATGGATACATTTCGACAGGTGGTGGCTATGAGTGGTACTTTGTATGAGCAGAGGGATGTTGAGCGTGTCACAGATCATAAGAAGAATTGGAACTCTAACCGCGGCTCTGATGGAAAGCGTAGTGGGGCGGATACTTCAGGACCCGTTCTCAAGAAGGTGAAGACTGAGGTTGCTGACATTGTGGGTAGTAGCGGGGAGAGTAAGCAGTGTGGTAAGTGTGGGAAGTCGCACTCGGGGGAGTGTAAACAGGGTATTTGTTTCCGCTGTAAGAAAACAGGCCACCCTCACTATCAGTGCCCGACTTTGGTATGCTATAAGTGTAGGGGTACAGGGCATTTTTCTAACAAATGCACGGGGGCACGTGCTAGTAGCTCTGGTGCTGGGGATACTGGGAAAACTACCGGGGTAGAGGTACCAAAGACCAAGGCCCGGACTTTCAGTCTCTCTCACAAGGATGCTAAGGCCACGGCGGACGTTGTGACAGGTATCTTGTGTTTTTATTCCACCTACTTGAATGTTTTTTTTATATCTTTCCTTTACCTTTGTATGTGATATTGTGTCAGGTACATTTTTGGTTAATGGCCTTCGGGCTTCCGTTTTGTTTGATTCGGGTGCTAGTATGAGCTTTGTGTCTACCGCATTCTGTAGTAGATTAGGCGTAATCCCTAAAGATATTAGACACCTATTTGAGGTCGAGGTTGCAGCAGGAAATTCATTCTTTGTTACTAAGGCCGTAGAGGATTGTCGGATCGAGTTATCGGGGCATAGTTTTCCTATCCGTTTGTATTTGATGTCATTGGGTTGCTTTGATGTTATTATTGGGATGGATTGGCTAGCTACCGTGGACGCTCACATTGTGTGCGGGCAGAAACTCGTTCGACTTACAGCTCCTGACGGGGGTCGTATTACTGTTCATGGGGATGATAGTTGCTCGTTACCTCGGATTGTTTCTATGCTTAAGGCGGGGAAAATGTTGCAGGGCGGGTGTAAGGCGTATTTGGCGCAAGTCTTGGATGTGGGGACTGATGTCCCTAAGCTGGAGGATGTTCCCGTGGAGCGGGGTTACCCAGATGTATTTCCTGATGATTTGACAGAGCTGCCACCGGATCGTGAGGTTGAATTCCAGATAGACCTCGTACCGGAAGCTAGGCCTGTTGCCAGGGCACCTTACCGACTCGCACCTGCAGAAATGAAAGAACTCTCATCTCAATTAGAGGACTGGCTCGAGAAAGGGTTTATTAGACCGAGTATCTCACCTTGGGGTGCACCGGTTTTATTCGTTAAAAAGAAGGATGGCAGTATGCGGATGTGTATCGATTATAGGGAACTAAACAAATTGACTGTGAAGAATAGGTATCCTTTACCAAGGATTGATGACTTGTTCGATCAGCTCCAAGGAGCTAGTTGGTTCTCGAAGATTGATCTTAGATCTGGCTACCATCAGCTGAAAATACGAGAGCAGGATGTGCCGAAAACTGTTTTTCGTACTCGTTATGGGCATTACGAGTTTTTGGTGATGTCTTTTGGTCTGACTAACGCGCCCGCGGCATTCATGGATTTGATGAACCGGGTGTGTAGGCCGATGCTCGACCGTTCGGTTATTGTTTTTATTGATGACATTCTCATATATTCCAAAAGTGAAGAAGACCATGCTCGACATCTTGAAGAGGTTCTTCAAACCTTGAGGAATGAGAAACTTTACGCTAAATTCTCAAAGTGTGCTTTCTGGTTGCGTGAGGTTCAATTTTTGGGTCATGTCATTAATTCTGATGGTATATTGGTAGATCCCGCGAAGGTGGAGGTAGTGATGAACTGGGCGACACCAAAATCACCATCTGAGATTCGTAGCTTCTTGGGTTTGGCAGGTTATTACCGGAGGTTTATTCAGGATTTCTCTAAGATAGCTTCCTCATTGACCAAACTAACTAAGAAGGAAGCGAAATTTGTTTGGGACTCGGACCAGGAGAACGCGTTCCTTGAATTGAAGAAGAGGTTGACACATGCACCGATCCTAGCCTTGCCAGATGGGACAGAGGACTTGGTTGTGTATTCGGACGCGTCACTTAAGGGTCTCGGATGTGTTCTCATGCAGCGTGGTAGGGTGATAGCGTATGCCTCGCGACAGCTCAAACCTCATGAGGTTAATTATCCGACTCATGATTTGGAGTTGGCGGCCGTTGTTTTCACGCTTAAACTATGGAGACATTACTTATATGGGGTTCCTTGCACTATCTACACCGATGATAAGAGTTTGAAGTATTTCTTCGAGCAGAAAGACCTTAATATGAGGCAACGCAGGTGGTTAGAGTTGATCAAAGATTATGATGTGGAGATTTTGTATCACCCGGGGAAGGCTAACGTGGTGGCAGATGCGTTGAGCCGAAAGGAGAGGCCTAAACCCATTCGGGTGAAGTCTTGTCAGCTTATCTTGAAGCCGGATATAGTGAAACAGATCTCTGGTGTTCAGAATGAAGCCTTACAGGTGGAGTGGATCATGATAGAGCGTATGTGGGGGCAATAGGGACTCTTGGAGAGTAATGGTGACAGGGTTATGTTCATGAAAGGGCGGATGTGGATACCTCGATATGGTGGGTTTAGGGATAAAATCATGGAGGAGGCACACAAAACCTGCTATTCTATTCATCCTGGGGCGACAAAAATGTATCAGGATCTCAAGAAAAACTACTGGTGGCCAGCAATGAAGTACGAGGTAGCGACGTATGTGAGTAGGTGCTTGACTTGTTTACAGGTTAAGGCGGAACACCAGAGACCGTTTGGAAAGATCCAACCGTTGGAAGTACCGGAGTGGAAGTGGGAACATCTTACCATGGATTTCATCACTAAACTACCACGAACGCCCAAGGGGTTTGACACTATTTGGGTGGTGGTGGATAGGTTGACAAAGAGTGCTCACTTCTTGCCAATACGGGACCATAAGCTCTGAACGGTTAGCTGATTTGTTTATTCGGGAGATTGTCTCGAGGCACGGCGTACCCGTGTCTATTGTTTCCGATAGGGACACTCGTTTTACATCGAAATTTTGGAAGAAGTTCCATGACGAAATGGGTACCAAACTACACATCGGCACCGCGTATCACCCGCCGACAGATGGTCAGTCTGAAAGGACCATCCAAACTCTCGAAGATATGTTGCGGGCTTGTATTATCGACTTTGGTGGTAGTTGGGATTACCACCTACCTTTGGCAGAGTTTTCTTATAATAATAGCTATCATGCCACTATTGGGATGCCACCGTATGAGATGTTGTATGGGCGCAGGTGCAGGACTCCGGTTTGCTGGGGTTCCATTGGGCAGAAGCAATTGGGTAGTTTGGAAGTGGTCGAGGCAACCACCGAAAAACTTGATAAGATTAAAGCTTTCATGAAAGCAGCTCAGGATTGACAGAAGTCGTATGCCGATAAGAGAAGGAGGCCTATCGAATTTAGCGTGGGTGACCGCGTCTTGTTGAAGGTCTCCCCTTGGAAGGGGATCATACGCTTTCGCAAGCGTGGGAAGCTCAGTCCATGGTTCATCGGACCTTTCCGCATTCTTGCACGTGTAGGGGAGGTGGCTTATCGGTTGGAATTACCCGGGGAACTCAAGGGAATCCACCCAACCTTTCACGTGTCTCATTTAAGGAAGTGTCTGGCGGATAAGGAAGCTCATATACCGCTTGATGATGTTGAACTGGACGAGAAGTTGAACTACATCGAGGAGCCTATTGCCATTCTAGATCGTAAGGAAAAGTATTTGCGAAACAAAGTGGTTAAACAAGTGAAGGTGCAATGGAGGCATAGAAGGGGGTCGGAAGCTACTTGGGAGTCCGAGTCAGAAATGATTAGGCTTTATCCACACTTGTTTTCCTTGCAGCAGGATTCGGGGACGAATCCTAATGCAAAGGGGGGAGACTTGTAACACCCGTAGATTTCCGGACTTTTGTCTCGTCTTGTAGAGTTTGTACACTTGTAATCTTCCATTTTGACGTATTAAAGGGGGCTCTTTGCACTTTTCCTAAACCCTTTTTGGAGTAGCTTTGGGAACAAGATACAAAGGAGGCAAGAGATGAGGGACCTTATTGTATTATGTTGCAACTAAAAACCCTACAAGCTCCACCCTAAATCCTCACCTCCTTATAATATTTCTTCTTGTCCTCTTGGCCGACAAGATCCTCATCAAAGTATTCTGTGCCTTGTTTTTCCATTGCCGCATATAGGTAATTCCTTTTCTTTGTTTTGTTGTTTATAATATTTCAAATAAACATTCCTACTTCCTTTCTTTTGTCTTACTCGCCAACAACAAAACCAAACTACAACATTCTGTTGTCTTTTGTCTTACTCGCCATTATCAAAAACAAAGAACAACTTTCTGTTGTTGTTTATGTGAACAACCATTCAAGCAAACAATATTTATTTGTTGTATCTCTATCACCTTCTTGACAAAGAGGTGGACTTTTATCGCAGCAAACCTAACTCGGATCCAAGTTTCGACATAACCGGTTCTCATCCAAGGTCACCGGTCTCGATCATGCGACCATTGCAGGTAACGCATACGGGTTCGGTTAAGCGGGTTAAATCGCAATATAAATCTCATTCTCAGTTATGGTTGTGTAGGGTTCCGACTAGTTCAACCATTGTCCGAGAAGCTCTTTTATCCCAAAGCTAAACCTCATTGCCGAGTTGCGGTGCGGGGTCTGTCGGTGGTTGTGGCGAGATTAGTAGCCGATTCTTTACGACCGCAGGTAACTTCTATTTCTCTCGTTGTGATGAAGTAGCGACCCGGATGCCATCGTAAGACTCGTTGTGTCTTGTACGGGTCTCGCGGTTGTGGGAAGGGTTCGCAAGGGGTGGTTTAGTTTGTATGTGGCTTGCTAGTAAACTAACAAAAACGGTTTTGATCGAGTTCTTTCATGGTTGTGTTAGCCGAGGATCATCAAGGAGATTATAGTACGGTAGCGACTTTTCTTCCTCAAATGATAATAGTATTAATCGCATGGTTGGTTTAATGCAGCCAATATTATAGCACAGTAGCGATTTTTTTTCTTAAATGATAGTAACTTTAATCGCCTATGGTGGACAATGTAGCCATGATCATATGATTTTTCTTCCTTAAAGGATACTAGAATTAATCTCATGGTTGGTTTAATGTAGGCATAATAATATTAAAAGTGCCGTAGCATTTTTCTTAAATGATACTGACCTCAATCGCATGGTTGGGAAAGTGTAGCCATGATCATACAAATTTTTATATATATATATAATAAAATCTCGCAATAGCATGCCACTACTATGAGGATATCGCTAGTAGGCTACCCACATAAAATATAAGGTGTGAGTAATTCTATGTATAATGTACCAGATTATTGACGGCACGCGTCTCAGTTAGAGTTCTTAGCTAATCGTGACACGACCCGCGTAATAAGGTGAATTCATGTGCCCCTTTTATTGTTAACACATTTTTGGGCTAATATGCATGTCTTGAAAGTACATTTGATACCATGCTTGTTAGATCGGGATTTGCCTTGGTTTATACTTGTTTAGGCTAAATGCGTGACCACATATTTGTATACTATAAACTGTGTATGATGGTTACCTAGTGTCATAATTTGAGCTATGGTAGTTATATAATATGTCTGCTCTGATTTATAGTTATGGTTTGAGTCTAGTAGGTGATATGCACTTATATAGACTTGTTGTGGTTTTGTGTCAAATAGGCAGTATGCGCTTATTGTAGATTTTTAATAAAGTCTTATCTTTGGTAGGCGGTTTGCGCTTATTCTAGACTTTATAATTGCTTAGGGAACATATAGGCGGATTGCGCTTATTGTAACTCTGAGGTTAAAGTATTTTGTTATATAATGATTTGACAAATTACTTATTATTTATGAACTTCATAAAACTTGAATTCACTCAGCTCGTCTGACTTTGCGTGCATATTAGCTTGACTTCAGGTATTTGAAGAATTAAAGGGATGCTTGGCATGCTGCAGGGCTACTCAGAGGCAGTTGACATTTCGAATAAAGAAGAGACTACTTTATTGCTAGAAAACTCTTTTCTAAACTTACTATTTGTTTTACAAATATGCTTTGACCCGTTGTGGTGAATTTCATGTTTGAATAACTTAAAAATAATTTTCTTTCCGCTGCGTGTTTTCTGATAATAAATAAGACTTCTTGAGTATTAATTTATGGTTTTAGTCTTTGAATGCCAACTGTTTGACCCGTCGGTTTTGAGGGTCTTACATATAGGATGAAAGACAATTGCAACATAACAATAATAATAAAGTAACTTCAAAATGGTAATCATTATTTTTGGGAGTATATGTAACATATGTTGATATGTGTTACTTTCCCACTGAAACAACTCTTGAAATTCTATTTTATTTTTACTTAACAATCAAATTACCTAACAAAAACAAATGCTATTTAATAATATTTGTACAAAGATGAACATTTCATGTTTTACATTAAATAATAAGTGTTTAACTTCTGTTTTAGTAATATCTGTTTCTTTCACAATAGCTGTTAATAGTAGTAATCAGATGTTTTATATTGAATACAATGAAAACTAAACATACACTTTAAATATCTAATTTAAAAAATTATGTAACAATAGTTGAAACAACATGTGAAACGACGAAAGAGTATATCTTTTTTTAAAACAATTAGTCATCAAATTAAACTTCAAATATGTTGAATCAGTTAAGCTCATCGTTTTTAAAACAACTTTTACAGAAACAATTGTTGATTCAAACAGATGATTCACAAACACTGTCCATAAAATAGATGTTCAATTAAACCATTCTTACTAACAATATCATCAAATTCACGATTAGCAAATTGTTGCTATAAATTTATATCAAAATTGATGAACCTTTCTAAACTATAATAACAACATTCAGGAATACAAAATAAAGATACAACAACTTAATCCATTTAACCTATGATTTACAATTAAACCCCACCAAAATAAAATCATTGTATCAACATCAAAATATTTCCACTCCCTACCATGCCATTAATTTTTAGTTATAACCAAAATTTCTACCGATTAATCAAACTTGAAATTACAGCAGTCACCCATTTTCAATCCTTTGGAGTTTATAAAAGTTACCCATCTCCTAATTGCAAACCTATAAAGTTAGAATATATGAGTGTTACTTATATTATTAAAATTAAATGCAAATTTAATTATAAAATTTAAGTAATACTGTAAGACCCGCAAAAACCGGTGTCAAACAGTTGGTTAAAATTCTTAAATATGCAAAAACATGAGTAAAATTTTCTTTTAAAAGAGTATGTATACGCAGCGGAAAATCATTTAATAAAATTCTACAAAACACATGACAAATACTTATTCAATTGTAAATGAAATTTAAAAGTTATCATGTGTAAAACAAAAGTTGTCTTCCACTAGAAATGCCTTCAATTGCTAGGTAGCTTCTCGCATCGCCAAGCAGTCATCCATCCATCTCTCTATTAACCTGAAATCAATCTAACGTGTATGCAAAAGTCAGCTACGCTGAGTGAGTTCAAGTTTTATAAATTTATATAAACAAGTATTTTGTCAAAATAAGAATAAACAAAATACCTCGACCTCGAAGTTAACAACAAGCGCAATCCGCTAATTTGTTTTTTTTCCCCAAGCAAAACAAAAATAAAAGTCTAGGATAGGCATACTCTGCCTAATTAACTCAAGACTTCACTTACCAAACATAATAAGCGCATCTCGCTTTTCAACACAAAGAACAATCTAGTCTATTTAAGCAAACTATAGCTAGAGATTAAAGCAGGCATTTCCCACCTCTGTTATAGCTCAGTTTTAAAAAAAAACACATAACATAAACTATGTAACAACCATGAATCAAAACCAAGACTAGAGATCAGAGCAGGCATGTCCCACTTCCGTCATAGCTCAGTTCGATATATCAGGTAGCCATCAAACATAGTCTATTATATCTAATAACAGGTATAACATAAACTAAGCAACAACCATGGCACAAAACCAATACGATAGATCAAAGCAAGCATATCCCAATTCCATCGTAGTCCAGTTTATAAGGTCATGTAGTCGCCAAATCCAGTTTATGAAAATATATAAATATATAATCCGTATACCTAAACAGGTAGCAAGTCAAAACAATACATGATCTAACAAGTAAGGTTTCGAATACGTAGCCAAGACATTAAGCGCATTCCGCTTATTAACTAAAAACTCAAGCCATACTTTAATCAAGACAACAGTCTATTCATATATATATATATATATATATATATATATATATATATATATATATATATAATAACACGTATAACACATTAGGCATAAACTATGTGACAACCATAGCAAAAACTATACCATAAATCAGAGCAGGCCTTTCCCACTTCTAATAAATAAGACAAACTATGTGATAACCATGACAAAAACTATGCCGTAAATCAGAGCAGGCCTATCCCACTTCTAATGACAAATTTAACTCAAACCATATAATAACGCATTAGGCATAAACTATGTGACAACCATAGCAAAAACTATACCATAAATCAGAGCAGGCCTATCCCACTTCTAGTGACACATATAACTCAAACCATAAAATAACGCATTAGACGCATTCCGCCCACTTATGTTTTATACCAAAAAAAATATGTATGAGCTAATATGGATTTAGATCGTACACAAATATTTATAACTTGATAAACATATTTTGTGACTTCATAAAAATAATGGTTTAGCATGCACGTTAGCCCAAAATATTTAGAAAATAATAACTAAAAGAGTGGGCACAAGAACTCACCGGTTGCAAAGCTTCCAACTTCACAAGTTAAACCGCTTCGAACCGCAACTCGTTTCGAATGAATCTTAAGCTAATGGTCTGAGTGTTTGTTTCTTGTTCTTCTCAGAAGATGTCAGGACGCACTGGTGGACGTACTGGGGGACGACGTGGAGGCCGCACTGGTGGGGGTAGAGGTGGTGGTAACATCACCTTGACGTATGATGAGCTCAATGAGATGATGCAGCAACTGTTGGGCGTTGCACTAGCTGCCTTTCAGGCTGCCCAGCAGACCTTTATGGGTGCTACCGCTCCTCCGGTTCAGGCGGGAGTTGCCTATAAGCGGTTTAAGGATTGTCAGCCCCTCAACTTCCGTGGTACGGAGGGAGCTGTGGAGTTGCTTAGGTGGTTGGAAAAGACGTAGTCGGTGTTTGCCTTATATGAGACTCCAGCAGCGGATTGGGTGAAGTTTGCTTCGGGAACCTTTTTAGGACCCGCCTTGACGTGGTGGAACTGCGTCACCCAGACACTTGGTCTCGGGGAGGCCAACGCCATGCCTTGGGCGGATTTCGTGCATAGGTTGAAGGATGAGTACTGTCCGCGAGAGGAGATCAAGAGGTTGGAACAAGAATACGGGAATCTTAAGATGGTAGGTTCTGAGATTGAGGAGTACACAATCAGGCACAACGAGTTAGCAGTTATGTGTCCAGGTTTGTCGACGCCAGAGTACAGGAGGATAGAGCAGTATCTTGTGGGTTTGGTGCCAGAGATTGTCGGGTTGGTGTCTGCTAGGGATCCTACTACCATGTCAGAGGCTGTGCGGTCGGCTACTAAGATGACCAACTTGAAGATTTCTAAGGGTGTCTTGCCTCCTAGAGGCTCGTCTGTGAAGGCGCCGGCGGAGAATAAGAGGAAGTGGGAAAGTGTGGAGAAGAGTTCAGCGGTGGTTCAGCGACAACCGGCAGCGAAGAAGGCTGAAGCTTCAGGGTCAGCGTCGGCTCAGAATCAAGGCGGATACACTGGAAGGAACCCTAAGTGCAACCAGTGCGGGTACCATCACGTTGGGGGTTGTGATACGTTTCGTTGCAATCATTGTCATCGCTATGGTCACCTGGCCAAGGATTGTAGGGCCAGCATTCAGGCAGGACAGGTTCAAGCAGTCGCCCCAACTCCTACTCCTCGGGGAAATCAAGGGTGCTTCAATTGTGGTGAACCAGGGCATTTCAAGCGAAATTGCCCAAAGCTGAATCAGGGAGAGGCAAGTACAACAAGGAATGGAGGAAACAACAAGGGCGGTGGTGTAGCTGCTCGTGCTTATGTTATTGGGGCTAGAGAGAACCAGGAGGACCCGGACACTGTTACCCGTACGTATTCTTTCTTATCTCTTGTTACGCTTTGGTTTTACTTTTATTCGCATTGTTGTGCGTTCGTGTCTTCGGGTGTTTTCCTTGTGGTTTGGTCTCTGTTTCTCATTCTTTGGGGTCGATGAGGGTCCTTTGGGGATGCTACTTGGACGGTACCAGTGGGTTAGTTATACCGATCATAGTAGTCTCCAGTAGGCCTTCGATCGGTGGTCTCTTGTCTCATACTCACAGTTGGGGAGGTGGTTTCCCGGTTGTTACTGTCGCGTTTTGATTCATGACCTTCACTCGTTGTCTTTTGGGGAAACGTTATTTGGGCACACACAGAGGTCGACACTCATCACTGTTGAGGCCGAAAGAATCTCGGGGCGAGATTCCTTTCAACAGGGGGATGATGTGACGACCCGGAAAATTTTTCTCCTTATTGTTTCCTCTCTCTTCGACTTCGGGAAATTTTCGGGACGAAAATTCTTTCAACAGGGGGATGATGTGACACCCGGAAAACTCTGGTAACTAATTTTTTGAAAACTTAGTGAGTCTACCTTAGCGAGTCGCGCATACATTACACATAACAAGGCCAGTCGAGTCGAGTCGTACATCGTTAGGGTTTTAACACACGCAAGTCTCGAGTCCCGGGAATTGGTGAACGAGTGTGAACGTGTTTATTTCCATGTATTATGTGTTTATAATCATTATATGACTTGTCGGTATGTGAAAATGTGTTAACATATGTTAAAACGGGGTTTAACGCGCCAAACACACAGAACCAGGCCCTGAGGGCGATTAGGAAGCCCTAATCGCCTTCAGAAGGGCGATTAGCAATATGTTGAGGGCGATTAGGACTTTATATAGGCTATTGGGGGCTAATCGCATGATAGTGAAGGCGATTAGCAGCCCTAATCGCCTGATAAAGCTGCATAATCGCCTATACTGCACCTGACGACTAGAAACGCCTATAAATACCACCCTTGACCTCCAAAACACCATTTATGCAACCCTAGCCGTCCCATAACCCATACAAACATACAAACACCCTCTGGAACTCATTTTTACATCAAAACAACCATTTCCAAGCTTATTCCATCATTTCCTCTTAAATCCAAGGTGTGTTCTTCAAACCCAAACCTTTAAATAATTATATTTTGCTCCCTAAACGTCCAGACCTGACTTATAAATGTTTTTGTCTTTGAAAATCCATTTAAAACCGTTTTTAAACAAACCCAAACCTTTATGTGTGTTATATGTGTTATTTGTGTTTAAAGGTAGGATTTTTAGGATTTAAACATGATTGTTTTTGTGTTATTATGATGTTTATGGCTGTTACAAGTTAGTATGATGATGTTCTAGAAGTTTGAAGGGTTTTGGTTGTGTATTGTTGGTGTTTGATGTTTTGACCCATTTGAATGATTTTGAACGATTAAGGATGCTATGAGGTGTGTTGTTGATTGTTTGATGTTAGGGTTTGCTTTAGGATGATGCTAGAGCAGTAGGATACTATCGGACAACGTGGTTATGTGATTAAATCTGGATATTTGCTAATTAGGGCAAGTTCTTGCATGTTGATGTGATGTTTACATGTTAAGTTGCTATTTTGGGAAAACGCTCGCATTCGGGACTGTTAGAATGATGAAAACTTAGGGGTTTTGCTTGAATATGTTTGTTAATGTGTTAGGATTGTTATTGGGTGTTTACACATGTTTCGGATCTGATTTGGAGGGTTAAACGCGCGAAAAACCGGAACAGCTCTGCTGAGGGCGATTGGGGACCCTAATCGCCTATGCTATAGGAGATTGGGAGCCCAATCGCCTGATAAGGAGGCCTAATCGTGTGTATGAAGGTGATTGGGGGCCTAATTGCCTTCATTTCATGCGATTGTGATCCTAATCACTAGTTAAGCCCTGAATTGCATGTCTTATGACCATAATCGCCTGATAAGCACATGGATAGGCCTAATCGCCTATAATAAGGGGCGATTAGCCTCTGCAATTGCCTGTTGACCATCCCCAATCACATGTTGACTTTTCCTAATTGCATGCTAAGTTCCTAATCGCGTGTATTGCTGTTATAAGTGTATTTTGACATTCCGAAACCCGATTTGACACCTAGGAACATGATAGGAACCCCGTGACATGTCTAGTAACATAGTAACACGTGTATGGACTTGTTTGTGCGTTATTTGACCTACGTGTTAGACTAGTTTAACTATAACACATGTTAAGTACTAAGTTGCATGATTTGTGTATGTTTGAGTATGAGATGAACACGTGGAGTCTCGGGTCACCAATGGGATGTCGAGTGTTGTACATTTGGTCAGTTTAACAGTCAACGCATTTTCAAACGAACCTGGTTATGGTCTGGGCATCTAGGGACTAACTAACCTACGGGTTATTAGTCTAAGTACTTGTAACTGTCATATGTTAGGTCGCCGCTTTACGGGGCTAGCATAGCTTGTTGGTTTAAATCATTTTCGAAGTAACGCAACCTAAGGTGAGTTCACGGCCCCTCTTTTATTTGTTTTCTTTCGGGGGAGAAACATGCCACGCAATTTAACAAACTCAATGCTTTTGCATAAACATGTAATTCTTTTTGGAAACGCTTTACTCATTTTAAACACGCAACTGTTTTTGGGAAGTAAATTGTTGTAAACACGCTACGCTTTTGAAACACTTTTGGAATGCAACACTTTGGAAAAGCAACACTTTTGGAATGCAACGCTTTTGAAACACAACTCTTTGATTTGCTACACTTTTGATTACTACACGACGAAACAAGGAGTCCCTGGGGGAAACCATGAATGTGCCGGGCACAACGGGGAAATGTGGATAGATCTATTGGGCCTGACAAGCCCCACCCGACGGTAGGACCGGGCGGGTGCATATTGTCTCTAGTTTAGCAACACAAGCAACTCAAACACGGGCAACAACTCAAGCAACGCTGTCAGTAATGGTTTCAGCATCACAGTCGTGGTAGTAGTAGGAAACGCTTGTTTGTTTGTTTGTTTGTTTAAAGCATCTCATGACATAGTATTTTGTGATCAACGCTCAACACGGAAACTAATTGTAAACTTAAAACCTGTGAACTCACCAGCATTATATGTTGACCCGTTTTTGGCATGATTTCTCAGGTCGCTAAGGTAGCAGCATCTCAGGGCTTAGGCGCACGCGTCTGCACGGCGTCTAGTTTAGGTTTCATGGTTTTGTTATCGAACAAGTTTGGATACTTTTGGGTTTTTTTTTTTTGGTTTTGTAAAACAATGCTTCCGCTGTTATGTCAAAATGGTTTGAACTTGTGTTTTGAATTTACTTATGTCTCATATAGTGTTGTTTATTGTGACCGTTGGCTTGGATCCTGGTGTGTCACACGCCTTGCGGTAGAACTCCGCAGGTGGAAATTTGAGGGTGTGACACCATCCTCACAACTTCGTTGAGTACAGTCACCTTCATGAACTATTTATTTAAATCCTTACTAACATTACCACCATGTAACCATGTGAACCATCAAAATTCCATGCAATTAATCTACCTTCTTCACCATATATAACGTACTACTTCATCATCATTTCACTACAACATCCATTACCATCTTCATTTCAAATTAACCATCCACACGTATGTGCTTTAATTTATCATCTCCATGAAATCTAGATTGCTATCATAATATTAATCTCATGAGAACATCACCATAACATCATGTACGTTGTCTACCACTTCAAAGAAAACAATCCTCAAAATTCTTGGATGATCAAAACATACACACGAAACCACACCATTAGTATCAACATCTACATCGTCCACTACCTGAACTAAGACCGATAACTACATCTAGCGCCATTGTCCCCTGAACAACGCCATAACCGTCGATCATCACAGCCATCCAAACAATCTTCCCCATCGGAACACCACATCACCACATACTTGATTTCATTCGTAACCAACACTTAATCGTAACTGAAACTGTGTACCACCATCCTCACTATTGCTTACCACTACACCCGACACCCGTCCACAGAAAATATACAGATGCCGATCGAATGATAAAAACATGGAATAATATAAACGAGTTTACCTAGTCGTAAATGAAAGCCGCGAACTTCGAGCACCACCTCGAAAGACCACCGTCATCGACCGCTTTGGCTCGTTTATCCCAGCCGTAATCACATCCTATGATCGATCTAATTGGAGGTTCTAATCCCATGAACAACCGATGGCTAGAACTATATACAATCGCGTGACCTAAACCCTCGGATCGGATCATGTAACGATCTTGTAATAGATATGATTTTTTTTTACACAACCTTGGATCTCACGGTTTTGCCTTTGAGAATAATGAAGGGATGTTGGTTTTTTTTTTTTTTTTTGTTGATGGCAATAGGGTTTTATCAAGGTGGTGAGATCACCAATTTACCATTAGGCCCTTTAAGTCTCTAACTATCCACCATGGTGCATAATGGTCTCATAGTTACAATTAAGGACTTATTTGTCTATTATGGTACCATAGCTACCCAAAAATTTACACTTGGGTTTTTAAAATTAAATCATGGAGCAAATAGTTCCCCAAAGGTTATAACACGCTCTCGAGTTACTCATTTGTCTAACATAATAGTTCGCTAAATTTCGGGATATTACAAATACCTTTGGTTGCCCCTATCTTTTTCCACATATAGTTTACACTCATTAACTTCACCATCATTCACTTGAACAAAAATCTTATGCGGCAAAGTACGGTTAGCTAACTTAACTGTTGGAGCAGGAAGCCGCTGAAAAGTTTATGTATTTATAACATTATTAGTTATTTAAGTTCAGTTAAATAATGAAAAATATAACACAAACGGATATATAACTTACATAACGTTTATTAATAACAGCATTATGCTCATAGACTTTAACAGTCATATTTTCATCCAAATCGTCTACCTGTACAACCATTTTAAATAAATGTATTAGTACATAACATTAGATATGACAGAATATTAATTGCATATAAATACTTATAATATAAACAAAACATATAAACGGTTTTTTTTAACCTGCGTGTCAAGCTGATCATGATCAGACATTTCAATATCTCGACCTGATTGTTCAGATTGGTGAGTTTGCTGAAAAAGATAACTACCATTGCTTAAAAAGACCTTAATTTCAAATGTGAAGAGATCTCTCATCTCCAGAAAGACAAAATCGAAAACATCCAACTAAAGATCTTTAACTACATTCAACCATCCATCATACAAATAACAGTGTTTCTCAAAGGTAATTATCTTCAACCGCCATGAATGATCACCAAATTTAATAGTTACTAAATGTTCAGTAACTTTAGCATCACGATAGACACAAGAAAAACTATCAGGTACTCTCTGTCAGTAAAACAAATAAACAAATTCTGTCATTTTGTTATTTTTAATGATAAATATGCGTATAATAATAGTAGAAAAATACGTACTAAAAACTCGCTTGAAGGGTCATATATAAACTGAATGAAAGAAGTCCCACAAATCAAGTTCCGGAAACAGGACATTAACAAAGTATCTTTAGAAACATACTCAAATAATAATATATCATGGACTTCAAGTCCCATATCCTTAACAACAGTTTGCCATCCTTTACTGAACTCAGCTTCATTTTAAAAATGTCTCGTTAAAACAACTTCCCATTTCCTTGTATCTGCTGTAGTAGTTATAATTACATGATTATCCATAGCTTTAGAAGGATGAGAGTTATCAACAACATTTACTGATAAATTCTATAAACACAAAACATTTAAAAATATGTAAGAACCAAAAAATACTTTATTACAAGTTTTACAAGTAATTTAACTTTCAATAACATAATAAATACCAGATTTTCAGCTTCAAGCTCAACAACACATCCAATGAATGAGCCCATTTTAACTATTTACATATTAGAATCAATGTAAAACAAATTACTAACACAAATATATTATCTTAATGAATCATAAAAATATAACCACAATAAAAAATATGGCTGATTTCCATGTTAGTTAAATATTTGTAAATATTCACGTAAGATATCTTGATTCAGAAATGATTTTACCTGATTTAATGTTTGTGAAGTTAACTTTAGTACTTGTAAATAATGGATATCTACATTACAGATTCACTTGGAAGTCTTTTAATTTGTTCACAACTTTGATACAAAACTTTAACTCTGATATTAGACAGCTTATATATTGGGTGGGGACACCGATGTATTTTACACTATAGTTACTTGTATTTCAAAAATTATATTAAAAAAATACACTTAGAAACTCAATATTAAATTAATTTTTGACTTAAATGACTTTCATTATTAACTTATAACTTAAATGAAATATTTATTTGATATATTTTTACTAATTTAAGTTACATCTATAATTTCATTTAAGTACTATTAAATCAATAAAGGTTAAGAAGAATATGTTAATCAAATCTATTATGTATTTTCTGTAAGACCCTCAAAACCGACAGGTCAAACAGTTGGCATTCAAAGACTAAAAGCTTAGTAACCATTCAAAAGAATCTTATTTTATTTCAGAAAGTACGCAGCGGAATGTCAAAAGAAGTCTAGGATAAGCGCAATCCGCCTATTCAACCCAAGACTTTAGCTACAATCCATAATAAGCGCATCCCGCCTATTTGGCACAACAATACCAAGTCTACATAAGCGCATTCCGCCTACTCGACTCAAACCCTAACTATAATTCATAGCAGGCATATCACATACTATCATAGTTCAGTTTATATTCCCGACAACTGTCATACACAGTTTATATATTTACATATAGAGACCCATATAACCTAAATAAGTAACAATCAAGACAAAACGTGATCTACCAAGTAAGGTTTCAAATACACGTTCAAGACATTAAGTGCATTCCGCTTATCAAATAAAGACTTAAGCCACCCTGTAACCAAGATACAAACCTGATCTAGCAAGTAAGGCTTCAAATACATGTTCAAGATGTTAAGCGCATTCCGCTTATAAAATAAATTTAAACAATACTTTAATCAAGACAAAACATGATTATTGAATAAAAAAAAAAACATTCAGTATTGTTATATGGCATGCATATTAGCCCAAAAGTTTTAAAACAGTAAAAAGGGCATCATGAATTCACCTTAGTGTATAGTTCGTCTCTAAACCAGCCAAAGAGCACAAGAAGGTGCGAGTAATCACCCCCTTGTTAATGAAATCGGAACTTTTGTAACAAAATAAGAATATACAAAGATGAAAATCGACATGGACATGAATACGGCCATAGGCGATTATATCGTTTTTGTACATTCCTACAGGAATATCGAATCCAATCCTAAGCCGTTTATTATATGCGCAACCGCATCTCCATACATCTCAACTCATATATCAACAAGGTTTCATGTCCCGGCCTTGGCTAAGCGAGATGATCATCACGTCTGCAACAATCATCATCGCGGCGCGCAACCCGCGCCAAGTACCGCTTACCCATACACACGAAACCAAGTATCGACCTCGCACAACACAAGGGTTCAGGGAGAGAGAGGTTTACCTGAACGCCAATCGATCCGCTGACTCTACACTCTCAATCCAAACGCCGACCTCGAACACACAATGAATCCAAACGCTGAGATGATTCTTGGTCGTGAGCGATGTACCAAAGCTACGGTGGAATACCATTCGCACCTGAACAAAGCCCGAACCGTATTAGTCGTTGACGATACCCAACCAAATCGGTAAAAGAAGGAAAAGGAATGATAAGGATCGAATACCTCCTGGTCGAATACTAATGAAAAAGGAGGAATGCTCCTTGTTTTATTATTGCCGAAGACAAGATGGTTGCTCTCCTTCTTGTCCATAAAAAAAAAGAAAATGAAAAGCTTCTGCTTCTTGTCGCAACAATGGAATAAGAAAGAAAAATGTATAAGGTGGTTGTAGTTTGCGAGGAAGGAGAATAGACAGCCAAAGATGGTTTTGTAAAATGAGAAAAATTCCTGCACGTAGACAACTAGACAGTTCCTTCTTTTTGTCTTCTTGTTGTCGCAGACCAACCACAAGGATAATTAGGTTTCGGCAGCCACTATAGAGGAGGAAGAATTATGGAGAGGTAGGTTTTTAAGTTATAAAAAATTTCAATAAGGCCCCTCCATTTTCCTATACATGTGACTTGGTCCCAAAGCTACCCAAATAGAATTAGAAACATGCCAAAGATCCCCCTTGACAAAGCCAAAATGGACATACACAAGTGTACAAACTTTACAAGGCGAAACAAAAGTCCGGAAATCTACGGGTGTTACATTTTCTAATCACGTGTTCCAGTCAACAGAAATTACAAACAACTGATAAAATCCTAGCTACTGTTGCCATATCCTCAAATCATTCTACAGTAGATTAAATATCTGCTAACGTTTATCATCTGTTCACTCAAACTGAATATCAATTAACTTTTTTTTTTACAACAGATGTTGTTCATTGTAAAATGTGTTTACTTTCTATAGAGTTATAACCATTTTTTTAAATGAAATAGGACAATATTTAAGTACTTTTGGAGAATAGATAACTACAATGCATTTTTTAATCCTATCTTTTATATCTTTTTCTAGCCATCTGTTTGACAAAACAGATTTTACAAACTTCTGATAAAATAATAAAGACTGTTACGTATGGTCAAATCATACCACAGTAGTTTAAATATCCACTGACGTTTATAATCAGTTTTGACGTAAATATGATTTTTTTTTAAATAACACTTTCTTATGAAGAATGTATCAAATATGTTTGGATTAATTTGTGTTAAATGTACCTATTATACAAATAACATAAACAAACACTAATATTTTATTTAAATATTATGATATTACATCAAGATCTAATACATTACCATAAAAATATAAAATAAATAAATAAACATAACATTCAAAATGAATGTAAAAACTTCAACTTCAACTCGATAGACAACTTAAGTGACTTTACAATATCAGAAATTATTTCCAACTGTTCCAGATCACTTTTCATTGAATCGATGTAAAAGACTACACCAATGTCACGAATAGTTGATGAGGGCAAACACTTCAATTTCCCCACAACCTTGGCTTTTTTTTATCAAAACAGTTTGAAATACGCGTGAAAGTCTGCCTCAACACATCTTTATACAATGTATCTTGATCATATTGGATTAGAACTTGTCTTATAAAATCGATCTTCAAATCCACTAGCAGTACTGCTGGTGAAGATGATGATGCCATAACTTAAAAAAATTAATAAAAAGCAATCTATATACAACATGACTATATAGAAGAAATTTTCAGTAAAAGATCTACATATTTATAAGCCGATAGTTGAAACCAAAGTTACCCAATTTCGTATTAATTAACGAAATTTAATGCTATAAATGCGGTAGATGAAAAACCATATTTACAAGTGCCAACTGTAAAATTTATAGACTTCCAATTTAAACGTCACTGCGTAATGTGTAAAACACGTGTACCATACCGTGTTTAAAGTTATTTTCTATTCACACCACCATATATATACAAAACACTCTATTACAATGCACATCTAACCTTCCAATAATCAAATACTTACATTACATAACATAAAAACATGTCATCTTCTCAAAATTACCAAACCAGTGTACAATAGACAGCCCATGAAATTCTTATTAAGTCTTTCAAAAAAGAATCTTTTGAAGAAGAAACAATAAGAAACTCATGTGGAAGGCTTACATCTCTACTTGTTACGGATCTAAGGAAAAACGGCAAAACCATGATTGATATGGTTGAAATTCCGGAATCAATTGAACGAAACATAGCTCTACAATATCTAGCGGATCAAATCGAACTAAACGACGACATTTCCAAGAAGATGAAACTTGAAAGGCCTTACTGATAATATTATTTCCATCAGCAAGGAAAGGAAGCAGCGTCGTGAAGAAATTATCAAGAATCATCAATAGTAACTGTAATTTGTCACAACAATGTAATTTTGGATTAAAAATCCTTGAAAAATGTAAATCTTATTTATCTATATATACATATGTTATGTTGTTTATATTATATTGAATTTTAAACAAACATAGGGCAAATCAAACAGAAATTAAATAGATGATGAAAACATTTATTTCACAAAACACAATTTAGAAACAAACACTGATAACTTTTACATTCCTCATACTTAAGTTAGTTTATTATTATTTTTTAATCAATACAATTATCTATATATTAATTTTTGATAAATAAACATAAGTAAAAAATATCAAACCACTTCAAAATTCGAGTTTCAAGGTAATGATTATTACTAGCAGTCAATATCCCTAAAACGCTAGCATGATTACTATACAGTTCAAGAATCTAGATGGAAACTTGTAAAATACGGTTGTAATTAATGCTACTTCAAAAAGTATACTGATTTTATTGTATATAGTCTGTTTTACAACATCTGTTGAGTGATAAACAGCGGTTATCAAACAACTGTCAATCTATACAATTTTACTATTAAAGATTAAAATAAATATACAATTCAAATTGAAATTTTTTTAATTAAACATCAAAACTAAACTTCAAAAGTTTAATCCTTAAATTTGAATTTTGACAATATATTAGATGAAATAAGTATATCTTTAAAAATATAAGTAGAACTTATTGAATGTAATTAATATTTTAATTAAGTAAATCCATTATTTGCATATAAATCAACAGATGGTTATTTCAGTTGCAGTAAATTAAAATTTTAAAAAACATATTTCAGTCTTTATCCAAGTTTAAGATTTTAATGTGACTTTTAAGTCCTTATATTAAGCTTTATTTTTATAATTAAATAAGATAGTAAAATTAAAGTTGTTAATAAAAGTTTTAGACCAACTACGACAGATTATCATAATTATTATTTACCATACAACACTATTAATAATCAACTGATCTTTTAGTCATATTTTGGCTTAATATTTTGTGATATCTTTTTGTAACAACCTTTTACGAAATTATTTCAGTCTGTTTGGGGGAAATCTTCATTGTTCAAACGTATCTTGAATATATTCTATACTACAATACTGAAAAAAGGTATAGCAATAAAATTCGTCATTCCAATTGCATAATTTTACATAAAATATGAGGATAAAGCTACATACAAGATACAAATTACAACCAAAAACACTACTAACGAAAAATGCTTACAAAAATACAAAATAGAAGTACTGTAACCAAAAAGTCCAATATCCCTATAAAAGTGAACTAATACCAACTAACACATCTAATCTATAATAAAAAGAGAAAATACATAATCCATGCTGAAAGGAAAAGAAGGCGTGCTCCAAAGAAAAAGAAAACAAATACAATAATAAGCCTCTAAATAACGCAAATTTTAGAGACATATTATTTATATAGAGAACCATCTCAATTTGGTCGGGCTCTCGTATTATAATAGAACAGATAATATTTTCCTTTGATTGAAAGAATCTTCCAGCAACACCCATTCCAACCTCATTAGCAATGGATTATTGGTAATACATTTTTCTTTCAGACGGAGAATTTTTGAGAAGTCTTGAGCTACGAAATTTTCATGAAATAACATTATATACTGAAGGTATAGATGGTTGATTTGCTTTTCAATGCTTCAAGTATTACAAAGTTGCAAACTGAAATCCAGAGTTACTGGTCTTTTATACACTGAAAAAATAGGTATATACCTACTCTAATAAGAGTGTTTTTTAATTCGGCCCTCTTATATAAATATAAATAAACTGAAAAACAATTACAATTACTAACACAAACGATAAAAAAACGATAAAATAATAAAATAACTTTCAATATCACAATAATTAATAGTATTTCCATGTAATTATAATTTTTATTGCCGACTTATTAAGTCTAATAGTATTTCATTACAAACTTTTTTAACAAATGATGTGAAATTTACTCATTGTAAACATGGTTGTCACCACAAACCGATTTAGGCTTTGTTTGCAAACAAAGATTTTTTAATATTATTTTCACAAACAAATTTGAATTTCTTCAGCAATGTGGATGGTCTAAAAGTCTTTGCAGGCCAATGCACAGATGAACGATCAAGATGCAACCTGACAGAAAATACAACGGCAATTAATGCTAAATGTACTTATTTTTATATGCTTAAACAAAAAACGTTACAATAAAAATTCTTAAAAAATTAAGAAATATTTATAGAAATAAAAACTCTTTAAGAAAATCAGTATTGTTAAAATGTGTAATAACAATTTTTATTCACAACATATTATGTTTTAAATTATTGGAAATATACTTTCATATTGATACTTATTCTAACTTCAAAGCTATACCAAACTTGATAACTTGCCAACCAATGTTTTCAAACAACTGGCATCCAATACAATTTTCAACTGAAGGATGATGTAACCAGATTTTTAAAACAGAGTTTGTAAAACCTAACTTGTAAGTAATATCTAACGAAATCATTGTTAAACAGTCGACACAGCCCTAAAAGTCTTTGATGGCCACTGTGGAAATGAAAGATCTAGACGAAAATATTACATAAATTTACACATTATTCTTTTTATATTAATTAAACAATTAAAAATATTGTTCTTACAAATTGTTAAAAAAAATAATCATTGTTAAAAATACAATATACAATTTCCATAAGACATATTTTATAGCAATAAAAATTGTTAAAAAAATAATCATTGTTAAAAATTGTAATAATAGTTTTTATTCAGAATGTATTACGTTTTAGGTTGTTAATATTCCCATAGAAGACAAATCAAATGTTTTGAATTAAACCAAAGACAGCCAATTACACGTGATACGTAGGTAAACGGGCCACAATTGCGCCGCTACCCCTTTTTGTATTGCAAAACCTACTCTATTGAAAATAAAACATTGGCCCTTAGCAGTTTGAGAATTACTTTGCACAACTTTCTCCACGCGTTCGAGGAGCTTGATTGCTTGTGGGGCCAGCGCTCCAAATGTATCAAAAGCAAAGGGCACAAACACATGCTGGTTCTCTAGACAAGCCGCTTCATGTTTATCCACTTTTTTGCTCTCGGCTTTCAAAACTGCCTGCCCAGCCACAAACCCCGAATCCCGGAGTCCCACCAATAGGGATACCCCAGTAAGGTCAACGCATGCATGCATGCTTGCCTTGCGCCCATCCGAACACAAGAACGTCCGCTGGCCTCAAGGTGGACCGCCCGTCAAGTGGGTCTGTCAAAAAATTCACGAGAGCCTCTTTTTTGGCAGAAATCCCTGCCCTTCGTAACACATCCCATAGAAATATCTCTAACCAGGTCATGTCTGTATTTAAAGCCTGGCAACTTCTTACAATGTAGGGCATGTTCTCCAAACTTGTCCAAGCGTGTTTTTTACAGATCGGACACGGCTCGTCGACGGGGAACATGGGAATCATCAGTCGGTATTGGAGGATCGCCCGATATTCGATAGCCGACATATGTTGCCCGAGTCCGTCAATTGGGAGTGTAGTAAGGAAATCTTGAGCATGGGCCTCTTTGAGGCATTCAAACACCGCTTTCTGGCGCGAAGACATGTTAAACTCCTCCTTCATAGTCTGCATGGCTTTACAGTTAAACGCACCCGCCAAGAATTTTTGAGGCTTTTTTGGGATGGTGTCTTTATCTGTAAAGCCGCCCACATCTACATTGGGGAGAGAGCTGCGAATGTTGTCCTGTGCGAGCTTATAATCATCGTCCATCCCAACCACCCCGCTGTTCCTTAGTATGTGTTCCTGTAGCTTCCAGGACTGTGCCCTAGAAGCCACATACGCATAAGCGGATACATCTTCCGCCGACCACAGGCCCAAGCCCCCCGAGCTGATCGGTAAGGACGCCAATCGCCATTGAAGATCCCCAAAAAATGCGCCCCACAAACAACGATATCCTCAACAGCACCTCGGAGACCTTTGTCAAAAATGGATACTGCCTCCCCAAAAAAGGTTGGTTGGCACGTTCGAAGCCCATACAACAGTTTGGCCACACCCATACATGAGCGAAACAATAAGAGCTCACTTTGGGGGTCCCGTATCTTCTGCATAACGTCCATCAGGCCAACCGCGCGCTGAGCCCTCTTGACTGCCATTGAGCTAATGTAATCCCCATCACGACTAACAGCCCCCTAGAAGCTTTACCCCTGTCTGTGGTCTTCCGATCTCCTCAGGAAAAATACCAGGCTTCGCTTTCATACCATTGCATGTTGGCCAAAAGATCTCCGACTTCTTAATATTAAGCATAAGCCCAAACTGGGGACCTTCTGCTCGAATGATGTCTAGGGCTTTAGCTACTTCTTCGGCCCTGCCTATAATGGTGCCATCATCCAAATACCACGCATGAAAGGGTAAGGAACATTGTTCTTCCACCTGTAGCACCAGCGGATGCAAGACAAGGGCAAAAAGAAGTGGTCCTAAAGGATCCCCTTGCTGGACCCCTGTGTAGGCCCCGATACAAGTATCTCCTACATATAGCCTGGCAGGTTGGGCGTATAAGAACTAAACCCATTGGTAGATAGATGGGCAGCGGATGCTGACTTCGTGCAGAAGGATTGTCCGGTCAACCATGTTGAAAGCGTTCGAAAAATCCACAGTGAGCATGGCCAGTGATCCGTCGTCATGGAACGCATTCAAGAATCTATTCGCACTGTGTAGAATAGCCTCTGCGCCATTGGGGACCCCGACCCCATATTGAAAGTCCCCTAAGTAAGCCGACATCTCCTTCCCAATTTTACGCATTGCAAATTTAGAAACTAACCTTCGCCAGATACCCCCGACAGCAATGGGCAGGATTCCGTTATCGGGCTTTAATAAGGGGGTTAGGGGGGCAGAGGCAATGAATTCCGCCAGAATTTTCGGGCATAGCCCTCGCAGCCAGATGTTAACCACCTCAGTGATGGCCACAAGAAGAGAAGATGGCCGAGAGGACCCCTGTCCGCACAATGCGTCCAAAATATGTTGTGCTCTCAAGCCATCCCTTCCGCAAGAAGTTCCTTTGGGGAAGGAGCGGATATTCTCCAACACACATTCAGTGTTAACCTGAAGAGCATCTTTATTGGGCAAGACATGAGGCAAGTGGGGGGGATCCCTAACCAGATGCTTATCAACCAAGGCTTTTAAGGTGGACTCCCCAAATGGTGCAACTCCAGAAGAGCACAAAACCTTAACCGTGGCTGTGAAGTGACCATCAGCAACCTTCCTCAGAATTGTTTGATATTAGCCCCATTCTCTGATTCATTTTGGCTGACTGGCTCTCTAGACGACTCTTCATTCGATTGGGAAAGGAGGGGGGGAACAAGCTCCTCTATGCCCTCGCCATCTGTCCAAATTGCTAAGGAGCGCATGATGCTACTGCATTGCAAGGATTTACGATTCCCAGACCTCCGTTCCTGCCTAGAAGACGGTCGGATAGTGTGTAACGTGCAACGAGGCAGTAATAACAACTTGATCCAGGCCTCAACCGACCCAGGGGAAGCCACCACCTTACCCAATGTATTTGATAAGGCCTGCGCAAATGCTAATTGACAAGACGAGGGGATGCTCTTAACTGCAGTAATCGGCATAGCAAAAAGTCTTTCTAGAAGACTGATATCTACAACCACCGTCCTACCAATATCCGGTTCGGTAGCGGGTTCGACTATTGGCTGGCCTGGCTTAGGGATCCCTATCATAAATTCACCCTTACCATCAGCATTTCGCAAGAATTTGGCGACACCATCTTCATGATGACACCTCCTACTGATAGCATGCAGGACCATGCATTGGCCACATAACCACTGATTAATATTCTGCAAGGCGTCCACAACTTCCCCAAATAGGCTAAAATCCCCGGAAATGATATTCCGCAAGGTTTTTTATACCATCACCCCACCCAAAATGGTCCCGTTAAAGGTGAGCAAGCAGCCGAGAGCTACTTGATATACCAAATTTACAAGAATGAAAAGATTTAAAGGGGCAGGCTTGTTCCATTATACATAAATTTAAACATTATTCTTTTTATATTAATTAAACAATTAAAAATATTGTTTCTACAAATGATTTCAAGTCTTTTATTGTTCCTATAACTTTAAAAAAAGAAAATGTATTTTATAGAAATAAAAATTCTTCAAGAATATCAATATTTATAAAATATGTAATTTTAGTTTTTATTGACGAATAATTATGTTTTAAATAGATAATATTTTCATGACAAACTTTTTTAACAAATGACATGAAATATTTACATGTAACTCACTTAAGTTATTATAACCATCTCTTTGGTTATGTTTATCAACAACTATTGAACTGTTAACATATATTAAAATTCAACATAAGTTAATAATGCCCGATGTACAGATGAGAGGTTTGTAAAATAGAATTTACAATTTCCATAAGACATATTTTATAGCAATAAAAATTGTTAAAAAAATCATCATTGTTAAAAATTGTAATAATAGTTTTTATTCACAATGTATTACGTTTTAGATTATTAGTATTACCATTATACGTAGTAATTAGTTAAAACGTCCTAATAATAAAGTTTCATATACAAACCCATTCCAAGTTAAAATTAATAAAATATTTGATGACTTGTGAACAGATGTTGACAAACAACTGTGAATCATTATAATAATCCACTGAAGAATAATATAACCACATTTTTAAAACAGACTTTCTAATGAATATCTAACGAAATAACTATAAATTTAAATTAAACCAGTCTTTTCAAATTCATAATTAGTTACAGTCGCTACAACCCTAAAAGTCTTTGATGGCCAATGCATAGATGAATGATAGGGGCGGCAATTATTGACACGACCCGAAAACCGACCCGAACCCGACACGAATAAATATAGATTTGGGTCAGGTAACATGACCCGTTTAAAAAAACGGGTCGGGTTCAGGTCGACCCGTGTTAAAAATGGGTCGGGTTCGGGTTGACGGATATATAAAATGGGTTGACCCGTTAACCCGATAAAACATTGAGTTTCCTTTGGTTTTCTATTAAGTGTAAAAAGGTTATATAATGGGTTGACCCGAACCCGACACGAAAAAAATAGATTTGGGTCAGGTAACATGACCCGTTTAAACAAACGGGTCGGGTTCGAGTCGACCAGTATTAAAAATGCGCCGGGTTCGGGTTGACGGATATATAAAATGGGTTGACCCGTTAACCCGTTAAAGTATTGAGTTTCCTTTGGTTTTCTAATAGGTGTAAAAAGGTTACGGTTGGGTGGACGGATTGGCAATCTTTTAGAAAAAAAATCTATTATATTTTGGTTTTTCTTTTTTCATTTTTATTTACATGGTTAGTTATAATTGTGTTATTTTTTGCACACTATATTATTTATTTGTCACACTTATATACTCATCATTAAACATTTTATTAATAACCCGCTTACAACCCAAGAATCCGCAGAACATGTATGACTCACTTTAAAATATGGGTTAAACGGGTCGTCTTCGGGTTGACCCGGATTTATGTGGGTCGGGTTAGGGTTGAAATTTTCAAAACGAATAATAATATGGGTCGGGTTCGGGTTGCATATTTCAACCCATCAACCCGCCAACCCGCAACCCGTAAACCCGCCAGCCCATCAACCCGACACGATTGACACCCCTAATGAACGATATAGATGCAACCTGACAGAAAATACATCAGTAATTAATGCTAAATGTACTTATTTTTACTACTCTTAAACAACAAAAAAAGTTTACCATAAAAATTCTTAAAAAATTAAGACAAATTTTATAGATATAAAAACTCTTTAAAAAAATCAGTATTGTTAAAATGTGTAATAATAATTTATATTCACAACGTATTTTGATTTAAATTATTAGTATGAATATTATCATTAGTTTAAAATTACATAGCAATAAACTTTCATATTTAAACCTATTGTAAGTTCAAAGCTATAAAAAATTTGACAACTTGCCAACCGATGTTTTCAAACAACTGTGATGCATTACAATTTTCAACTGACTTTTAGGATGAGGTAACCAAATTTTGAAAACAGAGTTTGTAAAACCTAACTTCTAATTAATATCTAACGAAATCAGTCTCTTCAAAATCATAATTACAAACAGTCAACACAGCCCTAAAAGTCTTTGATGCCTACTGTGGAGATGAAGGATCCAGATGAAAACATAACATAAATTTATACATTAATATTTTTATATTAATTAAACAATTAAAAATATTGTACTTACAAATGATTTGAAGTCTTTTATTGTTCCTATAACTTTAAAAAGAGAAAATATATTTTATAGAAATCAAAATTCTTCAAAAATATCAGCATTTATAAAATATGTAATTATAGTTTTCAATAGATAATATTTCCATGACAAACTTTTTTAAGAAATGATGTGAAATATTTACATATAATTCACTTAAATTATTATAACCATCTCTTTCATAATGTTTACATAGAATTCTCGTTTTAGATTATTAGTATTACCAATATACGTAGTAATTAGTTAAAACGTCCTAATAATAAAGTTTCATATACAAACCTATTCCAAGTTAAAATTTATAAAATATTTGATGACTTGTGAACAGATGTTGACAAACAACTGTGAATCATTATAATAATCCACTGAAGAATAATATAACCACATTTTTAAAACAGACTTTCTAATGAATATCTAACAAAATAACTATAAATTTAAATTAAACTAGTCTTTTCAAATTCATAATTAGTAACAGTCGCTACAACCCTAAAAGTCTTTGATGGCTAATGCACAGATGAATGATAGGGGCGGCAATTATTGACACGACCCAAAAACCGACCCGAACCCGACACGAATAAATATAGATTTGGGTCAGGTAACACGACCCGTTTAAAAAAACGGGTCGGGTTCAGGTCGACCCGTATTAAAAATGGGTCGGGTTCGGATTGACGGATATATAAAATGGGTTGACCCGTTAACCCGTTAAAACATTGAGTTTCCTTTGGTTTTCTATTAAGTGTAAAAAGGTTATATAATGGGTTGACCCGAACCCGACACGAAAAAAATAGATTTGGGTCAGGTAACACGACCTGTTTAAAAAAACGGGTCGGGTTCGGGTCGACCAGTATTAAAAATGGGTCGGGTTCGGGTTGACGGATATATAAAATGGGTTGACCCGTTAACCCGTTAAAGCATTGAGTTTCCTTTGGTTTTCTAATAGGTGTAAAAAGGTTACGGTTGGGTGGACGGATTGGCAATCTTTTAGTTTTGATGTAATGTAACTTATTGTTGGGGGTCTCCGTCTTGGAGATTCCCCTGTGGTTGTTATGGTTTAATAAAGTTTGTCTTTCAAAATAAAAGTATTTAGAAAAAAAATCTATTATATTTTGGTCTTTCTTTTTTCATTTCTATTTACATGGTTAGTTATAATTGTGTTATTTTTTGCACACTATATTATTTATTTGTCACACCCCAACCCGGCTAGGGCTGACGTGTCACTATTACAGACATCAAAACCAAAACTATTCTAGAAGATTAAAACAAAACAATCCTAATTACCATTTATTACATTGTAGCATTAAAATTAATGAATCATGATTTCCAACTTCTTTTAACGCTCTTCACTGATTCCCCCAAATCGCATATTACCTGCGAAACAAATAAGCCAACACAACAAAAAGAAAATACGGCTGAGCCAAAAATTGCCCAGTAACGGAGGAATCAACAGTACAAGTAAAAATTCAACGCAGCGGAAAAGCAAGACATAATAGAACTGAGACCGAGGTGAACATACGAAAGGGAATACGAAAACCAAACGAACACTATTTCAAACTCGAAACCAAACTTTTATATCGAAACAACTGACGAACATAATTCGACACAAAACCTGATACTTAACCGGAACAATAATCAGACACATACCGAAGCATATAAGAACAATATCAGAAACTTATCAGAACAGATACATACATCAAACTACGTGACTATTCATAACAATAAATTAAGTCAACGTCAAACGGAAGCACCCACGAGCCAAAACAAACTTACAAACTGGTACATAGCTAGCTAGTCCATGCACCTATGAGACGGTGAGTGTGGCGTACCCCCATTATTCCAATCTCCACAAAACAAAAACATATATCAGAAGTCAGAATCAGATCTAGGATATATCCATACGCCTCTAAGGGACCATGTAAGAGACGCCGTGATTTTGATTACGCACTGTCACGGAAAGTGTTCATGTCGCTGACGCCCCAACGACAAGTCAAAACAAACTGCTCGGGTGACAGAGTACAAAAGCTAAGGCCATGCAAATAATTACAGGCAAACTAAAAATGACACTAACTGGAACATGCGGCCATGAGTACAAGTCAGAGGCATGGCATGCTATGACACACTAACAACAAACTGACAAATACACACCGATCCAAATAATGAACCAAATACGAACCGATGATACGTATAAAATGATGACCAACAGACTCTAAACATAGACGTAAGTCCGTACTACAAAGTAACGGATACGAATTTTATACTATGATGATACGACTAACGAACCCGTACACGTGGAAGGAAACGAAAGTTATACTATGATTAAAAGAAAACAGAATCCGTACCTTATTAGCAAGCAACAAGCAAACCGACAATACCTATCCTCCGCAAGTACGTAAGCCTACATTTTATTATATTCGTACCATATTTAAAACCATATCATATTACCCGATTTGTAGCCTAATTGGTTTCCGGTGACCTCTTCATATAACCCATATTAATACTTAGCAAAAATAATAATAATAATAATAATAATAATAATAATAATTGCTCTAACGAGATCAACTTTTATTGATTAAATCCAAAACAGTTTATGCCTAAAATGTTTACTAATTGTTTTATCAACAAACTAATAGAAACTTATATGAAATTATGTAACAACATCAACCATTTAAATTAGCCATTGTAAATGTGGCAGTAATTGCATGATGGTTTAAAAAAAATGATATCATTCCTATGTCTCATCTTAATGAAAAATAAATTAAATAATCAAATCCATAAAAATATATGAAATCATGTAGGTTGTTTCATATTATATAAGAAAACGAATGCTCACTTAATTTTAACAATGCTATGGTCATTCGACTACTGAATAGAGAGATTCTATTACTTAAGAGCATGTGGTCTCAAATTCTTGATGCAACATAACACCAGTAACTTAGCAACCAACACTATAGTCACATGGATGTTTTGTACATATCAATATTAGTTGTTTGTTCATTGGTTTATTTGTTTATTTATTACCTTTTTTTTAAATCATGTGGTTTGAGCCCAGGTAACTCAACCCAACTGAAAGCTGTACATACCTACTGGCCAGTAAACTAACCGGAACCCTCATGGGTCGCCGGTGAATTTACCCAGACCCAAACCGAGACCTAAACCCAACTTGGTATCTTCCTACTTTTAAATTGTCACCGGAAAATCCCATAACCAGAAATCGACATCGAAACTTGAATAAAACAATAACACGTTTAAACCTTACCTCACAATTCTAAACAAATGAACAGACTCGGAGGAGGTTTAGAATGGTTTAAAACGACGGCGGTGGATTAGTTGCGGTGTCGGCTGCGGCCGAGTGGCTTGCGACGGTGGTGGAAAGCTATGGCTAAATGGAAGGTGGCGATTAAGCGGAACAGAGGATATCAAAATTTAGAATATGATTTCGAAAGGAGGGGAGCCCCTTGGTTTATAATGATCGATGCAATGAGTTCTCCCAGATTGCTCGGTTGGTTAGTTCAAAGAGATGATTATCACTATTATTATTTTGAATGCAAGTCAACTAAATACCATAACATATACATATTTAGATGACACGTATTGTTTCAACTTTGTGTTTATTTGTTTTTTTTATATATATATTAAAATGATTTACAATATATTATCCATAGAGTCATAACAATAAACATAAGAGGACATGTATATCAGTTATATAAAAACAATGAGTTTTAGACACTTCCATTTAATTTTGGATATTACAATTCTTCCCCACTAAAAAAAATTTTGTCCTCAAAATTGCGAAGTACGAGTAACAAGCAAATTTATATATAACATATACGAAACATATTATAGATAGCGAAAATGTATAACACCACCAAATACTAAACGAATCATTGGTTTGTTAGAATGACAAGTAAACTAGAGCGGAAACGAATCAAGATTCATATCGCACATATCAAATATCAAACATAAACGGATTCGAATAGGCACCAATCTACACAATAAAAATCCAGTAGTGCACATATGTACCTGTAATTCATGATTGCGTTCGCGACTGTAATCATCAATTACCTTACAACGGTGCCCTAACGGTTCTCTCGTCATGTATTTCAGTGACATATCCAATTTAAGGAAACACGAAATGAAATTAAATGAATCATGATTAATTACTATAGTTCTAGGAAACATCGAGATGATAACTAAAGCACGTCAATTAAGTTAGGATATAAAACGAATGTCAAACACTTTTTAAAGCACATATGGTGGAAATGTTCTTGTAGCGTGTCATCGAGTGCATTACGTGACACAATCACTCTAATCGTGTCATCCACCAAGTTTCGATTAAATCAAGAATTCAATAGTGAAACCATGCTGATGACGGACTAAACGTATTATACGCCAGAAATCTAGGTATCGTATATGCAGGTAGCAACTAAAGACATAAAAGACTCAAACGGAAAAATCGAATATTAGAAACTAATGAGCATGACGATTGATCAAAAGCTGAAATCCTAACCCAGCGTCTACCCATTACCTCACAGGTTTACTTATTTAAATTTAAGTGTTCTACAGGAAGGAGCCTGGGCTCTGATACCATAATTGTCACACCCCAACCCGGCTAGGGCTGACGTGTCACTATTACAGACATCAAAACCAAAACTATTCTAGAAGATTAAAACAAAACAATCCTAATTACCATTTATTACATTGTAGCATTAAAATTAATGAATCATGATTTCCAACTTCTTTTAACGCTCTTCACTGATTCCCCCAAATCGCATATTACCTGCGAAACAAATAAGCCAACACAACAAAAAGAAAATACGGCTGAGCCAAAAATTGCCCAGTAACGGAGGAATCAACAGTACAAGTAAAAATTCAACGCAGCGGAAAAGCAAGACATAATAGAACTGAGACCGAAGTGAACATACGAAAGGGAATACGAAAACCAAACGAACACTATTTCAAACTCGAAACCAAACTTTTATATCGAAACAACTGACGAACATAATTCGACACAAAACCTGATACTTAACCGGAACAATAATCAGACACATACCGAAGCATATAAGAACAATATCAGAAACTTATCAGAACAGATACATACATCAAACTACGTGACTATTCATAACAATAAATTAAGTCAACGTCAAACGGAAGCACCCACGAGCCAAAACAAACTTACAAACTGGTACATAGCTAGCTAGTCCATGCACCTATGAGACGGTGAGTGTGGCGTACACCCATTATTCCAATCTCCACAAAACAGAAACATATATCAGAAGTCAGAATCAGATCTAGGATATATCCATACGCCTCTAAGGGACCATGTAAGAGACGCCGTGATTTTGATTACGCACTGTCACGGAAAGTGTTCATGTCGCTGACGCCCCAACGACAAGTCAAAACAAACTGCTCAGGTGACAGAGTACAAAAGCTAAGGCCATGCAAATAATTACAGGCAAACTAAAAATGACACTAACTGGAACATGCGGCCATGAGTACAAGTCAGAGGCATGGCATGCTATGACACACTAACAACAAACTGACAAATAAACACCGATCCAAATAATGAACCAAATACGAACCGATGATACGTATAAAATGATGACCAACAGACTCTAAACATAGACGTAAGTCCGTACTACAAAGTAACGGATACGAATTTTATACTATGATGATACGACTAACGAACCCGTACACGTGGAAGGAAACGAAAGTTATACTATGATTAAAAGAAAACAGAATCCGTACCTTATTAGCAAGCAACAAGCAAACCGACAATACCTATCCTCCGCAAGTACGTAAGCCTACATTTTATTATATTCGAACCATATTTAAAACCATATCATATTACCCGATTTGTAGCCTAATTGGTTTCCGGTGACCTCTTCATATAACCCATATTAATACTTAGCAAAAATAATAATAATAATAATAATAATAATAATAATAATAATAATAATAATAATAATAATAATAATAATTGCTCTAACGAGATCAACTTTTATTGATTAAATCCAAAACAGTTTATGCCTAAAATGTTTACTAATTGTTTTATCAACAAACTAATAGAAACTTATATGAAATTATGTAACAACATCAACCATTTAAATTAGCCATTGTAAATGTGGCAGTAATTGCATGATGGTTTAAAAAAAATGATATCATTCCTATGTCTCATCTTAATGAAAAATAAATTAAATAATCAAATCCATAAAAATATATGAAATCATGTAGGTTGTTTCATATTATATAAGAAAACGAATGCTCACTTAATTTTAACAATGCTATGGTCATTCGACTACTGAATAGAGAGATTCTATTACTTAAGAGCATGTGGTCTCAAATTCTTGATGCAACATAACACCAGTAACTTAGCAACCAACACTATAGTCACATGGATGTTTTGTACATATCAATATTAGTTGTTTGTTCATTGGTTTATTTGTTTATTTATTACCTTTTTTTTAAATCATGTGGTTTGAGCCCAGGTAACTCAACCCAACTGAAAGCTGTACATACCTACTGGCCAGTAAACTAACCGGAACCCTCATGGGTCGCCGGTGAATTTACCCAGACCCAAACCGAGACCTAAACCCAACTTGGTATCTTCCTACTTTTAAATTGTCACCGGAAAATCCCATAACCAGAAATCGACATCGAAACTTGAATAAAACAATAACACGTTTAAACCTTACCTCACAATTCTAAACAAATGAACAGACTCGGAGGAGGTTTAGAATGGTTTAAAACGACGGCGGTGGATTAGTTGCGGTGTCGGCTGCGGCCGAGTGGCTTGCGACGGTGGTGGAAAGCTATGGCTAAATGGAAGGTGGCGATTAAGCGGAACAGAGGATATCAAAATTTAGAATATGATTTCGAAAGGAGGGGAGCCCCTTGGTTTATAATGATCGATGCAATGAGTTCTCCCAGATTGCTCGGTTGGTTAGTTCAAAGAGATGATTATCACTATTATTATTTTGAATGCAAGTCAACTAAATACCATAACATATACATATTTAGATGACACGTATTGTTTCAACTTTGTGTTTATTTGTTTTTTTTTATATATATATTAAAATGATTTACAATATATTATCCATAGAGTCATAACAATAAACATAAGAGGACATGTATATCAGTTATATAAAAACAATGAGTTTTAGACACTTCCATTTAATTTTGGATATTACATTATTTGTCACACTTATATACTCATCATTAAACATTTTATTAATAACCCGCTTACAACCCAACAATCCGCAGAACATGTATGACTCACTTTAAAATATGGGTTAAACGGGTCGTCTTCGGGTTGACCCGGATTTTATGTGGGACGGGTTAGGGTTGAAATTTTCGACACGAATAATAATATGGGTCGGGTTCGGGTTGCATATTTCAACCCATCAACCCGCTAACCCGCAACCCGTAAACCCGCCAACCCGTCAACCCATCAACCCATCAGCATTTATAAAATATGTAATTATAGTTTTCAATAGATAATATTTCCATGACAAACTTTTTTAAGAAATGATGTGAAATATTTACATATAATTCACTTAAATTATTATAACCATCTCTTTCATAATGTTTACATATAATTCTCGTTTTAGATTATTAGTATTACCAATATACGTAGTAATTAGTAAAAACGTCCTAATAATAAAGTTTCATATACAAACCTATTCCAAGTTAAAATTTATAAAATATTTGATGACTTGTGAACAGATGTTGACAAACAACTGTGAATCATTATAATAATCCACTGAAGAATAATATAACCCCATTTTTAAAACAGACTTTCTAATGAATATCTAACGAAATAACTATAAATTTAAATTAAACCAGTCTTTTCAAATTCATAATTAGTAACAGTCGCTACAACCCTAAAAGTCTTTGATGGCTAATGCACAGATGAATGATAGGGGCGGAAATTATTGACACGACCCGAAAACCGACCCGAACCCGACACGAATAAATATAGATTTGGGTCAGGTAACACGACCCTTTTAAAAAACGGGTCGGGTTCAGGTCGACCCGTATTAAAAATGGGTCGGGTTCGGGTTGACGGATATATAAAATGGGTTGACCCGTTAACCCGTTAAAACATTGAGTTTTGTCACACCCTCAAATTTCCACTGCGGGGTTTTACCGCGAAGCGTAAACCAAATTTAAAACTTTTAGAAACGATGCGCAAAACAACGCGCCCAAATTAAAAACCATATGAAAGGAAATGTAAAAGCACGGTATGTAATTTAGGTGTATGCCCAAGACCCCAAATGCATTGAACGTGCGGTACTTCCTAATTGTGACACCGGAAGCTAACTACCTGCAAAAGCAAGTATATCGTGTGTCAACATAAAGTCGGTGAGTTCACAGTTTAAGTAGTAGGTATAAAGTTACCAAAGTTTTAAGCATTAGTTTTAAGCTTGTCAGGGGTAGCTAACCCACTCAATGTAACTAAACAGTGGTTATTGGGAAACATACAGATGTTATAGTGCCTCAACACTAGTGTCTATCAACACTAGTAAGAAAAGTGGTCAGAAGTTCATGCCCGTGACCCAAGCACCTCAGGCATGAGGTTGCTGCACAACCTAATAGCGCTATCAACTAATACCCCGTTCGCCTACAGCGATTAACCCAATAATATGTAAGGACTTTAAATGATAGAGTGTGTTTAGTTCACAAAGGACAGTAAAGTTTTAAACTGATAAAAGCGTGATCCACACAAGGAATCGTGGTAACCTGACCCACACAAGGAGTCAAAGCATCTCAAACCCAAGATGTAAAAGTAGTCCCAAACTGGACTAGAAAAAGTTTAATAAGTTGTCTCAAACCCGAGACGCATGCTTTTGAGAAAAGAGTAGTGAAACTCACCTTAGGTTGCGTGCTAAAAATAAACCGCAAAAATAGCAAACGTGGAAGGTTACTCGCCTACCGATAACCTATCGAACACAAAGTTACGAGTGTTTGAGTGCGGTTACACATGCTGATTATCCTAACCATCGTACTCTACAATGACCTGGGTGACATCTCATGCGATATTACTTGACACAATGAAACCATGCAGAACCCGTCAATCGTTGGTGATTAGTAAATGATGCAACATGTTAAGACTTTTAACATAACTAGTTCTCATTACACATTACATATGGTTAACCTAGCATGTCATCTATACCATATAAATAACATTTACACATGTTCTCATATAGAATTTCACAACTTGTAACACATTAACATACTCAAATCATCACATAATCAACATCTCTCAAACCTGCGTTTTCTGGACAGATTTTGGGTTACGGAAACTAATTTTTATAAAATACCAATTCAACTCCTCAAGTCCGCAAAATTTTACAGAGATGTCCCATAAGTTTATAAGTGACTCTACTATTTTTATTTCTTTGCAAAAACACATCAAGATTTTATGAAAATTAATTTAGTCCAGCCACCTCAGAAAAAGAGTGCTGTTGACAGCAGCTTACATAAAAATTCATTAAAACTCATAGACTCATCCAAACGAGATGAATCCAATTGGAAAAGCTTGGATATTCAGAGACTCAACTTCTGTCCAAATTTCATGATCAACGGATTAGTAAAACTCAAGTTATAGCCTTTTAAAGTTGGTCCATTTTTCACATCCGAAAATCTGATTATACCTTTAAACTTATAAAATCATGAATACATATCAAAACAAGTCCAAAACGCATGATTTTGGACTTTTTGAAAAGCTAACATCATAAGTTATGTTTTAGCATCAGAAAAAAATCAGATTACACATTTTAATCACCCTATAACAGCCCTTCAATTCGTCACAATGAATCTGCCAGAAAATCAGAATTCTAATAACATGCTTCTCATGAACCCTAATCATTCTTATTAACCCATAATCATATAATAAACTCATATTAACATAAACCCTAATCATTCAAATCCATATTATCATGTTTAAACTCATGTATTTATGCACCACATACCCTAAATACGATTTCTATCAACAATACTCATCAACAATCACAACAAACATCCAAGATATCCTTCATACGATGATTTGCGATTTTTAACATGCATATTTCTTAGAGTTTTAGAACTTATCCAGCCTAAACTCTCATCATATAACACGTAAAACACATACCTTGAATTGCTAGAGTCCTTAAAACCTCAAGATAGCACCCGAATCAACTTGAACTAGTGAGAAATTGATGAAGATTGAGATTGAAAGGTGGGTGTGGGTGTTCTTGTTGTTCACGGCGCACACAAGGGGAATTAGGGTTTTTATTTTTTTTCTTTATAAATAATACTCTAAAGGTTGGGCCATGGGCCAAGACTACGGGTATTGTGGGCCATTACTTGGTAAACGGACCCGTTAATAAGGTTCTAGCCCCGAAAATATTTCCGATAACATTATTCATACTAACTTACATAAAAAAAACTATGATTTTAATCATCTCATAACATATTAGTCACATACTACTCACAGTGTGCACATAATTCGTAGAATTTACATAGTGACTATTTAAGCGGTAATTCGCATAAACGTGTAATTCACATAAACATGTTAATTCATATTCATCATCATTCAATTGCACATATGATCATGCATGCTTGACAAATCACCAATGCTCGGGACACAAGACTCGTGTGGGTGTCATGACAAAGACTTTCCTAATTTATAATGTACGTTAGTATCCTATAACATATGTTACTATCCCATAACATACTGAAAGACCTTCTTAACTAACCCTAGTTAAGTGTTTAGTCACGAATGTACATGCAAGTTAACTAGAGTTCGGTAAAAGTAATATCCTGAAAATGCGGGGTGTCACATCATCCCCAAGTTGAAAAGAATTTCGTCCCGAAATTCAGCAAGTAAACAGTGAAGCCGGTGTAAAAATTTATGCTTGGTTACCAGATGTCACATCATCCCCAAGTTGAAAGGAATTTCGCCCCGAAATTCACTTTGAGTGAGTCGCTTCACGTTTAGAGTTTGGTCCATGCGCATGTTCAGGTTCAGTAGAAAGATGTGAGTAATTGAGCCACATTTAATCCCTGTGTTCCTACGTGTATTTCAGTCCTAGACGGGAATTCCATGCACCCTAACAATAGGTTTGGTGCTATGTCTGAGTTTCTTGACGTCCCGCTCAAGAATCTCCATTGGTTCTTCCACGAACCATATCTGATTGTCCACCTGGATCTACTCCAGTGTCACTACCAGTGTTGTATCAGATAAGCATTTCTTCAGATTAGATACGTGGAATACATTGTGCACCCCTACTGAGTTCATCAGGCAGGTTTAACCTGTAAAAATGTATCCTTTCGACAAAGCGTATCACACCCTTCCAAGTGACACCTTCAGTAGTACCTTGTCCCCAATCTGGAACTCCAAAGGTTTCCTACGCTTGTTAGCGTAGCTTTTCTGTTAATCACGAGCAGCAGCCATCCAGTTTCTGATTTGCACTATCTTCTCAGAAGTTTCGTGCACGAGTTCGGGACTTGTCAGCTGACTATCCCCAACTTCAGTCCAGTAGATGAGAGTTCTACACTTGCGCCCAATAGTGCCTCAAAAGGCGCACACTGGATAGAAGTGTGGTAACTGTTGTTATACGAGAATTCGATCAAAGGCAAGTGCTTATCCCAACTGTTGCTAAGGTCTACCACGCACACTCATAGTAGATCTTCCAATGTTTGGATGGTACGTTCACTTTGTCCATCCGTTTAAGGGTGATAGGCTGTGCTCATATCTAAGCGAGTCCCCAATGCATCTTGGATAGTAGTTCAAAAACGAAAAGAAAATCGCGAGTCGCGATCGAAAATGATAGTCAAACGGTCAACAATGACCCAAACCACATCGTGCCCTCTAGATGTCCTAGGAAGCTTGGCCACCAGTATAGAGTTTTGAGATCTTGGTACATCTTATCCGAACTAGTATGTACCGAATAACGAGAGGTGTTAGCTTCGTCAAGCACGAGTTGTCCGAGATCCCCAAAACGTGGAATTTAGACTCGAGTCATGTAGTACTAAGGACCATCTGTCCTCAGTTCCAGGTGCTTATCAGCACCATGCAAGGTTTTCAGCTCTACGTTTTCTTCTTTCAAATCCTCGACCTGGGCTTCTCGAATCTTATCAGGAAGACTAGAATGGATAGTGAGTTGTAAGGATCGCACCCGCTTGGGTTTCGTTTCCTTATGATTGAGGGAATTCGCTACTACGTTAGCTTTCCCTGGATAATATTTGATGGCATAGTTGTAGTCATTCAGGAGTTCGACCCATTGACATTGTTGCATGCTCAACTTCTTTTGATTGAATATATGTTGGAGGCTCTTATGGTCAGTAAAGATCATGCACTTTGTTCCATATAGATAACGCCTCCAAATCTTTAGAGCAATGAGTGGTGTAATTTTTCTCATGAACCATCAGTTGGTGAGATGCATACGGGATCACCTTATCCCACTGCATCAATACACACCCCAAGCCCTGGATAGAAGCATCATAGTACACCACGAAGTCGTCTGTACCCTCAGGAAATGATAGAATTGGTGCACTACAGAGCTTTGCCTTCAACAATTGAAAAGCAGATTTGTTGGCATCTCCCCACTTGTAAGTAATACTCTTCTGCGTCAAGCAGTCAGGGGTTGAGCGATCTTTGAGAATTCCTCAATGAATCTGCTATAGTATCCTGCAAGACCAAGAAATTGGCACTCTTCAGTAGGAGTCTTGGGAGCCTCCCACCGTTGGATAGCATCTATCTTCACGAGATCGACATGTATACCAGCCTCGTTAGCCACATGTCCTAGAAATTGGACTTCCCAAATCCAAAAGTCACACTTAGAGAATTTAGCATACAACTGCTCTTTTCTCAACAGTTCCAAGATCAGCTGCAGATATTGATCGTGCTCCTCTCTGCTCTTGGAATAGATTAATATGCCGTTAATAGTTACTATGATGAATTTGTCCAAATAGGGCTTACACACGTTGTTCATAAGATACATGAACACCGCTGGTACATTGGCTAGCCCCAAATGGCATCACCAAGAAAAACTCATAGTGTCCATAGCGAGTTCGAAAGGCTGTCTTAGCTACATCCTCCTCTCGGACTCTCATCTGATGGTATCCCGACCTCGAGTCAGTCTTAACATAGTAACTCGACCCTTAGAGCGGATCAAACAAGTCATCAATATGTGGAAATGGGTAACGGTTCTTGACAGTCACCTTGTTCAGCTCCCTATAGCCAATACACATGCGGAACTGGGGCTGCCCAAGGTGAAGAACTAAGTCTAATAAAACTCCTGTCCAACAACCCTTGGAGTTGGGTAGACAGTTCTTGAATTTCGTCTGGTGCTGAGCGATATGGTGCGTGTGTAACTGGGGCTGCTCCAGGTGCAAAATCACTATGGAACTCCACTTGTCGAACAGGTGGGAGTCCAGGTAGTTCCCCTGGGAACACCTCTGGGAAATCACGAACTAAAGGGATGTCCTCAATCCTTTTTTCAACTTCAGTTCAAATGTCAGAAATGTTAGCCAGAATGGCTGGATAGCCCTTTCGAATACACTTTCGGGCTTTCAAGAATGAGATGACACCCACTGTGGTACCACCACGATCACCATGAATAGATAAAAGTTCTCCACTAGGAAGAGGGATACGGAAATTTTTTTTTCCTAACAGTGAATTTCAACACGTTGCTTGGACAACCAGTCCATGCCAACTGCAATATCATAGTTTCCCAGAGTGATAAGAATATGGTCGATGTCAAACAAATGACCATCCGGTTTGAGCTTACAATCGCGATGAACATGGGTCACCTCAACAGGCTTACCATTATCTAGCTCTACAGAGTGTGGGGTCTCAAGAAGATTAGGGGCTGGCCCTAGGAATTTGCTAAGTTTTAAAGACACAAAGCTGATATTCGCAACGAAATCGAAAAGAACATCAACAAGATTATCCTTCACAGAAGACGTACTCACAAGCACAAGGTTGTCGTTCTTGGCTTCTCCCGATCCATCTACGTAAGCTATTCCTCGAGCACCATTAAGGTTATTGTTGCCATTGTTGCTTTCGTGGTTGAGCTGGGGACAGTTCTTCTTGAAGTAGGTTTCACTTTCACACTAGGAACACCTTTTTCCAACACCTCGTTGTTGTTGATATACTAGTGATTGCTGTTGGAGAACTTATACTCCACACTAATCTACGTTCTCTTGCTATTATCGAAGGTAAAAGATGAAGCACCATGCTTCGGAAAAATACCATGCTCATCAACATCACTAGGAAGTCTGTGGGCTAGGTGGAAGATTTATTAGATTCTGGGTAGGTGAGTTGCAGTGATCATGCCACAAATCCGTGGGATCCACCCTTGTTGTGTAATGCTCAACTCACCAGTAAGGTAGGTTAATTAGATTTGAGCATCGAGTAGCTAACTCATGTGGTTGGTAGGGTACGCGTCAATCTCAGACCCAACCGTCCTTCAGTCCTGTTGGAGTTATTGAGACGTACAACCCATAAAAGACTTGGTAATACGCTAGTGGGTTGTTGTTGTGGCATGTGCTTTCAAGGACTAAGAAAGTTCAATGGCGGAAGTCAAGGGGAAAAGAATGATTTAACAGAATAGACTTTTACCTGCTTGAAAAGATGAGAGGGCATCACCCACTCTATTGTTGATCATAAGGACTCGATCTTATCTAAGCTCACAAAAGGAAGGAAAAATATGCACAAACAGGTGTACGATGATCGGTGGTTAGCGGCAATCGTTTAAAATGTGTTAGAGTATGCCAAAGAGTTATTACCAGCTCCAAAAGCTGTGAGGGTCTTAACCAGCCTGCCGTAAATTTGCGTGACCGGATCATTCTGAGTCATGTTAATCTTTCCCTGACCATGTCCCCTTCTAACCATCGCAATTCTGGACTTACATTATACCCAAGAGTAAGGAAAGAAAGAAAGAAAGAATAAAATGTTCATCTTGTAATCGTTCTCACGCAGTACATGCAAACTAGAATATAGAATGAATCCCAATCGCAAGATAAGAATGAAAGACCCACACCAATAGATTAGAAATAATATCCAAGATTCACAAAACAAGATAAATATCAATAATTAGGTTCAAAACAAGATAAATATCAATCGTCCTCACGATAAGCAGACATACTGATTCCTCACCCTTGCTCTCTACTTCAATCCTGATCTAAATCGGCTCGCCCGAATTTGCCTCTTCACCTGGTTCAAAGTTCCCCACAAATGCTGCCTCAAGTTCTTCTGCCTCCTGTTCATTCTCCTCTTCCATTTGCTCTTCCTCGCCTTGAGCCAAAACTTCCAAGAGTCTATCACGAACGGTGTTTAATTCTCGTCTAGTGGCGGTCAACTCCCTCTTTGTGTAAGCCACTTCCTGTCTAGCTATGGCCAACTCGACCATCATCTGACCCATCCTCCTTTCTATATGCCTTAAACGATTATCAGAGGTCTCTTGCCACCAATTTAAACGCCGAATATATGAGAAGACAGTATCGAACTCAGTATGAAAATGCCTAACAATTCCTGCAATGGACCTCTCCCATGAGTCCATAATGGGAGGTACATCCTCAGGCACCCCACTACCTGTCACCCACGTACGTATCATGTGAGGATACCATGTCCATGGACTAGCCTCCGAACCTAAAGGTCGATGATTTGTCATAGGTTCAGTCCGGTTAGTGCGTTCAGAAATGGGGTTATGAGAAGAAGACGACATAATTCCCTGCAACATGAAGGTTTAGTATACGTATTCAAGGAAAGTAACCAATGTGCACTAGAGTTGTGAGTGTAACTAATGCAATGCTTATGCTATGACAGTTATAGACTAGACTCAACATGCAGTCCTAGTTCACTATAACCAATGGCTCTGATACCAATCTGTCACACCCTCAAATTTCCACTGCGGGATTTTACCGCGAGGCGCGTGACACACCAGGATCCCATAGCCATAAGTCATATGAACGAACTCTAAATGCCCAAACCATTTAGTACGTTTTCAAAAATCAAGTTTAGTTAAGCTGCGGAAGCGTAAACCAAATTTAAAACTTTTAGAAACCATGCGCAAAACAACGCGCCCAAATTAAAAACCATATGAAAAGAAATGTAAAAGCACGATATGTAATTTAGGTGTATGCCCAAGACCCCAAATGCAGTGAACGTGCGGTACTTCCTAATTGTGACACCGGAAGCTAACTACCTGCAAAAGCATGTATATCGTGTGTCAACATAAAGTCGGTGAGTTCACAGTTTAAGTAGTAGGTATAAAGTTACCAAAGTTTTAAGCCATCAGTTTTAAGCTTGTCAGGGGTAGCTAACCCACTCAATGTAACTAAACAGTGGTTATTGGGAAACATACAGATGTTATAGTGCCTCAACACTAGTGTCTATCAACACTAGTAAGAAAAGTGGTCAGAAGTTCATGCCCGTGACCCAAGCACCTCAGGCATGAGGTTGCTGCACAACCTAATAGCGCTATCAACTAATACCCCGTTTGCCTACAGCGGTTAACCCAATAATATGTAAGGACTTTAAATGATAGAGTGTGTTTAGTTCACAAAGGACAGTAAAGTTTTAAACTGATAAAAGCGTGATCCACACAAGGAATCGTGGTAACCTGACCCACACAAGGAGTCAAAGCATCTCAAACCCGAGATGTAAAAGTAGTCCCAACCTGGACTAGAAAAAGTTTAATAAGTTGTCTCAAACCCGAGACGCATGCTTTTGAGAAAAGAGTAGTGAAACTCACCTTAGGTTGCGTGCTAAAAATAAACCGCAAAGATAGCAAACGTGGAAGGTTACTCGCCTACCGATAACCTATCGAACACAAAGTTACGAGTGTTTGAGTGCGGTTACACATGCTGATTATCCTAACCATCGTACTCTACAATGACCTAGGTGATATCTCATGCGATTGTAGTTGACACAATGAAACCATGCAGAACCCGTCAATCGTTGGTGATTAGTAAATGATGCAACATGTTAAGACTTTTAACATAACTAGTTCTCATTACACATTACATATGGTTAACCTAGCATGTCATCTATACCATATAAATAACATTTACACATGTTCTCATATAGAATTTCACAACTTGTAACACATTAACATACTCAAATCATCACATAATCAACATCTCTCAAACCTGCGTTTTCTGGACAGATTTTGGGTTACGGAAACCAATTTTTATAAAATACCAATTCAACTCCTCAAGTCCCCAAAATTTTACAGAGATGTCCCATAAGTTTATAAGTGACTCTACTATTTTTATTTCTTTGCAAAAACACATCAAGATTTTATGAAAATTAATTTAGTCCAGCCACCTCAGAAAAAGAGTGCTGTTAACAGCAGCTTACATAAAAATTCATTAAAACTCATAGACTCATCCAAATGAGATGAATCCAATTGGAAAACCTTGGATATTCAGAGACTCAACTTCTGTCCAAATTTCATGATCAACGGATTAGTAAAACTCAAGTTATAGCCTTTTAAAGTTGGTCCATTTTTCACATCCGAAAATCTGATTATACCTTTAAACTTATAAAATAATGAATACATATCAAAACAAGTCCAAAACGCATGATTTTGGACTTTTTGAAAAGCTAACATCATAAGTTATGTTTTAGCATCAGAAAAAAATCAGATTACACATTTTAATCACCCTATAACAGCCCTTCAATTCGTCACAATGAATCTGCCAGAAAATCAGAATTCTAATAACATGCTTCTCATGAACCGTAATCATTCTTATTAACCCATAATCATATAATAAACTCATATTAACATAAACCCTAATCATTCAAATCCATATTATCATGTTTAAACTCATGTATTTATGCACCACATACCCTAAATACGATTTCTATCAACAATACTCATCAACAATCACAACAAACATCCAAGATATCCTTCATACGATGATTTGCGATTTTTAACATGCATATTTCTTAGAGTTTTAGAACTTATCCAGCCTAAACTCTCATCATATAACACGTAAAACACATACCTTGAATTGCTAGAGTCCTTAAAACCTCAAGATAGCACCCCAATCAACTTGAACTAGTGAGAAATTGATGAAGATTGAGATTGAAAGGTGGGTGTGGGTGTTCTTGTTGTTCACGGCGCACACAAGGGGAATTAGGGTTTTTATTTTTTTTCTTTATAAATAATACTCTAAAGGTTGGGCCATGGGCCAAGACTACGGGTATTGTGGGCCATTACTTGGTAAACGGACCCGTTAATAAGGTTCTAGCCCCGAAAATAGTTCCGATAACATTATTCATACTAACTTACATAAAAAAAAACTATGATTTTAATCATCTCATAACATATTAGTCACATACTACTCACAGTGTGCACATAATTCGTAGAATTTACATAGTGACTATTTAAGCGGTAATTCGCATAAACGTGTAATTCACATAAACATGTTAATTCATATTCATCATCATTCAATTGCACATATGATCATGCATGCTTGACAAATCACCAATGCTCGGGACACAAGACTCGTGTGGGTGTCATGACAAAGACTTTCCTAATTTATAATGTACGTTAGTATCCTATAACATATGTTACTATCCCATAACATACTGAAAGACCTTCTTAACTAACCCTAGTTAAGTGTTTAGTCACGAATGTACATGCAAGTTAACTAGAGTTCGGTAAAAGTAATATCCTGAAAATGCGGGGTGTCACAAGTTTCCTTTGGTTTTCTATTAAGTGTAAAAAGGTTATATAATGGGTTGACCCGAACCCGACACGAAAAAAATAGATTTGGGTCAGGTAACACGACCCGTTTAAAAAAACGGGTCGGGTTCGGGTCGACCAGTATTAAAAATGGGTCGGGTTCGGGTTGACGGATATATAAAATGGGTTGACCCGTTAACCCGTTAAAGCATTGAGTTTCCTTTGGTTTTCTAATAGGTGTAAAAAGGTTACCGTTGGGTGGACGGATTGGCAATCTTTTAGTTTTGATGTAATGTAACTTATTGTTGGGGGTCTCCGTCTTGGAGATTCCCCTGTGGTTGTTGTGGTTTAATAAAGTTTGTCTTTCAAAAAAAAGTATTTAGAAAAAAAAATCTATTATATTTTGGTTTTTCTTTTTTCATTTCTATTTACATGGTTAGTTATAATTGTGTTATTTTTTGCACACTATATTATTTATTTGTCACACTTATATACTCATCATTAAACATTTTATTAATAACCCGCTTACAACCCAACAATCCGCAGAACATGTATGACTCACTTTAAAATATGGGTTAAACGGGTCGTCTTCGGGTTGACTCGGATTTTATGTGGGTCGGGTTAGGGTTGAAGTTTTCGAAACGAATAATAATATGGGTCGGGTTCGGGTTGCATATTTCAACCCGTAAACCCGCCAACCCGCAACCCGTAAACCCGCCAACCCATCAACCCGACACGATTGACACCCCTAATGAACGATATAGATGCAACCTGACAGAAAATACACCAGTAATTAATGCTAAATGTACTTATTTTTACTACTCTTAAACAACAACAAAAGTTTACCATAAAAATTCTTAAAAAATTAAGACAAATTTTATAGATATAAAAACTCTTTAAAAAAATCAGTATTATTAAAATGTGTAATAATAATTTATATTCACAACGTATTTTGATTTAAATTATTAGTATGAATATTATCATTAGTTTAAAATTACATAGCAATAAACTTTCATATTTAAACCTATTGTAAGTTCAAAGCTATAAAAAATTTGACAACTTGCCAACCGATGTTTTCAAACAACTGTGATGCATTACAATTTTCAACTGACTTTTAGGATGATGTAACCAGATTTTGAAAACAGAGTTTGTAAAACCTAACTTCTAATTAATATCTAACGAAACCAGTCTCTTCAAAATCATAATTACAAACAGTCGACAGAGCCCTAAAAGTCTTTGATGCCTACTGTGGAGATGAAGGATCTAGATGAAAACATAACATAAATTTATACATTAATCTTTTTATATTAATTAAACAATTAAAAATATTGTACTTACAAATGATTTGAAGTCTTTTATTGTTCCTATAACTTTAAAAAGAGAAAATATATTTTATAGAAATCAAAATTCTTCAAAAATATCAGCATTTATAAAATATGTAATTATAGTTTTCAATAGATAATATTTCCATGACAAACTTTTTTAAGAAATGATGTGAAATATTTACATATAATTCACTTAAATTATTATAACCATCTCTTTCATAATGTTTATCAACAACTATTGAATTTTTAACATATATTAAAATTCAACAAAAGTTAATAATTCCCACTGTACACATGAGCAGTTTGTAAAATACAAGTTACAATTCCTATAAAACATATTTTCTAGCAATAAAAATTGTTAAAAAAAATCATCATTGTTAAAAATTGTAATAATAGTTTTTATTCACAATGTATTACGTTTTAGATTATTAGTATTATCATTATAATTAGTTTCAACGTCCTAATAATAAAGTTTCATATACAAACCTATTATAATTTAAAATTAATAAAATATTTGATGACTTGTGAACAGATGTTGACAAACAACTGTGATCAATTACAATTATCCACTGAAGAATAATATAACCACATTTTTAAAACAAACTTTGTAATGAATATCTAACGAAATAACTATAAATTAAAATTAAAGCAGTCTTTTCAAATTCATAATTAGAAACAGTCCCTAGAGCCCTAAAACTCTTTGTTGGCCAATGCACAGATGAACGATTAGATGCAACCTGACAGAAAATACAGCAGCAATTAATGCTAAATGTACTTATTTTTACTATTCTTTAACAACAAAAAAAGTTTACCATAAAAATTCTTAAAAAATTAACACATATATTTTAAATATATAAAAATTCTACAAAAATATTAGCGTCTATAAAATATATAATTATAGTTTTTATTGACGAAATATTATGTTTCAAATAAAAAATATTTCCATGACAAAGTTTTTTAAGAAATAACATGAAATGTAACGACTATAAGTAATATTTTAAAGAAACTAAAGTATTACATTGTGAATAAAAATTCCTTATTCGAATTTTGAAACCTGTTCTATGTTCATGCTATACAATATTTGATGACTTGTGATGAATATCTAACGAAATAACTATAAATTTAAATCAGTCTTTTCAAATTCATAATTACAAACACTCGTCATAGCCCTAAAAGTCTTTGATTGCCACTGTACAATTAAACAACTAAACCTATTGTTCTAACAAATGATTTGAAGTCTTTTATTGTTCCTATAATTTTAAAAATTTAACATACATTTTATTTTATAACAATAAAAATTCTACAAAACATGTAATTATAGTTTTTATTATTGATGACTTATTATATTTTAAATTAAAAATATTTCCATGACAAACATTTTAAAAAAAATGAAGTCAAGTTTAATAATTGTAACAAATATTTTAACGAATAACTATCACAAAATTTAATATTCAAGTATTATAAAATACTCAAGACACTATTGTTTTAACAGATATTGTATAACAGAAGTTATAACAGTTGAAATTAAAATAACATTACATCCACTGACAAAACAGATGTTAAACAACACCTGTTAACAAAAATATATTCATCCAACTGAAAAAACTAAACAAACATCTGAATACGTTAATAATAAATTCTATGTTTTGAATCTAGCAGTCTTCTTTTTCAATCTTTTGCTTGTACAAGTTTGGTCAGCAACATTTACATTAACAAAATCTTCAACACTTCTTTTTCATTAGAACTTGTGGGAGTATCCACAACGGTATCAACACATACAACATCCTTCAAAAAAATAACGAAAAAACTAATAAAATGTTACATGACAATACAATTTCTAGAAAAAAGTTAGACATAAATGCAGAAAGGTATAAATACCTTAGGAGTAACTTCAAACCCAACTTGCGATGATTCTGAAAGGTTAACAGATTTATTTTCACAAACTTCCCGAGTGACCTAAAAAGTGGCCATATACAAATAAACATAACAGATTTGAAAATTTACAGAATATAAATGCTTATTACAAAATAATTAGAATAAATACCTCGACAGAACTATCGTGTACATTCTCATGTCCGTCGACCAACCCTTCAATTATAACAGCATCATCACAAATCTTGACGACAGTATACACATGGTAGTCATTTGTAAGATTGTAATCAGAAACATCAATCTTGAAAGCAAGTTTCTTTTCAATGATTCGGGACAACTCATGCGGCAAACTTTTTGTGTCGCCTTCCTTCAACTACCTTTCCCTGATATCACATGCAGCAGCTCCAATGAGCCTCATAACATCTTTATCAAACATCACAAACGATACACTACCGGATTCATCTTGAACCCTTATCTGCAACTTGAACCTAAAACAAAAAAAAACATAATTTATCTAAAAAAACTGCATGAAATGAAATAAAAATTCAGAAACAAAAAATGTGTATACATTTACTGCTTTAGATACTTTGTGGTAACGGAAATGCATTCACACTGGCATTTTCGACAAACCAACGCAGTAGCAGGCAATTTGAGAATCGCTTCAGACACTTCTTCAGCATTTTGCAAATACTCTGACTTGCTTAAAACTTTCTTGTTACACTTTCGGCAGGCAACATAAAACCAACCATAGCTTTCTTCAACACTTTTTATGGTCGCAACCACAACATAAGACATCGGCTGCAAAGAAAATATATATGTATGCAACATTAGTAGTTTTAAAGAATACAAACATATAATAAACTAAAGACATATAAAAGGTATGAATAAAATATTGAAACCTCTTGATATTAATGAGGTCATCAACACTCTTCTTCTTTATTCCAACTATGAATTCCTGACGGGTTGGATAAACAGTCTGGGATGAAAGAACAGTTTGAGAAGTACAACCAAACTCTTGTTCTTGTTTCAACATCAAGCTACATAAAAACAAAAACAATAAAATCTCTTAGCTAAAAGAAACATAAATGTAAACTTTCGTATAGAAATATAAATAAATAGCACCTCGTCTTTAGGTCAGCCACCTCATCTATAAGTTGATTGAGAAAGAGGCGAGATCCATACTTATCGGTTTGAACTGTAATTCTTTCTAAACATTTGACAACACACATATCTTTACTTACTTCATATTAATATGTTTTTAAAATAACAACACTGAAACACAAGTTACCGTTCCAGTCTCTAACCCTTCCATGCTGGATAACAGCCAGTAAATGCTCCTCAGTGATCTTTGAAATGAATTCCTTAAACTGTATTGCATAAGAGTTCCACAATGTACATCTTAAGGTCGTACCTCTGCAACAAAACAACAGAAACATAGATCTAAAACATTAATGCTGCTGTAATTTATTACATTAATAAATATGTTCCACATGAGATTCAAAACACTCAGTCATAGAATAAGTTGTTCATAACATTTATTACACAAACTAAATTTGCAATACTAAACAATGATTGTTTACAAAACTGTATAACAATTTTAAGGAATCCTTACTCTAAGTCCTGAATATCAAGATTCATTCGTTTGGTTTCGTTAGGAGCTCGTCCAAAGACATCCAAGTCGCTACACCAGATGACGCTTCCAGCAACATCTGTAAAAAGAAAACAGACAAGTTAACCAAACCTCTGTTAAATATAAAGCAACAGTGTTCAACCAAACTGAATGTAAAAAAATTGTACTAAGGTAAAGAATAAAATACAAACCAACGCTCAACAGATTCTTGGCTTCTCCGTTAAGTATTTGGTTAAAAGGTAAGAAGTTGAAACCATACTCGACACCTTCCCAACCCTTAACCTGTTTAACAGTTGTACAACGATAAAAAATTATTTTGAACTGATGAGCTACAACTCTGTAGATGTCCTTGTTTTCACCTACACCGAACTTAGACAAGACAACCACACCGTCTTCTTCAATTTGACTATCAAAAACCTGCATAAAAGGTGCCTTGGCAGAACCTTGAATCTTATCACCCTGCGTATCGGTTAACAGAAGGTAAAAAGAATACAGAAAAGAACACGTCTTCATGAATAAACCAAGCTATAAAATTTACCTGCTCATCAAAGAATATGACCTCCAACTTATAGGCTGTCTTCCACTTCCTTATGGCTTGAGCCTTCATGTACCACATGTCTTTGGCTGGATTCAGATCACGAATGAAACTGGCGTGCTTTTCTTCACCGTCCATTGACGCCGACACGATTTCAAAGATATCTTTTAAGAGGGAAATTTGAAAATCTTTGTTTAGGTTTAAAAAATTGAAAGCTGATATTAGAAATGGCTGAATTGTTTGCGTGCTTATATATAAGGAACTAATGAGACATGTTTCCCTAGCTTAATTTAAATATTCCCCCTTAAAATTCAAACTTAGGGCCTAAATGCTGCATCGTACGTGGCTAACATCTGCTGCTTGACAGCAGACCCTTTGGTTGGGAACCGCTGTTCATGACAGCAGCGGTGCTTTAACGTGTCCCACGTATTTTTTGTGAATATTTTAAGGGGTTACTGACGTCAGGTTTTGCATCACGCAGGCATTGGTGGCCTGCCTAAGCTGTTGACACATCAGCTTTCTGACGTCACTCACGACTCTTCTATTATTGAAAGTATAGATAGATTATGGATACAGATTATAGATTATAGATATAGATATATTTTATCTTTGTTATACTTTATAGATTCGTAAATTAATATGGTTAATAATAAGTTATATATTACTTAGCATTAATGTGAATATTATCTATTTTAGATGAAGATTGGCCTAAGGTTGTCAAGTGGTCAATGACTTAGTCTTAGGATTTACATACTCTTGTTTGGTAGTTTTGTATATTGATTGACTTTATTTATACATCGTGTTAAACAAAATATGTGATCTTACTTTCAATCATTTTGGAAAACTCAAAATAAGTGAATTAAATCTAACATCTCTCACTTCCTATGGTGATCTGATAATTTAATGGAATTTACTAGTTTGAAACAATGTTCGTAATATTTGTTTTAGTGTAAGATCATTTATGATTAAACAATAATTTATTTATAAGGAACATCAGCACACATTAAATCTTACCATTTAAAAATAAAGGATTACTAGTGGGATGCCCGCGTGATGTGGCGGGGAACACAACACTTAAAGGTTAAGTCAATCCAGGGCTAGCTCGAGTTTGACTTACATTTCATACCAAGTTGGTTTGGGTTGACTCTAATCTAAAATAAAGATGGAATCTAAAACTCGAGTTTGGCTTGATCAAATATCAAGTTGGTTTGCTTAACTTGATTTGATTAGACTTTACAACTAATTTACCATGAGGGTCAAACATATAAATTATTCTTTATAGCTTTACATACATTTAGTATTGTCGTGAATTTATTATTGTTGTTGTGTTAACCTCTTCACTTTATTATCAGTCTTTCTTTTCTTTTGTTCTTTGTACATGACATGATGAAGACAACGTATATAGGGAATTGTAGTAACTTTTACTCGTAATAGATGTAACGAATACAAGAAAAGTTAATGTATTTGGTTTTGTAACATTAACATGGAAGCCATCCATGTTGGTACGTTCTAATTCGAATGGATGTGAATTAGATTAGAGATTCAAATAACATCAAACTACCACAAATCGTCCTAGATGCTAGAGTTCCATCAACACCATCATACATGCGAAATCAAACAAACAACAAGCTTAAATATATTACAAAATGGGAGTGTTTTTATTTGTGTTACATCACTGACATGTGTCGTGATGCACGAATTTTAAAACATTGTCCACAATTTCCCTCGTAATACATTTCGCTTCACATATTGTGTGTTTTTCTTTTGAGCTATTTTTCAATCAGGAACATGAGTTGTCAAAGTGGCATTCCCTAATCACCACATCAAACAGGGAACAAACTTCTGATATGGCCATAGATGATGTATTGTCAATCCTATCCTAAGAGATGAGGAGGAACCAAGGTCTCTTAGCACATCTTTGATATTTTAGGTACAAATGAGGCTGCTACTACTCTTTTACCACCCCTTGGTGGATTAGAGGTCAGTAGTGAAATCCACAAGACCTCATTTGTGACAACTGCTTAAAAAGATTTTGAGCCTGAGGCAGGAAATCCCTAGAACCAAGAAAAAGGGGTACATGAGACTACTAGGTTAGGGCTAGCTCATGATAAAACTGATTATATCATCAGGGATTTAGAGGATTCCATTAATTTGGATGATGATTCAAATTTCAAGGAATTGACGGGTGATTGTTAAGGTCTAGAATCAGATGTATCTAAACTCAAGGAGTTAGTCACAGATGATCAGGTTAAAGTCCACTTAAACCCTGATTCCCCAAAAGTGGCATGCCCATCTTAATTGATAGGGATCACCCAATAACACCACCTTCACAAACACAAAATCTTACCCAATCATCTTCTTGTGCTACAATCATAGACTTAAACCAACTATGCAACCCAGATGGCCCTTTGTACCAGTTTATCCACAACCTCATATCATCCCATCTCCAAAACTTTACAACTGCCATGGAACTCAAGAATGCTACACAGTTGGAGATGATAAGGAATGTTGTGGAAACAAGAACAAATGACTTGTCAAGATAGATTGAAAATAATAGAAGAGAGCTTGAGCATCTATCTGGTGTAGCTCGTCCTGCTCCCTGGTTTCTAGAAGTTGATGAAGCCAAAAAGGGGGAGAAAAACAAAGCACCTCAAAAGATTGACCTTGAACAATCTAAGAAGGCCTGAGAAGCTCAAAGACTTAAGGAAGCCCAAAAACTTTCTCAAAGAACAAAATAAGAAGTTGCCTTGAAAGAGAAGCATGATTATCAAGAAAGAGAAGAAAGGCTCCTTAGAAACCAAGCTGAAAATCCTTCCATTGCCAAAGACACAACTGCTAAAAAGCAACAAACAACTAAAGACGATCCTTCAACAGTTGCTACTGAAACCAAACCTTTAGTAGTTGCAACTCAAATCCACTCTAAGGTTCTACTGTACCCATTACTCAAACAATAACTCAAGTCGCTTTGCCCACAAATGCACCAGTTCTCAACAAACCTCTTGCATTCAATTCGAAACAAATGGAGAAGAGACTGCTGGAAATACAGAGAAAGGCTAAGGAGAATGAGATATGGAGCAAGATAAAAGAAAAGGAAGATTTAAGCTATGAAGATAAACTTAAAGAATATCAAGATGAGCTTCATGAACTGGATAGATAAAAAAGGCTTGGTGAAGAACACTTACAAATTGCTGAAGAAGACAAAAGACAACAACTGATGAACTGGATTGTCAAGAGATCTCTCAACAGAAAAACTTGAATATAAGGTAAAGCTTATTCAAGGCAGGCAAAGTACTGAATAAGAAAAGAAGTCGAAGAGAGCTCAAATCATTGAAGAATTGGCAGCAAATGATTATGGCACAAAGGCTCAACTCTCAAAATGGAAAGATATTGATCTCAATGACACTTACAAAAGATTCAAAGCTTTGCAGAAACAATACCCTGAAAAATTCAACACCATCAGAAGTTTTAGAAACTTCTGAAGCTACAAAGAAATCAATATCAAAGCCAGCTGCCAAGAAACCCAAATAAGCAGAGGAACAAGTCAAGACCTAATTCAAGATGACACTTTTAGAAGGCAACACCATTGTTAATCAAGACTTGACCTATAAAGAGAAACCTCTGATCGTACAAGATAGGGATCCAACCACATATGCTTATCAATTGAAACAAACCATCACTGATCCAAAGCAGACCAAGGTAATCACTGAGCATCATATTCCCATTCCAAGTGAAAACCCTGGTGTTGCACAAGTTGAATACATCAGAAGATCCAACCTGATAATCTCTGAAATGGAAGATCAACCTCAATCAACATTATCATCAACTAGTGAGAAGAGCATAGTGCCTTACAAGAAAAATTTCAACACTTCTCAAACCAAGATTATTAAGCGGTCCTTTACTCACAAATCTAATTCCACATGCCTGGAAAGAGAAGATGCTTCATATAAAATCCTCAAACACAAAAATGAACTGCAGAGACTATCAACAGAAGATTTACTTGCAGTCCAACAACTTGAACCAGAGCAGGGACCATTCATTACAGCAACACAGGTCAGGGATATCAACAATATAATGATAAAAGAAATTGAGAAGATCCTTGATAGCGGAAGGAAAAGAGGATCTAAATAAAGATTAGATAAGGTTTTGGCTTCATCAATGTAGGGGGAGATTGTTGTGTCAAAGAGGATTGATAAGCATTTCAACCTTAGTCTAATATCATCTTTGCATTTTTGTTAGTTGACAAAGTACTGAAAGTTTAAAGGGAAAGTACTGAAGAAAGAAGCTGAATGAAAGTGCTAAAGAGTAAAGTCCTGAAGATGAACCAGACAAGCATCTGAAGAACAACTTTGATGATTTACTCATCAGAAGTTGTTTACTCTTCAGTAGTTTCAGTAGAAGCTTCCCACTGCCCTAAACTTTAGTAGTTTGTTATAATATTAGTTTCTGTCTACTTTAAAGATATTTTTTGTATAAGTTCCAATACTATAGCCTGTTGTAGTATTATACTATTAGATTTATACTTCCTTTGTACGTTTGCTTTTGTGTATAAATAAATGGGTTCACACCATCTATTATATACAGATTTACACCTTCAATATATGAGAACCATTTAGACAATCACAACTGTTTTATCATTTACTACTTTGTTTCTCATATTCACTTATGCTATTTTAGTTTATGAAATTAAGGGGGAGCATTTACTGAATCATAAAGTGAAATATTAACTTCGAACAATTACTTTTATTCCGCTGCATTTACTTTGAAACATTAATTGTTCATAAGAACCGTGAAACATAGATTCCACACAAGCATACCTAATCGGATTTGGGGTAGGGATTACCTAAACCCGTCCCAAACCCAACCTAGTAACATCCCTAATTTCTAGCCTTGTCTCCTATCATCACTCTTCCAAGCAAACACTTAATATAATGTTATATTTTGTTCTGCTAAAAAGTTCATTGTTTACTTATGTTAAAAGAGTTACAATTAGGGTATGTAAGATCCACAAATGTTGCTAGACATTTAATTATTATTATTTTCATGATTAATAGTGTCATATAGTCAAGCAATAGATGTACAAAGAGGAGCTCCATGGTGTGAATTGTGATGGTGTTGAAGATGGGTGATGGGAAAATTGAAGTGGGTGGAGCACATAAATTCTTAAATACTTTTTATTATTATACTTTTTAATAGAAACGGTAGTTTGTTATTTTACACCTACTTATTTGGATAAGCTGATGACACTATAGAGACTATACGAGTGAAACGATGACAAATGTCAGAGACTAGAAGTGTAATTTTAAAAAGATAAGAACTAAATAAGATCAATTTCTTCACTTTATAATTATAATATTTTAAAATTAAAGAGTCATCACCTTTTTTAACTTTATTACCAATGAAAAGTATTTGAATACTTTTTACATAGTTAACTAAAATAAAATAATTATTAAATAAAAAAATGTAAAAAAGTGACTGAAAATATATAAAACTAGTTTATACCCTGGGAGCGTCTCGGGGTTGAAAAATCTAACATGACGTAATAAAATTTTAAATATATGATTTACACAAGAAAAATTCAACCGGCTGCAAAGGAAAACTACCATTTCGACAGTTACCGTATCCTCTAATCGCCTAATATGCTACCATCTCAATTATATTGGTTACCTATAGATTTGATCTTATATTAGTCACTAATAATTACAACAGAATACCACTACATCTAAGTACAATATTTCTAAAAGCCATGTATATACGACATTGAATTAAGTTATGATTACATGCCTAACTTCCATGGCCTTTGTGGTTATTTCAGCGATCGCATTCTCAGTGATCATCTAATTAACCTAGAAATATCTATACCCTAATTTTTCATCACATTGGAAACCCATATAAAACACAACCTCGCTTATTAAATAAGAACCACTTAAACGAAATACATGTTTTCTCCTACACCCTAACCCAGAAAGCAAACTTAACTCTCTAACCATATCTCTTTACACCACCATAAACCACCGTCTATAACCGGTGTTTCCAGGGCGAGGTCAACCTGTTTGGAGACCTAAAGCAAGATTTTATTTTAAGGTCCGTTCAATAAAGTTTTTAATTCATTTTTTTGGCACTAGTATTGACCATGATTATAGTCTTAATCCCATACTAATTTATATTTCCAAATCAACTTATACTACACTTCTTCTAATGAAGTCCATGTTTACTGTTTTGCATTCCCATCACTTATATGTGTATAAACATGAAGTAGATAACACTAATAATTAGATCAAAGCAAGCATTAAATCTCCCTCAGCATACACAACAAAACCTAGTCTTTCACATACCAACTCCAAAGATTTAGAACCGTACACACATATAACTACTCTACCTAACCTATTAACCTAACCCCATAAACTAATCTAATCTATCAATCACACAATACATATCATACAACAACAATATCATCAAAATCATTTACAATTAGCATTCGCTACCTTACAATTTCAGATTTGTATCAAATTAAGCTATAAATTACTTTATGAATAATAGTAAAACAAAGATAAAGTGAATGATGTATACCTTCAGCCGTTGTAAGCCAATGAGCCATTGCAATGGATCAAGTATCAAAACAACACAGCTCCACCACTCTCTACCTCTTCTCCGCCGCCGCCGTCTCCTCCTCCTCCGACGACTCACCACCTCCCTTCCCCGCTGATATTTATATCCTTCAATCAAACTGTCAATAACATTATCTTTGTAACCAACATCTATACGAAACATATAGACATAAAAAAATAACTTTACAGTCATAAAACAAACCCTTGAAAAAAAGGACAAACCTTTAAATTATGGTCCAAATGCTGTTGCTAGAGATGATGAGGGTTGAATTCAGGAACAACAGCAAAAGATTGATCTTTATCAGAACCTAGGGATGGACCTGCCTATATATGATCCGACCCGCAAAGCTCCCGCCAAAACCGACATCAACTACCTAACGCACACAAATCCAATTCCTTCATATAATATTCACAAATTCAATTTGTAAAATTTCATAAAAATTCAAAAAAAACAGAAAGATTATTATTTATTTATAATTTTACAAAATTAACAAATGAAAGGAAGGAAATTGGGGACATAAATCAACAGACCTAAAGTGGTTTGTTTCTGTAGATAAAGAAGAGGGGAGAATAAGAAGAAACAATCAATAAATATATATAAAAGAATAACTACATGTACAATTGTAATGGGAAAATGCCCCTAACGGTCTAACACACCTTGTTAGTTAACAATCCTAGTGACTGTATTTAAATTCTTAAGCCTGATGAACACAGACACATATATTAAACATATTCAAATAAACAACTTTTTGTCTATTGACTATTATTCATCTAATGTATGTTGATGCAAATATGGAGCAATATAATTCTATTAAAGTATTGGAAAGACAGTAATTCAATTCTTATTAAATAAATCAATGAACAGTCTTGGTCCTATTGAAAATGTCACTAAATGTAAAGATCCAAATATAGATGATACTTTTGTATTTAAACGATGGTATTGAGGATATCTATGCTATATACTTTTACATTGAAAATCATAATTATGTTATAACACTCCTGAGTACCACCACCAGCATTTAGCCGACCCACCTCACCACCACTTGCAGTGACACGCCCCGTCCTACCAAATTAGAAATAAACATCAACAATCATAATGTGCTTACTCTTCTTCATTTTCCTCAAATCACACATAATTAAAAAAATCTAATATCAAAAAGGCATAAATACACAGAACGTATATTTTGCATCTGTATACTCACTCTTCTTTATTGTCCCCAAATCTGTGATTTGCTGATAGATAATATAGGCTCCCATCTGCAGATTCATGTATACAGCGGGAATCACAAACTGATGCCATAGTAACTACGAAGGTGACAGTTGTTCCTAATAGTTGACTTGCAATCATGACCACAAAAAGCAACAAACATGCATGTCAGATCACATGTGCACACATAATATGCACAAATATGTTAATCCTCGGGAAAATATATGTGGAGGAAGATGTTGAAGATTTATGGACGTTGTGAAAGAACATAAAATCATTAATGAAGATATGATTAAAAATGTAAGTTGTAATCATTTCCATCATCAAGGGTGTGTTCTAGAGCTCCGGTAATCTAACCAGAATCCAGTACCTTTCTCTTGAAAATCCTTATCCATTTTCACAAATCCAGCCACCAAAGCCTTAGGCAACGCCGCGATCCATTCCTCCCGGTTAATATCCAGAGGAATAGCACTCAAAACATTGTTCAAAAGATTCTCCTTTGTATAAATAGCCGCTGCATCCCCATTATGCCCATCAAGTACCTACAAATCAAAACTCCTTCACAACATATTCCAACGTCAATTATTAATAATAAAATGAATTAGCACAAACAATATACCCCTAGCACAGAATAAGTAGTAACACCATCTCCCAATACGCGCTGGTATTCGCTCTTTACAAATGTAAAATCCTCCCCTTTCTTTGACTAGTTCGCTTGACCGCTAAAAATCTCCGGTCGCTCAACCTTCCGATTGGCCATTTCACGCTTCAACAACACCGATAGTGAGACCGTCTGATGCTTGCCTTTATTCGACGACAACCTATATAACACTCTCAAGAAAAAAACCCTATAAAACATTAAACAAATAAACATTATTAAATATCAGATTGTGAATATTATCCAGATCATATATATCAGACTGCAAATCAATGTGAAGGTCATTAACAAAATGAGTGGATTGGACATGGTAACGACGGCGTTTTGATGCACATGTGATTCAAGAAGAATGCGTAATCAAAGATAAAAAAAATAATAAAGGATTGGAGAAACGGTGATGACGCAGTTCAAAAAAAAAATGAAATGCAACAGAGATTGAGGAGGAGAGGAGGGTAAAAGAGGAGGAGACGTGAGATTGGTTTTTAGGGTTTTGGAGAGAATAAGCATGAATGGAGTTATATCTGATTTATTAATTTTATTAATAAAATAAAAAAATTTAAAAAGAAAGCTCCACATGATACCACATGACACATTTAAGAGGTGGAGGTTGTGTCATTGAATGCCATATCATCAAGGAGCTATTCTTTTATATATAGTTATGATTATGATGATATATAATTAAAAACACATGTATACTATGATTTATAACTAAAAACAAATGTGTAAAAAGTGAGTAAGATGTGGCAATGTTTTTTGGTGATTTTAGGAAAACTTAAGGAGAGAGGGACGCTACACTAGACTAGCATGATATCCTTGAATCTTTTATTGCCATCTCCTCTCACTGATTCACTATACTAAAACATTAATTTGGAGGCAGCACCACTCTACTCAAGACGTTTTTTATCTAAAAATAAAGTAAGGATTTTAATTAGAAATAAATGAAAATTTTAAATTAAAAAACTGAATCACAATTTAAATTAAAAATAAAAAAATCCCATACTTCCCACCATCTTCTTCTTCTTTACAAAACCATAACATGCAACATTCCCACCAACACTCTCCTCCATGCCATACCACCAACAATCACCCACCCAGACCTCCATCCCTTACTCTCATTCAAAGCCACCTCCGATCATCCAACAACCTCGCATCCCGGACCTCCTCTTTGACCCATGAACCTTCGACGACGTGTCCTTTTGGCACAACCTAGTTATTTTATTGTAGCCCATTTGTGACTGTTGCACAATTTCCAAACGTTTAACAGGGCTATTAACTATAAGTCGTGAGTCATACCCGACACTCACTACCCGGGACACCAGCGACGATGTCCCATGGAGGGGTAGTGGAGTACCAGGAGCCTTTTTCGTGTATTTCCCCCTCTCTTATTGGATGGGTTTTAGGCTCTTTTAAACATTATGTATTTTTCCTGATGTTACGGCTGACTAAACACAATTTTAGGTGTTTTTAGTTTGGGGTATTGGATTTAAATAATTCAAAGTTTGGCCAATTGGTCAATAATAATCCGAACTTTAACATTGGATCAGGATAATCTCAACTGGACATGTGGGTGTCAAAAATGATCCTTTGTTAAATATATAAATAACTGGGTTAGTAAAAGCTGACTTGAAAGTTTAGGTGGCATGCTGACGTAGGCCAGATACTGATGTGGCAGTTGAAGTGTCATGCTGAGTTGGATTTTTTTAAAATATCGAAACACAATTTTTTAAAATATCAAAACATATTACTATTTTTTCATCTTCATTATCTTCATATCATCTTTCTCTAAACCTTCTCTCTCTAAAAACCTTTCCCACACTCTCCAGCTCCCAAAACCTTACATTAATCCATGGCTGAATCAACCAAATACACCCCATTAACAGTACCCTGTCCTTCGTACCAGACTTCAATCTCACAAACATTTTCATCCTCATACCACAAGATCGAGAACCTTCCTTTACATATTCGTTGCCTTTACTGTTTTCTTAGCCTCTAACCCGTCACAATAATACTAATTGTTTGTCTGGTTCTTCTGGATCTCAGTTTAAATCGATTTATTCTTACTTTTTTCCAGATAATTCGACACAATTGGGGGTAATTCCATGCGTTTTGGTGCTAATTTGAATGGGAATGGGTTTGGATCTGGAAGTGTGAATAGTGAAGCATTAACAGTGGATAATAATAATAATAATAATAATAATAATAATAATAATAATAATAATAATAATAATAATAATAATAATAATAATAATAATAATAATAATAATAATGTTAATCGGTCGTGGGTTTTTGTTAGCGATTTAGAGTTGAGTGATGAGTTGGAAGAGCCTAATCAAAGGAAAGTTTATAATATAAATTGGGTACTGGTTTGGTGGAAAATGAGGGCTTGGTCAATCTGATGAAAGGAGGATTAGGAAGGAAAAGGATGAGGGTTTGGTATGAAAAAAATAAAATCCAAGTCAGCATGACACCTCAAATGCCACATCAGCATGTGGTCCAAGTCAGCATGCCACATTAACTCTCACGTTAGCTTATACTAACCCAGTTAGTTCAGATTTGTCACACCCCGCCTAAGGCGAAAACGCGAGGTGAGACGAACATGGTGATCACAACATTGTTTACATGAGAAATACTAAAAGTCATTTATTTCACATAACAAACAAGTTCTCGATGTCAAATAGAGTTACATGCCATAGCAAATGAGTTCAACAACAACATCAATTAACAAAATAAAAGATTTCTACAGGCATTCCTAAGCTCGCCTTCTTATTATCCTTACTTGGTTCCTAAAAAAACATGCTTAAATGTGTCAACTAAAAAGTTGGTGAGTCCGTAGGTTTTGTTTGACTCGATAAAACCGTTTGTTGCTCAGAAAGTTTTGTTGTCTGTGTCCATGCAGAATATAGTTACCATGAGCACCATAACCAAACCATGACGTTCGGGTGCACCTCATCCTAATGCCTTATCATGGGAATTTGTAAAGTATGGATAATATGCATTCATATGTGTTAGCGTGACTAACTGTGAAAGGGGGTGTTAACCCAAATGGTACTATTCATATGATCCACGACTTATTGATAAGCTAATGGTTATGATTGTCCGGGAAATTTGTTGTCTGTGATAATTGTGGGTCTAACTCATATAACACATATTGTTGTCATGTACATATGTGGGCCTGTAGTATGTTTCTCCGCCGAAGTTGTAAAATAGTAAAACAGTAAAGGGGGCCATGAAACTCACCTGATGTCTGGTTATCTGGTCTAGCAAAGTAGAAAGATTGAAGTAACTACTGTCCGGCAAAAAGTTCCCTATAACGTCAAAGATATCTTAAGTTTTTTGTACTTGTTATTTACCATACAAGTTGTTCACTCGACTTATGGACCCGTGTGTCATGTATCTGTGGGACCATTACTTGTGTACGTGACAGTTATTACGTATTTTATTTGTACCTTTAGGGAAATCGTGTATAATTGTCCTCAAAATGTGGTGTAGTTTCGAGTGTATGCATATAAGTATGTTTGATTCCTAATTCAATTTCTTGACCCTTATAAAAGCCGAGTGTGGTTTATATATATTAATCATGATGTGGATGCATTCTCTAAGTTGATTTGTGTCACATATGTGGGTGACATGCATACATGCGATTATATATAAGTGTACATGGGTGTGTTTGAAATTAACTATGAACAAGACAATGCCTTTGAAACCATTAACTCATGTGTGATTTACATATAGAAGTGTATCGTGTGTGTTAGAGGTCTATTGATAATAAACTAAACAATGTTTATAAAAACCCTCTTCTTATGCATGAATAGAGCCGGGTACTTAGATGATTAAAGGTCGAAAGTCGAGAGAACATGAGGGCCGATTGCATAGAGTTAAAACTATAAATGATGTTTAGTTGAAATGTACCTAGTAGATGCAAAGGTATAACGGATCGATGGGACCTTCAAGCCTCTTGTTGCTTCCTAAACTTGTGTCTTGGAGCTTGAAAAAGAAGATGGGTTTAGTGTTGGGGTGGTGGGGGTTGGCCGAGAGAAACAAGGAAGAAAGAAAGAGAAAGAGTTTGTGGTTTTGGTGTGAGTGTAAACCTTGACTTCCACCTCTATATATAGTCCATCTTATGGCAAGCAAAAAGCATGATTCTTTGGTGTTTGGATAGTACAACTTCTAGTTTTGTGAAATGTCTTGACGATTGTCTTAGTCGGTCATCATCATCACCATTGTCCTAGGAACTTTCGGCCGATTACTATCCATCATAGAAAGGGTATAAGATCTTGCATAGGGGAAATAATTAAGGAAGTACATTACTATATGGATGTCAGATAGGGACAAGACATGGATACAAGGATTGACCAAGTGAAAATGATGGTTCTATGTTTCTTCTTCTTTGGCCGATTGTGAGCATCCTCACCAACGTGGAATGTGATCACTCATGGGGAAGACAATCATGGAGAGTACTAGGCCTAATTTGGTATAATAATGGTTGTCATGATGATAGAATGATAGGGACTTGTGCTCTTGTCTATGATTCGACCGCTAGGTGTCAAGGAAAAAGAGATTCATTTTGTGCAAGTACAAGATCTCATCATGTGCATGTGTTGTCATTGTTGCAAGTTGTCTTGAAAAGGACTTGTGCATGATTATACTCTTGTTGTTTATCCATGTGTTTTATTATGTCAAGTCTACATCAAGGATGATTGTATACATGGTTGTCATCTAGTTGTCCTATGCTAAGTTCCTTTCATCTAGAAGGTTTTAGTTATCATGGATTTAAAAAGGACATGTCAAAGAACAAGAATTGTGCACACATGTGTGTGTGTGTAAGATATGGATGGATTTGGTTTTTGTCTTGTCTATACATATATACATATATATATATAGATACATACATACATACATACATACATACATACGCACATGGGTATGGATTTTAGTTCATTGCTTAATCTATCTCATGAGTGTATATGTGTATGGTGTATAGCTTAGTTAATCATTATCTTTCATTCATTTATATTTGTACAATTAAAAAAAATATCGTTTTGGTTTTATAAAATATTATGTGAAAAAAAAATACATACATATTTCTGTACTTGTGGATTCTTATGACAGTCACGGCGTTCGGATAAGGTTTATTTTCATATGATCATTCCAACATTGACGCGTATCGTTACACATATTTAAGTAAAAACAATTAATTCTACGGACTTGACTAGTGAATTTTGACGGGTGTCACAATATTTCAGGGAGGTTCATTTCTGACACCCACATGTTCAATTGAGATTATCCTGGTCCAACGTTAAAGTTCGAAATGTTATTAGTCGATGTGCAAAATTTTGGATTATTTAAATCCAATATCACTTTCAGATTTTAGTTTTTATGAAAGTTATTAGTTTTTGTGGTAGTTTGCCATACTAAAATAAAATGAGAAATTTATTAGATTTGTATAGTTTACTTCTTTATTTTTAATTTTAATGAAACACAATATAGTTATTTTTTCATTTATTTTTTTTTTCTGTCAAACTGTTATACTTCTCTCTTTTATTTTATTGTTTTTTTTATTTATTTTCAATCAACCCAATGATACTTCTAGAACACTACACATTTTTTTATCACCCCATGGATGTGTATGGGTTTATCTTTCAAGTTGTGAAGATTTAACTCATGTGAAATGCAAAAGATTTAGTCATGTGCAATCTTAAAAAAAATATAACAAAATGTTTATAAACGTGAAAACCACAAGCATCCACGGTTTCCATTAAATATATATGAACCGCCAATTCATGAAAAGTCAATAGTCAAACCATTAATAAAGCTTATCCATGGTGTTATTTAATTGCCCAATAGCCTGTTGTTGACGGTGATCCATCCTAACATCCTATAACATATTCAGATCACAACCACAACTTGTTCAAACATCCAAGATCTGATTCCCATTCATATTACCATTTTCGGATATTAATATTATGAACAAGTCAAACAATTTAGCTTTAAAAGCCTCGACCTAAATCCACAAAATATCTTAAACATTATTTCCAATGGCACCTTTGTTCCACTACTTTTTCCTTTTTCTCGTATCTTCATGTGCGGCCCAAACAAGTTTTAGACCAAAAGCACTCCTCCTCCCGGTCACCAAAGACCCATCAACTCTACAATACGTTACTCGTATCAACCAAAGAACACCTCTTGTACCCGTCCCCCTAACACTTGACCTCGGTGGCCAGTTTATGTGGGTTAACTGTTACACCGACTACGTATCTTCCACATACCGTCCGGCTCGTTGTAAGTCCGCACAATGCTCGCTGTCTAAGTCCACCGCATGTTCTGTTGAGTGCCCGGGAGCTCCTAAACCCGGGTGCAACAACAACACATGTGCTCTAATGCCGGATAACACCGTCACCCGAGTAGCAACCATTGGTGATCTTGGCTCGGACCTTGTTTCCATCCAGTCAACCGATGGTAGCAACCCTGGTCGAGTAGTTACGGTTCCAAAGTTGTTGTTCGTTTGTGGGTCTGCTTTAGACGGGCTCGCAAGTGGTGCTGCGGGCATGGCTGGGCTTGGAAGAACTCAAATATCACTACCGTCTCAATTCTCCTCAGCTTTTAGCTTCCCTAAAATGTTTGCTATATGTTTAACTTCTTCTTCGAGCTCTCCGGGTGTCGTGTTCTTCGGGGACGGACCGTATAGGTTCCTGTTGAACACCGAAGCCTCGAGTAACCTTATCTACACGCCATTGATCAAAAACCCGGTGAGCACAGCTTCCGCCTATACTCAAGGTGACGCATCTTCTGAATACTTCATTGGTGTGAAATCCATGAGGATCAATGACAAGACTGTCCCGGTAAACAAGACATTGCTGACCATTAACCGCGAAGGCTATGGTGGCACCAAGATCAGCACTGTCAATCCATACACACTCTTGCAAACTTCAATATACAATGCCATTATCACCGCCTTTGGCAATGCGCTATCCGGAGTGCCTAGAGTGGCATCGGTTGCGCCTTTCGATTTGTGTTTTAACTCCACAAGCCTTGGTAGTACAAGGGTCGGTCCTGGAGTGCCTCAGATCGACTTGGTTCTCCAAAACAATGATGTTTTCTGGAGGATCTTTGGGGCGAATTCGATGGTGCAGGTGCGTGAGGAGGTTTCGTGTCTCGGGTTTGTGGACGGGGGAGTTAATCCGATGACTTCTATAGTTATCGGTGGACATCAGATCGAGGATAATCTACTGCAGTTTGATCTTGCAAGATCTAGACTTGGATTCAGCTCCTCACTCTTGTTTCGACAAACAACATGTGCTAACTTCAATTTCACATCAAATGCTTAAAGATCGATACTATATTGGAATCATACTAAAAAATTATTGTAATTTATACTTGTTTGTAATGACTGATTGATACATGTTTTTAATTTGTTATCGGCTTATTGAGACCATTAAAGAATGTTTTGAAAAATACTTTATGAGAATATTCAGGGCCGGGCCCTGAAATTCAGGTGTCTGGGCCAAGCCCGAAATATGTGCCCCTTAGTCTTTGGTCTTTTAAGCTATGTTTTCATAACTGAAGCGGACGTTGAACCGGTGTCCTTACCGGTTCTCTAGTCGGACGGGTTGTCACACCCCGTCAAGGCGGAAACACGGGAATGCGACCATCGAAAGGTTTTCAAGCACATGGTTCAAGCAACACACATATTATTAAAATAGCACCATCAAAAGATGGATAATGTCGTACATTTATTCAAATAACATTGATTTTAAGACGAGATAGTGACTGAATTCATGAAAATAATACTTAAACATCATGAGACTGACAAAACCCGTGCTTCTGAGGTACCACCAAATGTTTGCTCGAACCCCTCTCCCAAATCTCCATGGCTCGTCATCTAGTTACCTAAAAAACATGCATAAAGATTTGTCAACAATAATGGCGGTGAGTTCACAGGTTTAAATGTACTAAGTAAAACGCTTGTGTAATTCGTGTATGACCAATCATAAGCTAGCTAAGCAAATGATCACTGTGCGAACCATGAGTCCCGTAACAAAACCTCTTGACTGTTGTGCCTCGTGCATTGTACACCAAAGACAATGTGTATGTATAGTAGAATACTATCACTCCTTTGCATGTGACCGGTTAGAGCGACTAACCAAGAGTGGGGGTGTCAATCCAATAGATCTATTAAAGTGTTCCATGGCTTTTGATAGCTAATGGTTACAGTAAATGTAATACGAGGACTAGTGAGCTCATGAACCAAATTGTCTCACGTTCCACATGGCAGTCACGATAGAATTATCACCCAATATGTAATTTGAACTATAATAGTTGCATGTTTATCCCCCGAAAATGTAAAAATGGTAAAACGGGGCCGTGAAACTCACCTGATAGAGATGTACGTGGTCTAGTGAAGCAGAACTACGTAGCTACTACTGTCCAGATAGTAATTGCCCTATGATTTATTAGAAAGCATGGTAAATCACAAGTTCTAGTTGTTTATCATACAATTTGTCTACCCGACACTTGTGGACTTGGTTATTGAGTTATGTGAACCTTGGTTTTGTACTTGTGATAAAGATAGTTATCTTAACACGTGTTTAGGACATTATTTCACCCAAGTTGAGGTTAACACATGTTCTAGCTTTGTTAACACATGTTAGTAGATGGTAGCCGATTATAAAACTTCACATAGGGTCTCAAGCCGATTGTAATATGGATTGAGCTTGTATGTTTGGACTTAATATGGCCTCGTGAAGTATTATTTGTGAGAAAAACGGGTTAGATCAACACTACATTAGTCTTTAATCTTAAACTTGAATCAAGTGTGTTTTCATTACAAAACCGATTCTATACATGGTGATCTATGTGATTTTTATGATATAAAAACATGGTTTCGGCTTGCCAAAGACATAACAAGGGCCAATTGATGTGGTGTTAAGACAATGTATTCACTACTGAGTAAAAGTAAGCAAAATCTATGACAATGTGTGTGTTCATGTGTTTAAACCAACTAGAGCCGATTAAAGTGGGGTAGAATGGAGTAGATCAAAGTTTAAGGGTGTAGAAGTCTTACCAAGAAGTGATTGAGGCTTGGATAGTCTCCTAGACTCCTCCAAGACCTTGCAAAGCTTCGGCTCCAAGGTATAACACCTGAAGGTTTTGAGAGTGAAAGAAAGATGTTGGTGTGGCAAATGATGAATGATCTTGGCCTCCTTATATAGAGAATCGGGTAGGAAGTGGACAAGAACAAAGATGGTAGTGAATCCTCTAGCTAGAAGTCGATCATGCATAGGATAAACAAAAGGATGATAATGTTGACAACACAATGGACTCTCTTGTCTCTTCTTCCTTGGTTTCGGCCGATTGTGATCAATCTCAAAGGGGTATGTCTTCCACCTTAGGAATGGGGAAATCATTCTTGTCTTACTTTCACTTCCATGTAACCATTTTGTCATGCATTCTTTTGTCCTTAGCCGTAGACTTGTAAGAGGTTTCAAAGGGATATGGTTTGACTAATAGGGTGGATTATGGAAGGTTTGTTTTATTACTAGATTAGTGTAACTTGCCAACTAATCATGAACTTCCTCTTGCTTCCATCCGATCGAGTACAAGACAAAGGAGTGGGACAAAGTATCTTAATGATGGTGACTGGAAGCTTCTTATATCTTGTCTTTGTCATCCTCATGGTCGCTAGTTGTCAAGAAGCAAGAAGGAGAAAGGGTAGTTATGTTGGGTGGTGCAAATTCTAATGTTCCTTTCCATTTGTGTGTAAATTTTAACACTTGTGTGATGGTGACTTATAATGATCCTTGGCTTGTCTCCATTGGATAAGAAGGAGTGTATAAGCATCTTAGGCCTTAATTGGTGTAAATCGAGTGATGGTGATGGATGATTAGACTTGGCCGATGATTGCAATGGGTGAAAGGTTTGTAAGTGGCTTTTGTCTATTAGTTCATTTTGGTGTAAGTGTGTATCAAGACAAAGTTTAACATCTCTCAATGTTTGGATTGGCTAGGGATAGTACAATGTAACAACCCGAGGTTGTTTCGGGTCTAGTAAACGGGTCGGGTCGTACCCGACCACCCGACTATCTAATAATTATTTAAGTTCGAATCTCGCGACTGACCGTTTCAATTGATTATATAGATAATAATTATTGGACTTTTATTATCTCGGTTAAACGCTCCTTATCTTATATTTAAACGTTGCCAAACGTTTCTTATTTTATTGTTATACTCGTTACCAAATACCTGAGTTCCAGTTATTATCCCCGTTGCCAAACACCCCTTGTCATATTTATCCTTTATAAAATCTCTTCTCTATCCCTCTTGTCTGCATATCAACGACCACACACACACACTTGTGTGTGTTTCAGAGAGGGGAGCAACCTCGCCGGACAGCCATGGCGGCTTTCGCCGCCTCCGCTGCTGTCTACGGCCACCGTCTCCTTCCTCTCCGGCGCCACCGCCGCCACCCTGCTTCTTTCTGGTAAGGTTCTCCACTCCCGAATCCTCTTCTTCCTTCCTCTGTACCGATAACAACATCGAACCACCATAACCTTTACCTTGTTCTATTGTGAATCCGAGCACTTGTTCTTGATGGTTTATCAAAGATAACCGGAAACCATCTCTTTGTCCTAGCTTGTACTCGGTAACCAATCAGCCACCCGTGACCTTCCCCTTCTGTCTCAGTTAACGAACCGGACAGTCACCGGAATCGGTGACTGTCATCGGAAACCCACTATCATCAGGAACTGTCATCGGGTCTGAATAACTTCCTGAAGTGAATCCCGAGTCCACTGATTAAACTACTGAACCCAAACGATTGTCCTTCTGCTTCTGATTTGTGTTCGTTAAGCCATCCAGTAACCCACCTTTCTGCTCGGGACTTAACCAGTTACTAAACCCGAGCCTCTATTTCTGTTGTGTATCGTTATAACCGGATCTAAGCCTGTTTCTCTCTATTTTATGCTCGACAGGTTCCTATGGAGCCAACCGGTGATTATATATTCACACAGTATTGATTACCGGCTCGGGAGACGGGTCCGACACCCGGTTCAATATAACTTCCGGTCATATTCCGATAATTATCCGGTGAGGTCCGGTTACTTATTTGGTAATATGTATATATTTCTATTGGATTAATGGTTATAATCTTGTAATCTAATACTAATATAGTGATTATATTGATTATTGCGAGGTACCGTTAATCGAATCGGTGAGTTAAACGTATACCGAGTCGACCCAGTGACTCGGTCAACACCCGGAATAGAACCCGGTCCAATAGCTAGACGAGGATTATTAGAATTATACGAATATATATATATAATACGGGAACGTACGGACTTGATATAATAATAAGAGAATAATAATCGTATATAAAATATATATATGTTTGTATATATAAAATTCGATATATAAAACGATAGACTAGACTCGGGTTAATAATAATATGTTCAGCCGATCCAGCATCCGGGTAAGTACTTATCCCCAACTCTGTAGCTACGAGTGCCAAGCTGTAATGGCCAGCTATGAGGCTAAGCTGTAATAGCCAGCTAGATTTAGGATGTCCGTGTCGTGTCAATAATAAACCCCGAGTTTAGGGCTATCTAATATATACCGAATTCTATATATATAAATTGTATATATATGATATATATCCTAAGTATTACAGTCTAACAAGTCCCACGCGTAAAACGTATCGATATATATATGTGACATATAATTGTAATAAAAGAGACTATAGAAGATTAAACGCAAACCTGTGAGTATCGTGAACTCCCCACTTTACTGTTTTATTAAACGTTTTAGGGGAAATACATGTCATTTATTAGAAAATATAGAAATGCTTTACATAATAGAATTTATAAATGAATTATAATAGAAAAGGGGATAATAGAAACAACGAGGCCAGTACTGGACGGTATCGCCATTTCCTTTCTTGTCCGACTAGAGGACAAGAACCAGTCTTACCCGAGTAGAGGGTAGGCATAATTATATTTACCACAAACAGAGTGGTATAATCGATAGGAATGGCAACTAATAGAATATAATAGAATGACATATAATCGGTATAATTTAATCGAATGGGTATAATAGAATATATCTTCCCCTCCAGAACTAGAATAGTAAAGCATTGTTTATATAAAATAATTATAAATAAACGAACTGGCCATTCACTTTATAAAATACACGACCTCACCAACTTTATGTTGACAGAAACTATTTTTGGCATGTGTTCAGGTAACCAATCAGATAGCGATGACGTGGATCCTGGAAAGGTCAAGACTATCACAATCCAAATCCGCTGTGCAACTCTGATACCCGACCCGACGACCCGTCACCGACTGACTGGGTCGTTACAGTTGGTATCAGAGCTGCGCTTATTGATAGTCTCGAAATCTTTTAATGATAGTCTTGAAATTTTATTAATCCAGGATCTACCAGAAATGTATTTTAAAAGAAATTTTGATTAGAAATATGTATAAGGTAAAGGAATATTAGAAAGAATAATAGATAGAAAAATTTTTGGTTACCTAAAATGCCAAACCATTATAAAGTTGGTGAGAACCATAACAGTATATTAGAAATTAAAACGAATCCACTACAGGATATTACTAGAATGATTATGTGGGGTAAATTGACAATTCTGTACACAATTGTGAATTTATACACACATCTAATTTCTAGGAAATCTTACAGGATATTAAGGCTATAATAATTGAGAAATAAGACAGAAATAATACCGAACAGAAACCAGATATATTAAAAGAAATCAGAAAATAAATCAAGATATAAATAAGAAATGACGAAAGTTATAAAAAGTATATATATATTATATAGAAAAATAAATAGATTATAAAACACAAATCATTCATCGTGATTCAAGAAACTTCAGATAAGTTTATTGAATTATTCCAGTCTCAGTGACTAGTTATATCCGATTTCTGATCGTTAACCTTACGGTTATTCCAAATGTTTATAAATAAGAATACAAATATTATGCTCCGACTTGAACATTCCTGTGATCAAGTTTCCAGAAATATTATTTTATCCCGTAATTTTCGAAATTTTATAAATCTCGATATGCTAAAGACATACGAATATTATTTCCCCTCGATTATTTAATCAAAATCAGATATATTTTGCGAATTATTTAGAGTGTTTTAAATATTTTCAGTATAATTTTGAATTTTATCGAATTTACTCGCAGTCGTGATTATTTTATATTAATTCAGTGTTCCAATTTTTGAGAAAAAGTATATAAGTACCTCTCCATTTTCAGTTTTAAATAAGATTTATTCAGATTTATAAGATTGAGAAAATTTATTAATATCCGTTTTATTAAATCCAGTATTAATATTCTTTATGATTTTAGAAATACTCCCGAATTTATTCCCGATTTTTATCCAAAGTTACTCGTATAATATAAAAATTTGACAGCCATGTTTTAGAAATCCATTTTATTTTATAAAACCATAAAAAGAATTTTGTTTAGTAAAAGTTTAAGAATTTTTACAAAGATTTATATTATAATTTCTTTGAAACGTTAATTTCATTTTCGGAAATAAATATCATCATGTAATCAAATCAGTATTATTATTTTTAAATCCCTCCATAAAAATTTACTTGAGATATAAAAACCTCCACCGAAACACGAGTATATTATTTTATCGAAAAATATTTCATTTTTGTATGTAATGTTATTTTCCTGAGATTTATTATTGAAATCCATATTCATAGATATATATATTTTTACCAAGAGTCTTTCTAGAATAATTTTATATCTCTGCTCAATTTTGTAATTTCTCGATATTTTTGACAAAAACGATAAATATATATATATTCCGCTTTGTAATCCGATTCTATCCTTGCACACATATATCGAAATCTCAGTTGTGTGTTATCCTCGTTCCTTCCCAGAATTTAAATAGTATTTTGAACAGAAATATTATTATTTCGAATTCTCGTGACAAAAATAATTTGGAATCTATCAAAAGAAACCGAATTCTTACTCGTTCGATTATGCGACAATATAAATACCGTCTTAATCTTATGACTCGAACAAGTCAGAAAGATTAAAAGATTGGATTATTATATTGAATATCCTTTGACACGAACAAATTCCCAAACGATTGATAGTCTATTTTGTTAGACTCAGATCAACATATTCTATTCCCGAATAATATAATTTAGAATCCAAGAGAAAATAAAGAACAAAATATCAGAATAATATGTGAAGGACACATACCTATTGTGATTAAAATAAATAAGTACTGGAATGTTAGGTGAGGTGGAATAGTAATTATGATCGCGACATAATTATGAATGCCACAGGCACAGGAACATTCGAGTAGGAATTTATCAAGATCACAGTTTGTTTGTGTCATGAACATATTAAAAGAAATAATAAGAAGAAGAAATATATATAGTCGAACTATCAGCGTATCATATGTGGAGAATACGACCACAGAACTGGCAATCTAGTTGAAATTTCTTTGTGAAATACGACTAAGAATATATTCGCAGAATAAAAACCATCGATTGGTTAATTTCTACGAATCATAGAAATCAGTATATTGATTTCTGATTGCCAACTAAAGATAATTGTATATCCTCTGTGTAATCCCTGGGGCAAACAGATATCCGGACCCTTACATAAGGTATATCCGGACATTTGCCACCAAGTCACAGGATTCTTTATAAGGATATATGATGCTAGGAACCAATCTTTGTAGTCACTTTGTATAAAAACTCGCGTGAGTTATAGTACAATCGAATTGGTAAAACGGTCAAGTGTTACCAAGTTGAAAATCATGAATAAGAAGTGATGAAAGATTTATTAAATCCTTAAAATATAATAGATAACAATCTATATGGATTCAGAAACCGGAAATGGTAGAATCCAACGGATTATTAAAAGAAATAATTTATCGAATATATTGAAATACGATTGATACCAAGCGGAATCGCGTAGAGATTCGCAAGGTATAATCGAAATACAAACGAAAAATGAATAGAATTATGCTCATTTTTCCAGTGAAACTCTCTGGCCAAGGAATGACGGAATTCCTGTTCCGATTTAAAGGCCGTGAGAGATAAATTAAGAAATCACTGTTCTGGCAAGAACTATCTGCACGAATATCCAGATAAAATAAGCTTCGCTTATAATAAGTTGGATTAAGAACATATGATAGATTGCCTATATACACGTTTATCGGAAAGTGTTTTCAGACACTGAAAGTATAAACTTTAATCGAATACATAAATATAAAAGAATTATTCCAAGCAAGCATATATTATAGAAATACTGAATTTATAGTGTCTGCTATAAATGAATATCAGTATTTGCTTGGATATTAATAGATAAATAAAAGAATATAAATCGAAAGGTAAAAAGAATTATAATTCAGAAAGACATCCGATATGTCTGAATAATAGAAAGGCATCCGATATGCCAAGAAAGATAATTATTAGATAAGAATATTAGTCGTAAGGAAACGACTAGAACTTTATAAAAGAATAATTTATAAGAAGAAATTACCGAGAGAGTATCAGAAGGCATCGGGTATGCCAAAAGAAATAATTATAAGAATATATAGAGATTAATAGAAATTACCAGATAATAATACAAGTCGTAAGAAGAACGACGAAAATTTTATAAAGAATATATATATTAAAAGAAATAATAGAATATTTTATCGAGAGCGTTATCGAATATCTCGAAATGATATCAAGAAGGAATAATTGCAGAAATAGTTAATGCAATAAATCCAATTGATAATCATGTTTTTGAGAAAGAATGAATAATGCATTGTTCTTAGAATTTTAAGTCAAAGAATCGTAACAACAATTGTTACCAGTAGATTCCGAGACTATAAAGATAAAATTACATATATTGACTGTAGAATTGTGAAAGACCTCTTTCACGATAATACAATAAGAAAAGTCAAATAATATGTATTGAGATACAATGCAGTCAATCATCAATGAAATAGTCAGTAAGACTACTATCGATGATCCAAAAGAAATCTCAATGACCGATTTCAGTAGGTCAAGATAATGAAAAAGGAAAAGTGATAAGGATTCAATATTAATTGAATCATTATCAAAGAAAGAATTATTAGAATATAATTCGAAGATCTTTCCTAAAAGACTCATCAATGATGATGCCTTTCATCTCTCCAGAAATAAAAAGGAACTGTTGAAACCGTGTAATTCAACAAGTTCGATTAATCTTTTTCGGCACCTTTAGATTCCGGATAAGATACGTCAAATGATCTGAGAAATCATTTCTACACTTTAAGAATCGGAATTACAATGATGGCAAATTCTAAAGTTCGAATAAAAGAGGTAGTAGCTCGGATCCCATTCAAGTCATGATAATGAAGGGACTTCCGTATCTATCTCTCTAGAACCATATAGAATCCATCATTGTAGTTAAATTCGAATATCAAGCGAAGAGTATATCGTATCGATTTGAGACTCTACTGATGTTTGCTGGAGGTTTGTAAATCTTTCAGAAGATAAACAATTGGAATCTCAAGTATGTTTGTATCGTCTTTATATAAGAATAATATTCAGTCTGTTTCTCACTCTAATGAGGAATAAGATAAGAAAAATATTCATAGTATAAAGAAATATATCAATCTATACGGAAAACCTTTAATAGTCATACCAGAAATTACAGATAATCCGTGTATCTGTATTAACATGACTATAGCAAGAAAGGTTAAAACGTAGATTTGAATTGATATAAGATCAAGTTCCTAGTAAACCTCAAAAACCGATCATGTCTCACTGATAAATGTTCGGTTTAGGGTTGTGACATCCTTATAGATTAAGGGTGTAAAGGACAAGATTACTCGAATTTCGGGGACGAAATTTCCTAAGGGGGGGAGAATGTAACAACCCGAGGTTGTTTCGGGTCTAGTAAACGGGTCGGGTCGTACCCGACCACCCGACTATCTAATAATTATTTAAGTTCGAATCTCGCGACTGACCGTTTCAATTGATTATATAGATAATAATTATTGGACTTTTATTATCTCGGTTAAACGCTCCTTATCTTATATTTAAACGTTGCCAAACGTTTCTTATTTTATTGTTATACTCGTTACCAAATACCTGAGTTCCAGTTATTATCCCCGTTGCCAAACACCCCTTGTCATATTTATCCTTTATAAAATCTCTTCTCTATCCCTCTTGTCTGCATATCAACGACCACACACACACACTTGTGTGTGTTTCAGAGAGGGGAGCAACCTCGCCGGACAGCCATGGCGGCTTTCGCCGCCTCCGCTGCTGTCTACGGCCACCGTCTCCTTCCTCTCCGGCGCCACCGCCGCCACCCTGCTTCTTTCTGGTAAGGTTCTCCACTCCCGAATCCTCTTCTTCCTTCCTCTGTACCGATAACAACATCGAACCACCATAACCTTTACCTTGTTCTATTGTGAATCCGAGCACTTGTTCTTGATGGTTTATCAAAGATAACCGGAAACCATCTCTTTGTCCTAGCTTGTACTCGGTAACCAATCAGCCACCCGTGACCTTCCCCTTCTGTCTCAGTTAACGAACCGGACAGTCACCGGAATCGGTGACTGTCATCGGAAACCCACTATCATCAGGAACTGTCATCGGGTCTGAATAACTTCCTGAAGTGAATCCCGAGTCCACTGATTAAACTACTGAACCCAAACGATTGTCCTTCTGCTTCTGATTTGTGTTCGTTAAGCCATCCAGTAACCCACCTTTCTGCTCGGGACTTAACCAGTTACTAAACCCGAGCCTCTATTTCTGTTGTGTATCGTTATAACCGGATCTAAGCCTGTTTCTCTCTATTTTATGCTCGACAGGTTCCTATGGAGCCAACCGGTGATTATATATTCACACAGTATTGATTACCGGCTCGGGAGACGGGTCCGACACCCGGTTCAATATAACTTCCGGTCATATTCCGATAATTATCCGGTGAGGTCCGGTTACTTATTTGGTAATATGTATATATTTCTATTGGATTAATGGTTATAATCTTGTAATCTAATACTAATATAGTGATTATATTGATTATTGCGAGGTACCGTTAATCGAATCGGTGAGTTAAACGTATACCGAGTCGACCCAGTGACTCGGTCAACACCCGGAATAGAACCCGGTCCAATAGCTAGACGAGGATTATTAGAATTATACGAATATATATATATAATACGGGAACGTACGGACTTGATATAATAATAAGAGAATAATAATCGTATATAAAATATATATATGTTTGTATATATAAAATTCGATATATAAAACGATAGACTAGACTCGGGTTAATAATAATATGTTCAGCCGATCCAGCATCCGGGTAAGTACTTATCCCCAACTCTGTAGCTACGAGTGCCAAGCTGTAATGGCCAGCTATGAGGCTAAGCTGTAATAGCCAGCTAGATTTAGGATGTCCGTGTCGTGTCAATAATAAACCCCGAGTTTAGGACTATCTAATATATACCGAATTCTATATATATAAATTGTATATATATGATATATATCCTAAGTATTACAGTCTAACAAGTCCCACGCGTAAAACGTATCGATATATATATGTGACATATAATTGTAATAAAAGAGACTATAGAAGATTAAACGCAAACCTGTGAGTATCGTGAACTCCCCACTTTACTGTTTTATTAAACGTTTTAGGGGAAATACATGTCATTTATTAGAAAATATAGAAATGCTTTACATAATAGAATTTATAAATGAATTATAATAGAAAAGGGGATAATAGAAACAACGAGGCCAGTACTGGACGGTATCGCCATTTCCTTTCTTGTCCGACTAGAGGACAAGAACCAGTCTTACCCGAGTAGAGGGTAGGCATAATTATATTTACCACAAACAGAGTGGTATAATCGATAGGAATGGCAACTAATAGAATATAATAGAATGACATATAATCGGTATAATTTAATCGAATGGGTATAATAGAATATATCTTCCCCTCCAGAACTAGAATAGTAAAGCATTGTTTATATAAAATAATTATAAATAAACGAACTGGCCATTCACTTTATAAAATACACGACCTCACCAACTTTATGTTGACAGAAACTATTTTTGGCATGTGTTCAGGTAACCAATCAGATAGCGATGACGTGGATCCTGGAAAGGTCAAGACTATCACAATCCAAATCCGCTGTGCAACTCTGATACCCGACCCGACGACCCGTCACCGACTGACTGGGTCGTTACATACAAGAAGGTTAGGATAAGCATGGTTTTAGGGTGTAGGATGTGTAGTTGTATCCTAGCTTGAAGTAAGTGTAAGTGTTGTATCTATACATACATACGCATAGCTTATAGATAAGATAGTATTCTTGTGTCTAGTCTTTGTTAAGTTAGGGTCCTAAGCGATTAATGTCTTGGTTTGTGTGGATGTTCACATGAGTATAGGTAGGTTTCGGCTAACACTAAGCCATTGTATAAGGACATAGTTTAGATAACATCATATGAAAGTGTAGTGTGTATGTGAACGAGTTACTAGCTTGTATTAAGTTATGGTCCAACCATTTGTATTGTGAGGTGGCTTGATGTCGTTTTAATGGCACGGATGCCCGATGACGACATTAACATGTATTAGTGTCCTTTGTAATCGTACACTATTGTTACCTTGAGTTTTGTTCACATATGTTAAAGGGAAGTTACCATATCTTAGAGGGTAAGAAACCTCATTTGGTGCTTGTTTGATGAGTGTCCGGGCATTGTATGACTAAACAAGTGTCTGACCGAGTTGTCAAACTATGATATTAGTATTCCGATGTCTGATTTGGTAGATAAGTTTGCTGATTCTCTACCACCATATTAGAATCAACACATTAAAGTTTTGAAGGAAAAGGATGCTTATCAATATTGGACAATCAATGAACTAATTCAGAAGTTGGAAAACAAAGAGTTAGAAAAGAAAAGAAAGGCAAAAAGGTCACAATTTCCACAAAACCCGGAATTGTATCATGCTACTTCATCCTCATCTATGTCTAGTTCAAGTGTTGGCGGGAATGTTGCACCACACATAGCTTGTGTTTCTAACGTTGCAGAACCACCAAGAAATCCAATTAACTATCTTGCACAAACATCCACCTACACACCAAACTATTCAAAAACATCTTACATTCCACCACCACCTCAAATGTCCACAGCTTGTTACTCATCAAACATTAACACACCACAACAACAACCATATGCTCCATCAATGTCACAAGCTTCTTCAAGTCAAAGTCCAGTCGTGTTGGAAACTTCCAACATGAACAATGTTACTGTTGAAGTTGCTCAGCAACATATTGCTTTGGTTTCAGCAATGGTTGCTTCATATAATGGACTTGTGGGTAGTCAGATAGGAAACAACAATCTGACCAATGAAGACTATGCCCATATTGACAAAGAAGAGATGGAGTTAATTGATATTCAGTGGGCGTTTGCAAGTGTTATGAGAAGAGCTACAGAATTCATTGAGAAGATAGGAGGAACTAATTTGGCTACTTCACCAAATACCACATATGGCTTCAACAAAGCCAAAGTTACATGTTTCAATTGTGGTGCCAAAGGGCATTTTAAACGAGAGTGTACTAAGCCAGCTCAGCAAGGTAACAGGAATCCTTTCAACTCAAACTATCAAAACCGCCAGTCATAAAACCAGGTTACCTATCAAAGCCAAAACAATAACAACTATCCTCAACAAAACAATTTCCAAAACTGACAGAACACCTCACAAAATAACTCAAACAGACAAACAACTACACCCAACCAAACTCAAACTCAAACTCAAACTTCACATAACCCAACCAGAATCATTATTCCTATTTCGACACCAAATAGCCAACCCCAAACCGAAAATCAAAATCAGGCGTTGGTGATCCAAAAGGATGAAGGGTATGATTGGACCTCAATGCAATTAGGAGTTGAGGAAATAACTAGTGGGAATGTTGCATGTCTTGCGAAGGAAATAGTAGAGGAGTCGGTGATAGCTGATGAAGTTTTGGAGACTGAGAAGGTATCTGAGGTAGTGATTGAGGAGATAGTTGATGATAATCAGATTCCTGTTGCTGATCAAGTTGAAGATACATTTTCTAAGAAGATTTCGGGAACTGTCATTGATTTTGCGACTGATATTTCTGATGAGCATGAATCTGCGTATTCTGATTCGGAGAGTGAAATGGATTCGGAAGCAAGTATCAACTCGTTGGATGATGAGATTGATCAAATTTTAGCCGAAGCTGATTTTCTGATGGCGAGGAAGTCGTGCATTGTTGATGATGCCTTCACCAAGATTGACTATTCAAAGTTCTTTGCTGGAAAAGAGGCTCATTTTGCACTAATGGCTATGACAGATCCACCAAAACAGGTAAATTCTGAATCTACAATTGACATGAAAAGTGATAAGTGTGTGGAACTTGCGATAGACTGACTGAGGAAAACAAGCAACTCAAGGTTCAACTTGAGAGTGCTAGAATCAACTGTCAATCTTATCGTAAGGAAGCACATGAGTTTAACAAAATACTTGATGGTTACAAAAAGGACATTTCAGATTTAAAGAAAACTTTTGCTTTAAAACAAATTGTTATTAATAATTACATTAATGAGCTTGAAGAAACTAAACAAGAAATGGCCACCATCAAGTGTTTTGCTGAAAAGGTCAATAAGAAGTTGGAAAGCTACAAACACATAGCTTATGTTGTTGACCATATCGTTGAAGAACCATCACAGCCCAGTAGTGCAAACTACATATCTGTTCCTTCTCCAGTGTTATTTGAGAATCATAACTTGCACTAAGTAACACCGGAAAGTTCAGCTAAATCAGACTCTGCATCGGATAATGAATCTAACACTTCTAGTATTGGAGATCCACATTCTGATGTGAGACCGATTCTCGGGTTGAATGATGAGGGGGTGACTGCAGTAACTGATGATCCAGATACTAAAGTTGAGAAACCTAAGGAAGGTAGTGATATTCCTATGGAAAATCACATAATCACAAATGAACCAAGATTACCTTCTCAGGTTTCACATCCTTAGGCAAATGTACATCGAGTGAATCAATCAGTGAAGAAAAATGAGAAGAATGAATCAGTTGACAAACTCGTCAAGGTTTTCTATCGGATGGAAGGATCCAATAAGATTATCTCTGACGAGGAGTATCCAATTAAATTTTCCAATTATTCAAAAATCGAGAAAATTTGGCAGGAGAGTACGATTTGGTTTCCTAAACATGAAAGGACCAATGACGTTCCTTCTGAACTTTTAAAGAAATTATATTTGGATACTCCTAAAGAACCAAAAGTTCATGTCACTGAATTCATCAAGCCAAAAGAAAAGGCGAATGGATTTCTTGAGCCGGCTTACTCAAAGGACCCAGCTCCAATGAGTTTAAGACGTAGAAGTGTTGATGATCAATATCCGATCAATTCCTACGCAAGGCCGAATGCTAAGAATGTTTTTGAGGAATACCGTGCATGTTTCAAATGCAGGGAGAGAGGGCATTTATTTGCTCACTGCCTGTATGTGAGACACAAAAGGCACGAAGTTGAGATGAGGCAATCTTATAGAAGTCCGGTTGACAATCATAGTTATCCTCAAAGACAGTTTGTCCCTCAAAGATCACCGTTTTATAATCAAAACAATTATTTTCAAAGGAGGGAAAACGGTCAATTTATCTATGATCGTAGAAACCGGATGGCTATGGAAAAGAAACTGAAGAAACCAATGGTGAACTTGACCAATGATAAACAGAAGGTTGTTCCTAAACAAGCTGCTAAGTCATCGGTTGGACCTGTATCTGTTAAATCACATAAGGTAACTAAGAAAGTTTCATTTACAAACGATACAAAGAAACCGGATGAGACACAAAAATCTCAGATAAGGATTCTAAAACGTTCGGAACATTCTTGGTCACCATCGGTTTCTCCAGGTGGTTCTACCTCAAATCATAATGTAAAATCTCAAAGTGAGAAAGGTTTGAATGATCAAAAAAAGATCGATTCAAAACCAAGTGTTTGTGAGAATGAATCTTTTAAGCCTAACATTCGAAGACCCAAGACGAAGCAGGCTTGGGTCCCCCGAAAGAACTAATTGTTTTCCTTGATGTGTGCAGGGAGCTCTAGTTGGCTCTGTTAGCAGTCTTTGGATTGTCGACAGTGGAGCTTCTGGGCACATGACTGGTGATTTGACGCTGCTATTCGATATCAAGAATATTAATGGTGGGTATGTAGCATTTACGGGAAACAAAGGCGGTTATATTACAATGGAAGGAAATGTTAGCAATGGGATTGTGAGTTTTGAAAGAATTTCGTATGTGAAGCAAATTGACTATAATGTGTTAAGTGTCAGTCAAATTTGTGACAAACAGTTTTCTGTTCACTTCGATGATAAATCTTGCTATAACCTCAAACCCGGTTTTGTCATTCCGAAAGAATGGATCATGTTGAAAGCACCAAGAGTGAACAATTTGTACATTCTTGATATGAACAAAGCTATGACAACCCAGGGTTAAGTTACGTGTTTTCTATGCAGTTTTTCCTAGGCTTGCAGGTGGATCAATTGCTAACGGGCATCTTTATTCACCAGACAAAATACGTATCTGAAGTCTTCAGCCGATTCCAGATGGAAGATTCGAAGCCTATCGACACCTCGATACAACCTAATCACGGGATTGGAGTAGACGCTCAGGGGGAGCTGACAGATCCTTTCATATACAGAGCCATTGTTGGATCTTTAATTTATCTGACAGCATCTCGACCAGACATAATGTTCGCAACATGTCTCTGTGCTAGATTCCAATCGAAGCCGAAACAGAGTCACCTAACAGCTGTCAAGCGAATCCTGAGATATCTGAAGGGTTGTCCGTCGAGAGGACTTTGGTACCCTAATGATGATAATTTTGACTTTGTTGCCTTTAGTGATGCAGATTGGGGCGGTTGTGACAAAGACAGCAAATCCATAACGGCCGGATGTCAATTCTTTGGGAGCAGGCTCGTGACCTGGCAATGTAAGAAGCAGACAGCAGTTGCACTATCTACTTGTGAAGCCAAATACGTGGCTGCCTCGAGTTGCTGCTCACAGGTTTTGTGGATTCAACAGCAGATGCGTGACTACGGTTTGCAATTTCTTAAAACCCCAATTCACTGTGACAATGAAGCCGCAATAGCACTCACTAAAGACACGGTCAATCCCTCAAAGGCTAAACATATCCGGATTAAGTATCACTTTATACGTGATTGTTATGCCAAAGAGTTGATTGATATGGTCAAAATCTACACTCACTATTAGAGGGCTGATCTTTTTACCAAAGCTTTTAAAAAATCAAGATTTGAATATTTACTAAAAGCTAATGGTATAATAGAAAAACAAGACTAATCATTACCTCGGTTTATCACTTTTTTTTAAATTCTACTTTTTACTCTTTTTCAGGAAAATTCAAAAACCCAAAAATATGTTTTACCTTTCAGGGGGAGTCTTTATTCTGAAGAACCAAAAACATTGAAAAATCCAAAAAGTCATAAAAATCAGAAAAACTCAAAATGATTTTCCAGGAGAAAAAGAGGAAATGATAGTACATCAGTGGGGATCTGACACATGCTAAAGAATTGAAATGATATATGAGGCGTGTGTTGATTCTGTGTGATGTGCTGGTAGGCTTCGTAGACTTATTACTGCGTGCCTTAGTGATACAAACATAACGAACTACTCGCTAGTGGCTGAACACCTCATGGGCATATGGTCTTAGTACCGTAATTTCGTTTGATAGGGTTGCCAAAATCTGAGGTTTCAGGTCGTTATGTTAGTTGTTATCCGAGGTATCTTGATTGATCTTTTATCGTATTGATTTACGGACCTAGACTCAATCAAGATATTTTCTAAAAGAACTTATATGCCAAAACCTGAAAGTTACCGAATTTAGGAACTTAGTGTATAATAATGTTCAAAGATCATTTAATGCATCGTATCAATTCTTTGATGAAAGTCATTGATTGATATCAGCCTTCACCTGGTATGTATGCACATGTTACTCTGCTGCATTAATTTGCTGACCTGTATACCTCTGTGCTATATATCTTGTAATATTACGGATAATATTTGGCATAATCACGCGTTACGACGAAGCTTTGTGCAAATTCCTTGATACGGGAGTATGTCGTGTGCGTGGTAACCATAAGCCTGTTAGTCATAACACACCTAATTGGGTATCATTTTAAAGCACTGCATAACAGTCTGCATGTGAGTTTATGTGGATAACAATATCAGCAGTTGTCAGATCACACATTGTCTTTAATGATAATAAACAATAAAGATCAACGGTGTGATCGGATTTCTCAAAAACTGATATGATCCTCTTACCGGAAATCACAAAATGTTTACTGCTTTATGTTTACATTTTTGCATTTTTGCATTTTACATTCATTTCTGCAAAATATACAAAAACTCAAAAAGATTTTAGGTGTGTTTTAACATAAATTTCAGAAAAACCAAAATTTTTACATTTCTGTATTATTTTTGATAACCGATGGTGATTGATGGTATTTTTATAAAATTTGATGGACCAAGTTGAGTTTTGTATCATTTAGATGGAAAATGATGAATGTTTGAAGGTTAAAATGTGTGAAAATGATTGAACGGGATTCGATTTTGAGATTTGGTAAAATTTTCAGAATTCCAATTGTACATTCGCCCCTTCGTTGGGTCGAAGGTACATTTGAGGTTACATTCGAGCCTAAAAGTGAGGTCGAATGAGAGTGTTCTTATAAGATTTCCTTATTCGAGCCCTTTAGTCTCCTTCGAACCTTTCAGTAGGGTCGAAGGTGGGTGAAGTTTCTCATTCGAACCCTCATAGGGGTCGAATGTAGCAGCCTATATATATATATATCATTTACAGGTAATGAAGCAGAAACAAGATCAGAATCGTTGATTCTTTATTGAAACCCTAACTTTCAAATTGGACATTTTAATGACTGATTTAGGGACAATTGATGTTAGGAATCTTGTTTTCGATAGTTTTAGGGGGAGAGTATACTAAAATCTAGGCTATTAACACATCAGATTGGTTAATTGTTGATTTGAATTTTGAAACCCCTAGATTTTATTAGAAAATTATCAAAAACAAGTTCATTGACAAAATTGATAATGAATTATCATTAGTCTGCAATGTTAGAGCATAAACGAACAAAAATTTGATGTTTAAATCGTCTAAATTGAGTATGGTAATTTTTAGAATATGAACAGTCAGGTTCGACCAAATAGAAAGGGTCGAATGAAGCCTTTTTAGGTCGAATGAAGCCTTTTTGGTCGAATGTGAAAGTTCTAGAGGTCGAAAGTAGATTTTAGGGTCGAATGTAAATTTTTATTAAAATTCTTTTCTCATTCGAACCTTAAATCTTCATTCGAACCACATTAATTCCTCATTCGAACCCACGTATGGGTCGAAGGAAGAGGAATTTTGACTAAAATTCAATTTTGTCCGATTTTAATAAATTTCATGTTTTGTTTTGCAGTTTTTAAATGGCAGATCAACAGAATCCAGAAAAACAAGTTGCTACATCAGAAAAATCTGTAGAGAAAGAGAAAGAAGAAGAGTTGTTGTTCGAAGCAGCACATAATTGCTGTGCCTTTATCAGGGAGGTTAAACAATATACCGAGTTCTCTTGTATTGTTAATTTTCTAAGACGAAGCAGAGTTATTCATGCTATTGCAACAACAACAACAATATACAAAGATCATCAAGAAGATTTTTGGAAACCAACGTAGTAGAAGAATCACTAAATGTCAAGTTCAATGAATCAAAACATACACTCATTCCAACACATCATGCTGAACTTCTTGATCTTGATAGTTTTAACTTTGGACCTGAAAAGGCTGTCAGCAACTCATCAAAACCCATTTATTGTGGTGATCAAGGGTTTGATGATGGTCCTCCTTCATGGACTCCCAACGCAGCCTATAAATCAACTCCAAAACCTACAACTACTGAGTCAGAAGCTCAAACTTCTGATGTAGTTCTTCAAACTTCTGCAGTTCAACCTCCTGAATGAGAAGTTATCAACATCAGTAGTTTGTTTGAAGACACAACAGAGTCTATTATTCAAATCCAAGAATAACTCATTGAACACAAAGATCATCCATTGGATCAAGTTATTGGTGATATAGCTTCAGGGGTGATGACAAGAAACTAGCTTTCAAACTTCTATCTTTATACTGTTTTTATCTCACAGTCGGAACCCAAGAAATACCAAGAAGCTTTAAGATACAACAATTGGGTTGAAGCTATGTAGGATGAGTTGCTACAATTCAAAAATCAACATGTTTGGGAAATCTGTCCCTTACCTCCTAAAAAGCTACCAATTGGCACAAGATGGGTATTCAGGAACAAACAAGATAAAGCTGGTAGAATCATTAAGAACAAGGTAAGAGTTGTGGTTCAAGGGTTTTCCCAAGAAGAGGGAATTGATTATGATGAAACCTTTGCACCAGTAGCAAGGCTTGAAGCCAACAGGTTATTTCTAGCTTAGGCAATTTCCAACAAAATCAAAGTTTTTCAAATGGATGTTAAAAGTGCATTTCTTTATGTAAAAATAAAAAAGGAAGTGTATGTTTGTCAACCACCTGGGTTTGAGGATCCTTCTCATCCTGACTGAGTCTACAAACTGGACAAGGAACTTTATGGGCTAAAACAAGCTTCAAGATCTTGGTATGACACACTTTCCACATTTTTATTGAAAAATCACTTTACAAGAGGTTCCATTCACAAAACTCTTTCCATAGACATTTTGGTAATATCCTGCTAGTTCAAATTTATGTTAATGATTCCATATTTGGTTTAGCAAACACCAAACTATGTGATTATTTCAAGAAACTCATGCAATCTAAATTTGAGATTAGTACCATGGGAGAACTACAGTACTTCTTAGGACTGTAGATTAAACAACAATCAAATGGAACTTTTATACATCAATGAAAATATGTTAATGAATTATTAAATAAATTTTCTTTGCAAGACTGTAAATCATGTTCCACTCCCATGTGTTCTACCACATAAGTTGAACCAGATGAAAAAGGAAAACAAGTTGACCAAACCGTGTATAGATGTATGATTGGTTCCCTACTTTACTTAACTACTTCTAGACCAGATATTATATGTTTGTGTTAGGTATCAATCAGCTCCAAGGGAATCACACTTCATTGCAGTCAAAAGAGTCTTCAGATATCTTAAAGGAACTCCAACATTGGGGATATGGTATCCTGCCAACAATCATACCAATTTGATAGCCTTTTCAGATAGTGACTATGCAGGGTGCAAGATGTCAAGAAAATCAACTTCTGGTGGATGTCAATTCATAGGGAACACTGTCTGGTGTCTTGGCAATCAAAGAAGCAAGCATCTGTAGCAACATCAACTACCGAGGCAGAGTATATTGCAACTGTAAGCTGTATATCACAGATTCAATGGCTTCAAAATCAACTTCTTAATTATGGAATCAAAGAAACCAAGACTCCATTGTTGATACACAGTACCTCAGCCGTTAGCGTCATTCAAAATCCTGTCCAATTTTAAAAAACAAAACATAGTGAAATCAGATTTCACTTCATAAGGGATTGCTATGAAAAAAAGGCAAAATTGATGTGAAATATGTGCTAATAGCTAATCAATGTGTTCACAAAACCCATAGACTCATCAATATTTCAGAGGTTAGTATCAATGCTGGGAATGCTCAATTTTGAGTAATTTTATAAGTGTTTTCATTCTTTTATATAAGTTTTATTTGCACTTATTTATTTCATCTGTCATTAAACCTCCAATGACCATGAAGAGAAAAAACTGTTGATGTACAAAACATTAGAAGGGAAATATTTTCTTGGAAAAGTAATCACTGATAACAAATCATCAGAAGTTACATTGGGTGTTTTAAAAAAACTTGCATTCTCATCAGTTGTGAATAACTACTGAAGAGATAATGGGAAACTACTGATAAAAACTCTACATCATAAGAAGTTTGGTCAATAAGGGCAAATCAGACTTTTCCCATCAGAAGTTTGACCTAAGGCGGTTATAAAACTTCTAAAAACCCCTCTTTCTCATTTATTACTTTTAAAATCAAATTTCCCTCTCTCTACAAACCCTCTAAAACTTGTAACTGGTCAATCAAAACACCATGGCCCTTGAATTGAAGCAAGGGCACAATAAACTGGGTTACCCCAAAAAGGAGAAAGCTTGGTCTCAATACGATGAAATCATAGATTTAATGGTAAAATCCAACTACTACATGTGTTCACAGTAGACCCACAAATCCATATACAAACTCTGAATGAGTTTTGGGCCAACGCTGTAGCAATCACTGTCGATGACAAGATCATCTCCCTCAAAACGACAATTAAAGGGAAGACAATGGCTATTACACCAGATACTCTGGGTATAAGGTTAGGTCTCAGGGATGCAAAAGCCCTAGAGCACTTCACATCTGGTGAAGTTCAATTAACCATGACTAAGTGTGATTATCAAGGTACACTTTCACATGTTAACATTTACAAAAGATTTTTTGATGCACCTTATAAACCGCTTTTTCATTACATAACCATGTGCTTCAGTCCTAAAACTGGCTCTTATGATCAGATGCCTTCTGGTTTACAACAAATTTTTCATTCAATTGTAAATGAATTACCATTCAAGGCATCTTCATACTTTTTCAAAGAAATCATTTTACACCATCAAAAGGCAAATAAGAAATTTTTACTTTAACCAAGGTTCTTAATGCATTGCATAATTAAAGAACTGGGTGAAGATATACTTGTGGGTAATGCTTCAATACTTAGACCTTTAACTTCACAAGTATACTCTAGGCACAATAAATCGGCCAGTAGGCCAGATGATGACCAAGGGGAACACGAACAAATCCCCAAGGAACCCACATCATCAAAACCCACTTCTCCAAAACCTAAAAAGCCTAAGAGAAAATTTTTTAAGCCCACCAAACCAAAGTGGACACCTCAGGAGGATGAAATGCCTGAGGATGTCCATGTGCATTCTACACTTGACAAGGATGCAACTGAAACTTCATCTCAGTTGCATTCCCCATCTCCTTCACCCAAAAGAGCCAAAACTTTTGATATAAAATAAAGAAGAAATCCAAAAATCTCTGAATCTTCGACATTATTCATGTAATCCGAAAGCGACAGCCACAATACGTATCATGTGAAAGTGTACCTTGGTAACCACATTCTGTCATGGTTAACTGGACAGTTCCAGTGGGAATTTGTTCAGGGGCTTGAGCATCATTAAGGCCTAATCTTATCCTCAGGGTTTCAGATTTGATTGCCATGTTCTTCCCTTTGATCATCGTCTTCAGGGAAATGACCTTATCATTGACAGTTACTGCCACAACGTTTGCCCAGAACTCACTTAGAGTTTAAATATTGATTGGTGGGTCAACAGTGAACGCTGTGTAGTATTGAGATTTTACGACTAAATCTATGATTTTATAGTATTGGGACCAGGCTGGATCCTTTGTGAAGTAGCCTCTTTGATTGTGTCCTTGTTTAAGTACGAAAGCCATGGTATTTTCAATTGAATAGTAGTTTTAGGTTTGAGAGGGTTTAAGAGAGATGGAACGTTTGTTTTTGAAACGATAAGTATGAAAAGTGGGGTTTTCAAAAGTTTATAACCGCCTTAGGTCAAAATTTTGATGGGAAAGGTCTGATTTACTCTTACTAACCAACCTTCTGATGAAATAAAATTATTCATCAATAGTTTCCCATTGTCCCTTTTGTAGTTTTTAACAACTAATGAGATTATGTTTAACAACACCCAATTTAACTTCTGATGATTATTATCATTAGCAGTTTTTCTTTTTAGAAAATATTCCCATACTGATATTTTGTACATCAGTAGTTTCTCTCTTTTGGTTTACCAAAGGTTTTAAACCAGGTGAAAATAAGTAAGTGAAAGTAAAATATGTAAGAAAATAAAAACACTTATAGATTTTACTCAAAATTAAGCATTCTAGGCATGGAGACTAACCTCTGAAAAGTTGATGAGTCAAGAGGTTTTGTGAACACCTCAGTTATTTGATTAGCTGTGGACACAATTTTTACCTCAATTTTGCCTTTTTCATAGCAATCAATGATGAAGTGACACCTGATTTCAATGTGTTTAGTCTTTGAAAATTGAACAAGATTTTGAATGATGCTAATGGCTGAGGTACTGTCTATCAGGAGTGGAGTCTTGGTCTCTTTGATTCCATAATCAAGAAGTTGATTTTGAAGCCATTGGATCTGTGATGTACAGCTTGCAGCTACAATGTATTCTGCCTCAGTAGTTGATGTTGCCACATAAGTTTGCTTCTTTGATTGCCAGGACACCAGACAGTTTCCTATAAATTGACATCCACCAAATGTTGACTTTCCTGAGATTTTACACCCTGCATAGTCACTATCTGAAAAATATGTTAGTCTGGTACTGCTGTAAGCAGGATACCAGACTCCTAAAGTACGAGGTGTGATTCCTTTGAAGCTGATTGGTATCTAGCACAAACACATGTTGAAACAATAATATCTGGTCTAGAAACAGTTAGATAGAGTAGGGATCCAATCATACATCTATACATGGTTTGGTCAACCTGTTTTCCTTGATCATCAGGTTCAACCTGTGTGGTTGGGCTCATGGGAGTGGAACATGATTTACAGTCTTTTAAAGAAAATTTGTTTAATAATTCTTTAACATATTTTGATTGATGTATAAAAGTTCCATTTGTTTGTTGTTTGATCTGCAGTCCTAAAAAGTACTGCAGATCTCCCATGGTACTCATCTCAAATTTTGAATGCATGAGTTTCTTAAATCATCACATAGTTTTGTGTTTGTTGAACAAAAAATGATATCATCAACATAAATTTAAATAAGTAGGATGTGATTTCCAACATGCTTTATGAAGAGAGTTTTATTAATGGAACCTCTTGTGAAGTGATTTTTCAGTAAAACGGTGGAAAGTGTGTCATACCAAGCTCTTGGAGCTTGTTTTAGCCCACATAGAGCCTTGTCCAGTTTGTACACCTAATTAGGATGAGAAGGATTCTCAAACCCAGGTGGTTGACAAATATACACTTCCTCTTTAATTTTTCCATATAGAAATGCGCTTTTAACATCCATTTAAAAACTTTTATTTTGTTGGAAATAGCATAAGCCAGAAATAACCTGATGGCTTCAAGCCTTGCTACTGGTGCAAAGGTTTCCTCATAATTAATGCCTATTGCTTGAGAGAAACCTTGTACCACCAGTCTTGCCTTGTTCTTTAAAATCACATCAGCTTCATCTTGTTTGTTCCTGAACATCGATCTTGTGCCAATTGGTCGCTTGTTAGGAGGCAAGGGACAAATTTGCCAAACCTGTTGCTTCTTGAATTGTAGCAACTCATCTTGCATAGCTTTCACCCAATTGTTATCTTTGAGGGCTTCTTGGTATTTCTTTGGTTCTAATTGAGAAATGAATGCAGTGTAGAAGCAGAAGCTGGAAAGCTGGTTTCTTGTAACTACCCCTGATGCAATATCACCCATAATTTGTTCCAAATAGTGATCTTTGTGTTCAATCAGTTGTTCTTGAACTATGGGATCTTGTGAAACTTCAAATAAACTTCTGATGTCAATAACTTTTGAATCAGGAGTTTGTGGAGTTTCTTCAGAAGTTTGAGGAATGTCTTTAGCAGTTTGAACTACTGAATCAGCAGTTGTGGTTTTTGGAGTTGATTTGCAGACTGTGTTTGGTGTCCATGAGGGTGGACAATCATCATGTGACAACCCGCAAATTTCGATCGATTTCCGACATGAAATTTTTATCTATTTATTTATTCGAGGTGATTATTTATTTATAAATAATTTTTATTATTAAGTTTCGGAAGTTAACAGGTTGTTTTAACAAAAGAAAACGTGATCGAATTTTAACGCGATTTAAAACGCGTGTTCTGAATGGACGCGTCAGACAACGAAAATATAAATATTTTTATTCGGTTTACTATTACTATTAATTTCGAGCAAAACCGACTAACTTTCGTTATTATTTAGTAAGCCTTAAATAAAACCGAAGCACGATACGTTTAGAACGGGTTCGATACGCGGTAATAACCCACCTAACCTAACCCTAACTATAAAAGATCTCATTCTCTTATCTTCTTCTTCTTCATTTGGCAGCCACAAACCCCTCTCTCTCTCTAACCCGTCACTCTCTCTCTCTCTACCCTCCCTCTCATCTCCCTCGCAGCTCTCTCTCTCTCTCTCTGGTAATGAGCCGGCCGGCCACCACCCAGCTCATGGTGGTGGCGGCGCACAATATTAGGACCCGAAAGGGATCAGGGGCGGCGGAGGGTGGTTGTTTGGTTCCAGATGGAGGCGACGCTCGTGGGTGTGTTTTGGTCCGGGTCTTTGGGTTTTAACTCGGGTCATGTGGTGAAGGGTTTGATGGGTGCAGGTTCGTGGAGATTCTCGGCTGATGGTGGAGGTTTAAGGTGGTTCGTGGGTGTTGAAGGGTGTGGTTGGCTACGATTGTTCCAGATCTGACAAGCTCGAGGGTCCAGGTCAGGTTTCTGGTCCGATTTGGGTCTGGGTTCATGGCTGTGGTAATGGCTTTGAAGGTAGACGGTGATGTTGGCGTTGGTGGTGGCTGATGGCGGCCATGGTTATGGTTGTTGGTTTGTTTGGTCCGGTTATGGGTTATTTTGATCTCCGGTCACAGATTACAAGCGCATTTTTTTGTCACACCCCGTCTAGGTGGAAACACGGGAATGCGACTTCAAAAGGTTTTTAGGCACAATGTTTGCAGCACATAAGATAAGCTAGAATTGATACCAAACATTTCAAATTGTTTTACAAAACAAGAAATTAAATTGTCTTAATAGGCAACCCATCATGAAAACACATAAATTGTTCAAATGTTTAAAGACATGACCCGCAAAAGCTGGTACTACATGATGCTAGCTCAAACCGGTTTGTCAAGTCCCGAGTGTCCATGAAATCAATTACCTGAAAAATTTGCGTAAAAGACTTGTCAACATAAAGTTGGTTAGTTCGCAGGTTTATATATACGTAAAGTAAAGTTAGTGAAATTCGTGTGTGACCAATCAATGCTAGCTAAGCCAATGATTGTTGTGCTAACCATGACTCCCATAACCAAACCTCTAAACTGTTGTGGCTCACGCATTGTACAATAAAGACAATGTATGAATCGTAGAAAACTAGCACTCTTTTGTATATGATAGGTTAGAATGACTAACCAAGAGTGGGGGTGTCAACCCAATAGATCTATTTATCTGTTCTGTGGCTAACTGTAAGCTAATGGTTATAGTGTAATGTATGTACGAGGACTGCTAAGCTCATGAATCGTTTGTATCATGTTTCACATGGTAGTCATGACAGAATTCACTCTAAACGAAATTTAACTTGAAATATGTAACATGTTTTTCCCCCGAAAGTATGAAAACTATAAAAAGGGGTCGTGAAACTCACTTGGTGTCTGTGTGAGTGGTCTAGCAAATGCAATAGCCCGAATGACTATACACCGAACAAAAGTGCCCTAAAATGTTAAGGACAACTTATGTGGGATCTATCTATACTATATTAATAAGCATATAGGAAGGGCAGGAATGGTCATTTGTCACTGTACAAGCCTCAAAAGCATATTGTACAATGGTTCAAAGCATAAAGTTCTTAAACTTTTAAAGGGTCCAAGTTGTAATGCATTATGTACAAGTCTGTTATGCCACCAAACAAAACACACGGGATATAATCATATTAGGGTTTATAGACATCATGCGCCGCTTCTCTCTGTCTTCCTTCTCTGGTGATTCCTTTTTCTATTCAAATATCGATTTCACCTAAATTTCACCTTTATTTCACATCTGGCGATGAGATGGTATGTGTTGTCAACAAGATTTGTGTATGTAGATTGTGATTTCACCTAAAAATTTCACCTTTATTCTCATATTCTCAAGCAGATTGGTACGAGTTCCTAAATGTAGATTGTGACTCTGATGTTTTTGTTTGTTCTAAACTTTCAGATCTAGGGTTTTACCAACTATAGTTCTTGATTGTTCATCTCACCGGATCTCGACTAGCATTTTCAGATCTGAAAAATCCCTTTATCCACAAAACCACATCATCTTCTTTATCGTGATTTTAGATATCGATATGTCATTTTATTTGAAGTTTGTTCGTTTTTGCAGGTGTTGGGTATGGGTCAATGTAAGTTTTTGATGATATGGGTGGAAGTTAAAGACACTGCTTTGGTCGCTCGAGAAGTTACTACTCACTTTCAGGTTTGTTGAATCAAAGTTTGGGTTGAAACTATTATTACCTTCTTCAACGTTCAAACAACAAAACATCCATTTATTATCTGACTCTAATTGTATAATAAACTATCTTTTCTCTCTATTATTTTTGTAACCAAGGGTTATAAAGCTAGATTGTACTGTGCTTGAAGTTGCAGATGTGCTTCCAATCAGATTAGGGTTCAGGTGAACTTGCTGCTACTGAAGAGAATAAAGATGATGTTATGCTATTTTGATGCAATAAATTTTCTAATTTACAAATTATTGAAAAATATGCAAGTCTTAATTTGATATTCACTCTGTTTGAATCGTTTGAGTGAATCGTTCACATTTTTTATTTTAATGTTCATAGTATTATGTTGCATGTATGCTAATAAGATAAGCAGAATATGAAGTTCTACATGGATTCCTAATTTTTTTCACCCTTAGTTCAGGTCTTTGTTTGTGTTGCACGGCCCCACACATCAATAGTAGAATCAGTTGTTGAAAACGGGTTTCAACCTGGACTTTATCCAGCAAAGGTAAAAATACCAACTTGCTTCTATTGTTTTCATTTTTTATTTCAATACTACAGAAATGATTTCAATAAAGGTAGCGATTACCCATTCGACTTGTTTACATTCTACAGAAATGGTTTCTAAATGGGATTAAGGGGACCAATACATGGTAAGTGTATTTAACATTAAGTTACATGCATGAAAGTAAGAGGTGGCAAAACAGGCGGGTTCGTAACTGATCAATCTTGAAAATTTGGTGGAGGTCGTAATTCAAGGGTCATTGACCCGTTTGACAACAGTTTTTTTTTCTCCACAAACTTTAGAAATAACTAACATGTAAACAATATTATTACAATGATTGTCCTGTTTGACCTATTTAACCCGTATGGTCCAATTATTGAACATAAAGTGGCTTTGGACAGGTTTGCATCAGAGATTCAGAATGGAAGCCCATTAAACAGGAAGAGATTGATTTAGAAGTGGTGAAAGTGTCATATGGTAAGTGTTATTTTTTGTATATTCGATGTTATAATTCTACGCGATGAGTTCTTTTTTATATGGATAAATTTCTCATCAATGGGCAGGGTTTTCTACTATTTTGGTTAGATTATTTTTTGTTGAAAAATTTTATCATTAATGGAATATATTAAAACAATCAAGTTCAGTGATCGTAGTTTGAGCATCACATCATTTACAGTACCCTTATGTGATGAGTTATTTTTTTACTTAGCGACATTTGATAATTGAAGTTAAAAGTAATTTTGGCAAGATTATTTTCAGATAGGTGTAAGTTATGGGGTGTTGGTGATTTGAAAAGACCATAGTGTTGTTGAGTTTATGGACCTAAAACCTGTGGCGAACGCTATTCCGGTGGACCGTGACCGGTGTTTACTCTTTTAGTGTTTATTCAGATTCAATTTGAGATTTTTTTAGAGTATGACGCTTCTGTAACTCTCACCTATGTTAAAATCACATAGTAATCTAATAACATGTCTCAACATAGGAATGTGTAATCTAATGTTTTAAGTTTGTTTAGTGTTTTTTTTTTTTTCATTCATAGGGACATGCGCACCCGCACACACTAAATCAACTCTGTTTTCACAACTCCTTTTTGTGTATACTTAAATTTGTTGGATGGGTCAACGAGGTTGAGGGTGTTCCATATTAAACCTCCTATACTGGTTGGTCAAATATTTTACTATTGGTTATATGGCATTCAGTCTATTACAATATACGTCATTTGTCTCTTTATTTCATTCGGTCTATTACATTAAACGTCATTTGTCTCTTTTATTTGCCTTGTTGCCAGTTCTGGGTGACAACAGTGGGATTTTCAGGTTCAAAACGGGTTGTTTGAAAAAATAAACATTTTTGGTTCGGGTGAGACCGGGTTTCCGCCAAATTAGGTACGCGTCGAAACCGTCTTTTTCTAAAAAGTGGTCAATTTGTTTATGTTACCTGTGTTGTGTTTCATCTTACTTGATAATATATTATTTAAGCTGATTTTTTTTTTTGTGTATTTTCACATATTTGTTTAATGATTTATAATGTCCATCTCAATGACCTCGAGTTATATGCATACACGCCCAAAATTCTTTCACTCGAATGCTACTTATCACAAATTTTATAATGATGGTATGCCTAACTTAATTTCATATTTGTTCGTTTTTTTGAAAGTTTTTACATGTTCAATAAAATTCTGTTCATTTGCATCTGCTGCCATAGCTACAAAAGATGGAGCTATGACTGTAATTAATAAGGCTACAAGAGCACCAAGCTTATCTCCAGCTAGCCCAGAACCTAAAATGACAACATCAAGCAAAAAAAGACAATTCCAACCAGCAAATTAGCAAGTAAGATTAAATAACTTAATTTCATATTTGTTCGATTTTAGAGCTCGATCATGACGAGAATCTTATGTACTGCTTCATGTAACTGCAAATTAGCAAGTAAGATTAAATAAACCAAGATGTACATCTTGGTTTATATGATTTTGATCAGATAACTATTATGACTTGCTAAAAAGGTATAAAAAATTAATATATATACTTTCGTTCTAAAAAAATAATATCTACATTGATTATATGATTTTGATCGGATAACTATTATGACTTTATTAACCAAGTTAAAATATATACTTTAATATAAAATCCAAACTGAAGTTAATATTTATAGTTGATTTGCGTTGCATTGATTCCTTTATTTTTTGTTTCTAAAATTATTCTTAGGTGCTAAAAATCTTAAAGAAATTTGAACAAAAGAAGTTTTATGAAAGTTTCATGTTAAGCAAATGTTACAGAGTACACATATTTTGGTGAAATCTGGGAAAAAAACCATTCTAAACCGGTTTACTTTTAACATAAACTGCAAAAATATGCCTTTTTAGTAAGTCAAACCTGTTTTTTGTTGAGTCATGTGTACTTTGGTTTTAAATTCCAGTCAAAACATCTGTTTTGGTAAGTAATCAGAGCTATTTTCTGAATCATACACACTTTATCTGAATCATACTATTTTATGGTGAGTGACATTGTCATTAGGTTTACTTCTACACATGATTATACGAGTCTGATTATTCATGTCTTCCAAAAATCACATCACATAAAAATATCATATGTATTCTTTATTTTAAGGGTAGTTTGGATATGCAGGTAAAAGTAACCTAAAAGTAAAAAGATGCATTTTTATTTATGAATTTAGACTTTTAACATCTGTCGATTCACAGCTCAAAAAGTACTAACCCATTCAAATTCTTTTGATATTTGCATGAAAACTTGTATACAACTTTTGATATTTCGAATTCAAATACTTACCATTTCAATATAACCAGCTTTTACAGATGAGAACAGCGACAGTACAGCATACATTGTGCATAGTGATGGTAAAGCATGTTTTGGAAGTCTGCTTGTATCCACATCTTTAATATCAGAGCCCTACAACTACTATATCCTACAACAGTCAACATCATCCATGTGACACTAATATCCTTCATGCTATAAATTTTCATGAAAGCTTTACACCACTCAACAAACACTCTACATCAGAGTTTAGGTTTCTTATAATTTAGTTGTTTAATATTGAAGTCAACATTAATGATTTGCGTTTTGATTTTTGTTTCCTTTGTATTGAACTAATATGTTTAATTTTTTTTAAAGTTTATATGTATTTATGATGTGTTATCATTTTTTTTTCATAGTAAAAACTTAGTTATAGGTGCATTTTCACTTATGAAATACTTGGTTTTAGTTGAATTATATATTTTTTATTTTATCATATTGTACATTTAAATAGTCTGTATTTGTGTTACGCCAAGTTATCATCACCATGGTTGACCTTTCTGTTGAAATCATCGTGTTTGTGATATTAACGAGGGTGCCACCAAAGGTTGTAGGTCGTTCTATGAATGTATGTAGGGACTAGGGGATGGTATGCCTTCATGTCAACACAATACTTCAAAAGGGTACATTGTTCTCGCTCATTAATTTCATCTAATCAGAGAGCTCTCTTACTTGACGACATAACTTGCTCTGTTCATCAAATAAAATTTTAGTTCAATGATTATGGACATAACCACTATCTGTTCATCAAATAAAATTTTAGTTCAATGATTATGGACCAACCACTATCGTTTCTTTTCCATTCAATCACCAATTTGATAATGTCTTTCACATTTGAATGGATTATTGTGTGTTTGCTTGAATCATACATTTGAGTTGTTTCTTTGGAATCCAATCACTACTGCTTTCAAGCGTTTGTCAACACCTGATTCTCATGGATTATATGAAGATAATCTTGATGTCGTTGGTCTGTACATTGACGATCATGATGATTACAAGGTCTTGCATGTTAAGCGTAGGTGTGATGATGTCTATTAAGTGTCATGTACTGATCTTGTAATGGTGATTTTCGAATTTCTACATTTATGTAACTCTCTTTTGTTTAATTTTTAAGGTATTTATCACTTTACAATGACTAACGGACAACCAAAAGATAGTAATGATGCTTCAACCTCAAGTGCATCTACGAAAGCTGAATAACGAAAGAGTATAATAGAAGATATTATGATTCACGGAAATAGAATAACAAAGTATCAAAATTTGGGAGTGGCGATGTCTCCCAAAGAGCTTCATTAATATACTTAGTGAAAGATAGATCAACAGAACGGACACCGCTAGGAAGCCTACAAAATAATAGTAGTCAAATAACACGAATGTCAAAGGAGAATGCGTCAGGTAGCTCTGTCGGAAAAAAATAGTACAATAAAGGATGTCCTGGTACAAGAAAAGAGAATGGAAAACATATTTCAAATGATATTAAAATTACACAAACTCCGACCGATGATTCCACACATACAAGCACATTCTCCACTATAATTGATGAAGTCATGCCTGATAGATCACGAGGTTTGTATTTATTTAACAATGTATTTTTTATTGAACTTGACATCTTTTACAACCTACATTACTTAATACAATAAATTATTAGGTAGTCGAATTCGACCACGTACACTATTACCTAAATTTTGTGAAGTTATTGAGCAACCTTCCATCCAAGATGAGAGTGTAGAAATTTATCCCTACAATTTTGTTTACGATGGTATACCTAGAGACCATCGTGTTTTAAAAGAATGGAGTGCATGTCGTTATTTTGGAGCAAAACTATTTAGATTTGAATTTAATACTCGGTTTTGATAAAACACATGTAAGCAACTAACATTGGTTTTAGTGTCGACACATGCTTAAATAGAGGAGAAGATACAAGAAAGTCATTAGCCAGTGGTTGTATTGGTCAAACAGGAAGAGATATAAGAAACTCCCAGTATTATATCTGATGAAGAATGGTGGTCGGACCATGTTGATGAGGTAATTGAGATGTGTAAGATTTATGAAAAAAATCTCATCACAATGCAAGAAGTTGACACGTGGATTGTTATTTGTAATGTTCTATGTTGATGAATTATTAATTTCTTATTCATGTGTTTGCTTTTGTTTAGATTAATATGTTTATGACAGATATGTAACCAAACTCTAAAAGGCTCATGACATAGATAGACCAAACCAATGCTACGAATAAAAAACTTATAGAAGTACAATATAATATATCACGAGAGAATTGAAAAATTAACAAATAACGAGTAACACATTGTAAATTACCGTCGCCGTCGCAACGCGCGGGTTCCCTACTAGTATTTGACAGTTCTTATGAACAATTTATATTTCAAAGTAAATGTGCAGCGGAATAAAAGTAAGTGTTCTAAGTTAATAGTTCACTTTATGATTCAGTAAATGCTTCCCCTCAAATGGACAAACTAAAATAGCACAAGTGTATATGAGAAACAAAATAGTAAATGATATAACAGTTGTGAATGCTTAAATTGTTTTCATATATTAAAGTGGAAGTCTGTATATAATAGTGAGTGTGAACACATCTATTTATACACAAAAGCAAACGTACATAGAAAGTATAAAACTAATAGTATAATACTACATGTGACAATAGTCAACAAACCAGGTCAACATCCGTACATAATTCACTTGCTGCCTTATTATATACGCATATTTAGACAGTTTAAGTACACTATACCCCCCAAGCCTAGTGAGGCCAGAGTTAATCAGAAAACTCAATATGGTACACTTGTTTAGTCATACAACACCCGAACAAATCACCAAAACCAACATTACATGAGGTTATTATGTTTTAACACATGATGGCTCACTTTTAACACATGTATATGAATACAAGAATCAGTATGGGATATCACTTAACAAACACATGATAACAATGAAACAAAATACATGTTAATGTCATCATCAAGAGGCACAAAATTTGATCGACTCTCACCATTTCTAGACCGGATGATATTCCTATATCAAAGGGTACCAAAGGTTATTTAATGGGCACAATGTACAATCACAATACCATTAACATAAATGGGCCGATTAACTAAGTCTTGAATTATAGCCAAGCCATTTATCTTGGAACTACACAAGCTATACTCAAATGTATGCATATACACACATACACACGACACCAAACAAACAAGCAAACATAGGATAAGACATTCCTACTAACCTTGATACCTTTTCCTTTCTTTTTGGATTTCGGCCAAAGCCTTGCACACAAGCAACCTCACACATGCTTTTGGTATCATCAAGTAAGCAAGACATTATCTTACACCAAGTTCTTTTGGAACAAGACAAACCTTAATTAGAAAAACTCCACCTTTTGTCTCTTTTTCGGCCAAAACACAAAGCTCAAGGCCACACATATCTTTCAAAGCATGTTTGTCACAAACTTAAACCAAAATAGCAACCACATACAAGCTTCTCAACCTCCCTAGGTCAACTCCTTACCTTTCTTAACATAACCAATCAAAGCATGAGGAATGTAGGAACTATCACCATCACCATGTGCCTATAACATCAAGCTTCTACTATCCAATCCCTTCCCACATACTCGGCCGCCTACCTCCCTATATGTATGCATGATAGTGATAGAACAAAGAACCTAGGAATTTCACAAGAAGACAATCGGCCAAGGTGACTAGGGGGTGAGTAACTTACACACATACAGATAACACTAGATCACACTTATGCATTCTATAAGAAGTCAACCTTTTCTCTTATGGATTGCCACCCCTATATCGACACATGGCCCTTGTTTCTCCCACCCACTTGCACGAGTACAACCAAGAAAAGACAAGGAGATCTTTGTCTCATGAAAGGTCACTATGAACTCATGACACCAAGGTTTACATCTAAATGGAAATAGTAGGCTTTCACCATTGTCTTACAAGAGGAGGTTTGCCACAAATATCATCCCTAGCCCCATGCATTCGGCCAAACTATAAGCATGAATGAGTTCATTGACACCTAGAGACCTTACATGGATTAGGAAACTAACCTCTAACTAGCTATAGCAAAGCAATGTCAACTTACCTTAGAATTTGCCTATATAAAGAACTCTTAGAGCATCCAAACAACTTGCACAAGCAATTCACAAACTCTCACCACTACACTCACATAACTCGGCTCTAGGGAAGCCATAGCCGAAGAGAAGCAAGCTCGAAGGAAGGATCAAGGACCAAGCACCCAACTAACCTCACATCACTTCAAGTAGGTAAGATCTTTAGCCCTTCTATTCTTTTAAACACCACCCCCATTCGGTCCTAAAACTCTACACCCAACCATAGATCCTTAGTCATTAATCGGCACACACACACATTCACTAAGCACAAGCATGATCACTATATAATGGTTCGATGTTACACTAAGTCTATTAACCAAATTCATTTAACAACTAGAGATAATCGGCTCTACCTAAGCATTTGTCATCTAAATAATGTCTTGAGGCAAAGTCATGGTATAATAAAACATGTTATAAATCGGTTTTATAGGCAAACTAGTGTTAAGACACTTGTGAAACTAAAAGCTTCCTTTTTGGTATAGAAACAATCGAGTTACACTTAAAACAAACCCGAGTAGATTTCAAAACATCCATTATTCTTTTACAAACATGGATCGGCCTAGTGGAAATCCCTAAAGGATCGATCATGAGGCCCATGTTATGAAATAATTTCGGCTATCATTCCTTGACATGTGTTAGAATAGACCGAAACATGTGTTAACTCTATATTGACTTTCTAAAGGTTATAAATGCATGACAAACTACTTATTTCCTAAAAACCAACCGCATATGCTAAAATGGTACCAAATTACGGCCCATGACGAGATATGGGACCCATTTTAGTTCACCATGGATACTACCTATCAAAACACCAAAGTTTTGGAACCATATATTTATTAGAACATTAACAAGCATCCCGTGCACGAAGACACACTAAACTCAACAATCCACAAGTATCGGGTGAACAATTTGTATGATAAACAACCTCCGGATGACTTACCATGTCCATAATGATCATAAGGTATCATTTGACAGGACGGTGACCATCTACAAGCCCACTAGACCCCTTACATCATCATCAGGTGAGTTTTTCATGGCCCCATTTTACTACTTTTCATTTTGGGGGAAATACATGCATCAATACTTGTGTCATTTTCAAGTGTGTGTACATTCTATCATGACTGCCATGTAGAACATGAGACATTTTGGTTCATGAGCTCACTAGTCCTCATACAACGTTTACTGTAACCATTAGCTAAACATCTAGCCATGGAACACTTTAATAGATCTATTGGGTTGACACCCCCACTCTTGGTTAGTTGCTCTAACCGGTCACATACAAAAGAGTGTTAGTATTCTACAATACATACATTGTCTTTGGTGTACAATGCGCGAGGCACAATAGTCAAGAGGTTTGGTTACAGGACTCATGGTTTGCACAGTGATCATTTACCTAGCTAGCTTATGATTGGTCATACACGAATTACACGTTGGTTTTACACATTACAAACAAAACCCATGAACTCACCAACATTATTGTTGACAAAACTCGTTATGCATGTGTTTCAGGTAACTAGATGGAGGGCCACAGGGATTTGAGGGAAGGGTTCGAGCAAGCACTGCGTGGTACCACTATGATGGTTTTACCTTGTCGTTCTATTGTTATTTAGTTACGAGAGTAATAGACCAGTATTCACTTTTGTGACGCCATGGTGACGTTTTTAAATAATTAATGACAATATCCATCTTACACGGTCGTACTATTTGAATAAAATTGTGTGTTGCTTGAACCTTGTGCTTGAAAACTTTTCGGTCGTCGCATCTCCGTGTTTCCGCCTTGGCGGGGTGTGACATTACAAAAGGCTGTAGTATTGCAACTTGCAACAAAAATATCTATAAAGTAAAAAGAAACTAATATAATAACAAATTACTGAAGTAGAAAGGCGGTGGGAAGGCTATATGGAAACTACTGAAGAATAAACAACTTCTGATGAGTAAATAATAAAAGTTGTTCTTCAGATGTTTGTCAGCACATCTTCAGGACTTTATTCTTCAATACTTTCATTCAGCTTCTTTCTTCGGTACTTTCTACTTCAAACCTTTAGTACTATGTCATCTAACCAAATGCAGAGAGGATATTAGACTAAGGTTAAAATGCTTATCAATCCTCTTTGACCCAACAATCTTCGCCTGGATTAATGAAGCCAAAACCTTATCTATGCTTTATTTGGATCCTCTTTCCCTTCTTCTATCAAGGATCTTAATTTCTTTCACCATTGAATCTTTAATATCCTTGATCTGTATTCTTGTAAGGAGCGGTCCATGCTCTGGTTCAAGTTGTTGGAGTGCAAGTAAATCTTCTGTTGATAGGTTCAGCAGTTCTTCTTTATGTTTAAAGGCTTTACTTGTACCATCTTCTCTTTCAAATTTAATGAACTTAGAGTTATGAGTGAAGGACCATTTAACAGTCTTGGCTTGAGAAGTGTTGAAATATCCTTTATAGGGTACTATGCTCTTCTTGCCGGTTAAAAATAGTCCTGATTGTGGTTGATCTTCTATTTTAGAGATGATCAGGCTGGATCTTATGATGTGTTCAACTTTGCAATACCAGGGTCTTCACTTGGTATGGGTATATGATGCTCAGTGATTACCTTGGTCTGTTTTGGATCAACGATGGTTTGTTTTAGCTAATAGGCATATATGGTTGGATCCCTATCTTGTATGATCAGTGGCTTTTCTTCAAAAGAGAAGTCTTCGTAAACTATGGTGTTACCTTCTAAGAGTATCATTTTGAATTTAGTATTGAGTTGTTTCTCTGCTTGCTTAGGTTTCTTGGCAGCTGGCTTGGATGATGGTTTCTTTGCAGCTTTAGAAGTTTTAGAAACTTCTGATGTGTTGCATTTTTCTGGTTTTGTTTCTGCAATGTTTTGAAGTTTTTGTAGGTCTCATGGAGATCAATATCATTCAATTTTGAGAGTTGAGCCTTTGTGCCATAGTCATTTGCTACCAACTCTTCAACAATCTAAGCTCTCTTCAATTTCTTTTCCTTCTCACTACTTTGCCTGCCTTGAATAAGATTCACCCTGTATTCAGGTTCTTCTATTGAGAGATCTCTAAGAGAATACTTCCTGGCTTTGCTGTTTTTGACAATCCAATTTATCAATTATTGTATTTTGTCTTCTTCAGCTATTTGTATTTGTTATTCAGCAAGTCTTTCTTGTTTATCTAGTTCTTAGAGCTCATTCTCATATTCCTTGAGTTTTTCTTCATACCTTAAATGTTCATTTTCTTCTATCTTGCTCCATATCTCAGTTTCTTTTGCCTTTCCTTGATTTCCAAGAGTCTCCTTTCCATTTCTTTAGAGTTAAATGCAAGAGGTTGAGGATTGAGAAATGGTGTTTTTATGGGCATAAGAGTTTGAGTTGTGATTGGTTGATTTGTTGTTTGAGCAATGGGTTCAGTAGAAGGTCGATAGAGGGTTTGAGTTGCAACTACTGAAGTGTTCGTTTCAGTACCAACTACTGAAGGATTATCTTTAGTTGTTTGTTTATCTTCAGCAGTTGTGTCTTTGTCAATGGAAGATTTTTCAGCGTGCATTCTTAGGTGCCTTTCTTGTCTTTCTTGATAATCATGCCTCTCTTTCAAGGAAATTTCTAATTTTGTCTTCACACTTTGTTTTCTAGCCTCCTTCTGCATTTGAGCTTCTCTGGCCTTTTTGGATTCTTCAAGGGAAATTTTTTGTGGTGCTTTGTTTTTCTCCCCCTTTTGGCTTCATCAGCTTCTGGTAACCAAGGAGCCGGAGGAGCTACACCAAACAAGTGTTCTAGCTATCTTCTATTATCTTCAATTCGTCTTGACAGCTCTCTATTTCTTATCTCCAAAGAATTATTTATCATCTCCAACTGTGTAGCATTCTTCAATTCCATGGTAGTTGTAAGTGTTTGGAGATGGGATGATATGAGATTGTGGATCATCTGGTATAATGGACCATCTGGGCTGCATAGTTGGTTTAGGTCTATGCTTGTTGCACCAGAAGATGATTTTGTAGGCTTTTGTGATTTTGGAAGGGGTATTTTTGGGTGATCCCTATCAATAAAGATTGGGGATGCCACTTTTGGGGAAGTAGGGTTTAAGTGGACTTTAACCTGATCATCTATGGCTAACTTGTTGACTTCAGAGACATCTGATTCAGGACATTCACAAGTCTTAGCCGTCAATTCCTTGAAAAATGAATCATCATCCAAATGAATGGAATCATCCGAATCCCTGATTATATCATCAGTTTTATCAAGAGCTAGGCATAACCTAGTAGTCTCATGTACCCCTTTTTATTGGTTTTCGAGATTTCCTGCCTCAGGCACAAGGCCTTCATCAGCAGTTGCCAAAAATGAGATCTTATTGATTCACTACTAACCTCAGATCCACCAAGGGGTGGTAAAAGAGTATTAGTAGCCTCATTTGTACCTAATGTCTCAAAAATTGGGCTAAAAGGCCTTGGTTCCTCCTCATCTATTGAGTTAGGATTGACGATATCATCATCAATGGCCATATCAAAAGTTTGTTCCCCTGTTTGATGTGGTGATTGGTTAATGCCACTTTGTAACATCCGACCCCTCTCACCACCAATATTGTCTGCTTTGCCCCGATGGGTTACCCATCCAGAGCTCACGGATTTGATTTTGGTTGCCTCAGTTGAGACTTCCCAGGAGGTCGCCCATCCTGATACTGCTCTCACCTAAGCACGCTTAACTGTGGAGTTATCCTCTCATCCACTAACATTAAGCCCCAAAACACGTTGGTGATTTAAGAGGCATTGGATTACATATGAACCAAGGATCTCTCCTGGACAAAGTGCGACTGCTGTGTTAGAATTCTCTATCGTCGGTGGCACATATCCCTTCACAATCATTTGCCACGCCTCACCACCATCTAATCCTAGCCCTTCAAGATGAATTTTAAACCTCTTTTACCATGAATCGTATTCAAGCATGTCCAACATCTTTGGTGGCCTATTCCCATTTCCCGTAGACAAATCGTTCACCAAAGTTTTAATAGCTTTAGTAGTTTGACTCTGTACTGCTGCAGCTGCTGCTACTCCTCAATAGTCTGGAATTTATTGTGGAGGAGGTCTAACAGCGGGTTGAGTTGGCCCTGACACACCCAATAGTTTGGAATTTGTTGTGGTTGTGTACTGTTACCCCTTTTAGCTACAACCGCCCATGGATTAACTGGTGTTTGTTGTGGTTGGGTCAAAATAGGTCTAGGGTTCATCGGTAATCCCCAAATGTTGTCCATAACGTGTACAATCTCAACACTTAGAAAATTTTTAAAATTTGTCAGGGAAACAATTGGGTCGACCTAACGGGAGGTCGAAGGAGCAAGAATCGACTTTTTCAACCCAAGAAATCAACTCGAATGAATATAAATCAATCTGATTCGACCTCTAAGTGAGTCATTCAACCTAACGACAACCCAAATGAAGATGAACACACTAGAAAGAGTGTAACACTGATAGGTTCGACCTCAAAACACATTGAATGAACTCACAAACAATAGATTCGGCCTAAAGTCAGTTGATTCGACCTCAAACACACCTTAATTTGACCTGACCCATCTGGAAACTCATTTTCTTCAAAAAATCGATGATTTTGATCTGATTTTCTCAAAAGTTGTTGAATTTAAAGGCAAATCGTTAGGTTTTGATTCGGATTTATTGTAGATCAAGTTTTGTGAAAGAATTTTTGATTTTATTCGTAAAAACTATTCCGAATCAATCAAAACCCATTAAAGTTCATGCAAAACAGCAATAATGTTTATGTTTTTGATGAAAAAATCTGCACAATTTTATCAATTTGAAGTCGTGTGATTGAGCTATGGCTCTACTACCACTTTGTAGGATCGATTTATCACAAAAACATAAAAAGATCACACGATTATGAGCAAATCAGGTGCGGAAACCCTAATTCGCATGCAAAATGATATTAATCGTAATCAGAACACCTAAAGATCCATTTTCAAGTTGTTATTCATTAATATTAGCTTGATAATCATTACAATATTGAATACTATGAAAAACATAAGTTTCCATAAGTTTCCTAAACACACACTCAAAACACACAAACTTAATAACCAACCGTTAACTATAATAACCAACTTAACATATATATAGGCATCCACATTCGACCTTTTAGAAGGTCGAATGGACCCTTTGACCCTTCGCTATCTTGAACGAACAAACAATAAACAACCAAAAATCCATTCGACCCCTTCAAGTCTTCCTTCAAACCCCCGAGCGTGCGAATGAACATGTAAATTACCGAAAAACTTCGAATCTTCGACATTAATCACGTAATCGGAAAGCGACAGCTACAATACGTATCTACAAAAAGTGGTTCATGAGACTACTAGGTTAGGCCTAGGTCATGATATAACTGATGACTACATCATTGATGATGTCATTAGGGATTCAGATGATTCCATTGATTTGGATGATGTTTCAAAGTTCAAGGAAATGACGGCTGATTGTGAAGGTCCTGAATCCAATGTATCTGCACTCAAGGAGTTAGTCACAAAAGACTAGGTTAAGGACCACTTAAACCCTAATTCCCCAAAAGTGGCATCCCCAATGTTTACTGAGGATCACCCAAAAACACCCACTCCACAAACAAAATAGCCTACCCAACCATTTTCATCTGGTGCTACAAGCATAGACATTAACCAGCTCTGCAGCCCAGAGGGTCCCTTATACCAAATGGTACACCAACTCCTTTCATCTCATCTCCAAACATTCACAACTGCCATTGAACTAAAAAACAAAACCCAAATAGAGATGATTAACAATGCCTTAGACCATAAACTTGGAGAATTGTCAAGGAAACTTGAAGACAATAGAAGAAAACTCCAACATCTTTCTGATGTTGCCCTTACTTCTCCATGGTTTACAGAGATAGATGAAGCCAAAAAGGGGGATAAAGAGAAGGAACCTGAGAAGATTGACCTTGAACAATCTAAGAAAGCTCGTGAAGCTCAGAGACTCAATGAGGCCAACAAAAGATCTTAACAAAGCAAACAAGAAGAAGCCTTAAAAGAAAGACATCTATATCAAGAAAGGCAGGAAAGGCTCCTTAGAGAAACAGCTGAAAGGTCTTCCAAAGCCAAAGAACCAACTGCTGATGAGGTTTTTAAAAATGCAGAAGACAATCCTTCAGTAGTTTCTGCTGAGAAACACCCCTCAGTAGTTGCCACTCAGACTATAAAACAAGCATCTGCTTCAACCACAACTCCACGTATTCAAACTCAAACTGCCCCATCTAAACCTTCAGTAGTTTTGAACCCTGAACCAATTGCCTTCAGTTCAGAGGAATTGCAAAAGAACTTGAAGAAAGTAAAGAAAAAGGCAAAAGAAGATGAGTTATTGGAGAAGATAGATAAAAGGGAAAACCTGAGCTATGAAACAAAGCTGAAATTATGGGAAGAAAAGAGAAACGAACTAGAAAGAGCAGAAGAAGAACAAGTACTGATTGTTGAGAATGACAAAATACAACAATTGATGAACTACATTATCAAGAACAGCAAAGCCAAGAAACACTCTCTCAAGGGTCTCTCAACTGCTGAATAGGAACATGGAGCAAGACTCATCTTAGAAAGGCTAAATGTAGAGAAAGAGAAAAAGTTGAAGAGAACCCAGATGATAGAAGAATTGGCAGCCAATGTCTATGTCACAAAGGCTCAGCTATCAAAATGGAAATAAGTTGACTAGAATGAAACTTATAAAAGATTCAAAACATTGCAGAAGTCTAACCCAGAAAAATTTAAACCATCAAAAGTTTTTGAAACTTCTGATTCTGCAAGAAAGAAGCTTGCTGCCAAACAAAGAAGACATCAGGGGAACAATTTAAAACAGACTTCAAGATGGTTTTGATTGAAGGCAACACCATAGTTGAAGATGACTTCATGATTGAAGAAAAGCCCCTGATTACACAAGATAGGGATCCTGCAACATTTTCATATCAACTAAAGCAGACCATCACTGATCAAAAGCGGACTAAGGTAATAACTAAACACCACATTCCTATTTCTAGTGATATACCTAGTACTATACAAGTTGAACATAGAAAGAGATCCAACCTGATCATATCTGAAATAGAAGACCAATCAACATCAGGCCTATCTTCAAACCAACAAATAGTACCTTACAAGAAAGACCTTTTTCAAATCTAAGTCTCCAATTGCCAAATGGTACATTACCCATAAGTCCAACTCAATTGTCCTGGAAAGAGAAGACTGCTCCTCCAAAGTGCTACATCACAAGACGGAGCTGAACAAGTTATCAGATGATGATCTTCTCACTGTTCATTTCATGGAACCAGATCAAGGGCCAATTCTCACAGGCTAACAAGTCAATGAACTCAAGATCTCAATGAAAAAAGAAATTTGGAGAATTTTTTACTACAGAAGAAGAGGAACCTATAAATAAATTAGATAAGGTTTTGGCTACATCAAAAGTTGTTGTAGGTGACCTTGATGTTCTTCGTTTGACCTGCTAAACACAAGTATATCATCAAAATATACGACTATAAACCTTCCCAAGAACTGTTTCAAGACTTGATTCATTAAACGCATGAAAGTGCTTGGGGCGTTTGATAATCCAAAAGGCATTACAAGCCACTCATAAAGTCCCTCTTTCGTCTTGAAAGCTGTCTTCCACTTGTCTCCTTCATAAATTCGGATCTAATGATATCCACTTCTTAAATCCACCTTTGAAAAAATTGTTGCACCATGAAGCTCGTCCAACAAATCATTCAACCTCTAGATGGGAAAACGATATTTAATTGTTATTTTGTTAATGGCGCGACTGTCGCAACACATTCTCCACTCTCCATTCTTTTTAGGAACTAAAAGTGTCGTAACGGCATAAAGGCTAAGTGACTCGCGAATCAAACCCTTATCTATTAATCCTTCAATTTGTTTCCTGATTTCAGCAGCTTCTTGTGGATTGGTACGGTAAGCAGGCTTGTTGGGTAGTACGGCTCCCGGAATGAGGTCGATTTTGTGTTGAATGGTTCGTAAAGGTGGTAATCCAGACGGGATCTCTTCTGGGAATACATTGGAGTAGGCTGTGAGTAGGGGTTGTGCCAGTGGGTGTAGTTCAGAAGGTGGTACTTCTTTTGGTTCATCCATTCCCATTAAAAAGCTCCTTATAAGAAGCAAACTCATGTTGATCAGATTTGAGCAAAGTACTCAAGGGTAAAGTGGAAGTAGTGGATGTCCTATTGGGAGGAATCGGAGTTAAAGTAATTCTTTTCTCGCCCAAACTGAAAGAATACGTGTTTCTATACCCGTCATGGAGAACTCTATGATCGAATAACCAGGGTCTGCCCAATAATACGTGACAAGCATCCATGGGTATAACATCACACCAAAGTTTGTCTTCATAGACTCTGCCAATATTAAAAGATAATAGCACCCGATGAGATATGTGTATCCCTTTACCTTGATTAAGCCACTGGATCACATAAGGTTTAGGGTGTGGTTCTGTTGGAAGGTTAAGTTTGGAAACCAATGTCTGGGAGGCGACATTAGTACAGCTCCCCCCCGTCGATTATCAATGTGCAGACTTTGTTGTTGATAGTACAGTACACCTTGTGTGAAAAATGGCCTCCCGTTGCAACTTATCTCCATGCTCAGCTAAGTTACTTAATGTTCTCCATGCAACTAAACATTCTTCCTCATCTGGACCAACCAATTCCTCATCAGGAAATGAATCAGCTTTCGGTTCGGGTGTAGGATCAACATAAAGTGTTGCTTCGATATCTTCATAATCTGCCAAAGTAACAATTCGTTTATTTGGACATTCAGATGCTATGTGCCCTAGTCCGTGGCATCGGAAACATCTTCGAAGGACTATAAATGAAGAAGCTTGGGATTTGGATGTGGTATTAGGTTTAGGTGGTGTGACGGTTTTGGTCGAAGTTGCGGTTTTTGGAAAGGTGTGTGGAGTTTTTGTTTTGTTTCGGTGTTTTTGCTGTGTATCGACTTCGTGGGCTAAGGTTGTGAGTTCTTCTAGAGTGGAGTAAGGATACAACTCAATGACATGAGAAATTCGAGAATCCAGACCTCCTAAATAACGTACGAGCGTCTGCGGATCGTCTTCTGGGAGATCACATTTCATGATGAGATACTCAAACTCCCGTGAATATTCTTCAGCGGACCTACCTGCCTGTTTGAGCCCATTTAGTTGTGAAAAACTAGCTTGCACATAGTAACTGGGCATGAACTTTTGTTTCAATAATTTTTTCAACTTGAGCCAATCCTTGACTTTCCCATTACCCATTCGTTCTCGTTTAGTAGTTTTGTTGGCCCACCAGGTGGAAGCGTATTTTCTCAATTTTAAGGCAACAACTTTCACTTTGTTCTCTTCTGTCGTTTGTTTATAATCAAATACCCTCTCAACGGTCCGTAACCATTCAATGAATTCATCAGGGTCCAATCTGCCATCATACTCTGGAATATCCACCTTGATGTCATTCGTTAACCAGGAACCGAGTTCATGGTTTTGGTTTCCTGAACTCTTGGTCCGGCTCTGGTTGTCATCGCCTTTGAGATCATCCCTTGTTCTCCGACCTGATATGACTAGTTCGTCGAATTTTTCTTACATCTCCTTCACCAGTTGGCCCATCTCTAGCTTGTCGGCTTCATGAGCGTCAATAATCTTCTTCAACTCGGCAGTGCTCTGAGTATCCATTGAATTCAGAAAGCTGGAAGAATGAGAAACAATAAGACTCTATTGGTTGTGTATGAAGCAAATAACCTAAGCTCTTATACCAAATGAAATACAGAGACTTAAGAGATTTGAAATTGTATGGATAAAATAATACAACGGATAGTTTAGAGATACAGATAATCACCACCCTAACTATTCGTTGGGTGATTCTTAGATCAAACAAGATACAGAATACACCACTTGCCTGAACCAAGAAGTCCACAGACACCTTCCAACTTGCCAAAGCTGAAATAGTAGTGGAGATTTACCCCTTTCAAGATAAACCAAAATTAAAATAATTCACTCTAAATTTTCCATTGATGTTCATCGGATATTACATAGAGGAATCATAGAAAGCAACCCTCCACGTTGCTACAAATTAGGGAGAACATGGACCTACTCAAATAACTGCATAAAGTTCAAATAAATGAAAATAAAGTAGAACTAAAAAAAATGCTTGCATAATAAAAAGAAATTGCTAAATGAAATGTAAATAAAGTACGTGGGGGAATAAAAACTAGATAAGAAACTTCAGCCACTGATTGGGCCTCTAGCTAGGCTTGCACTTGGACTGACGAAACTAATCCAGGTAGTTGATGGCCCAATAGTTTGATGGAGCTCCATTTCTAGCCCAGTTTTGTCAACGGCTAGCAAATTTGATTCAGGAAGGGGTTGGCCATCAGATCGTCTCATATTTCTTTTTTTAATAGACTTTTTGTAGGTGGTTGAAGATTTTGCAAATGATAATGTGGTTTATTTAGAGTTAAGAATAACTCCTAAGGTATGTAAGTCATTTTCTTTATCTCCTTATCTAATTACATATCTTTAAACTTCTTTACTTAATCATCTACCCTTTGGATATAACAATATGGCATTTTGATAATCTTTTATTAATAGAGGTTTGTTAACATAACAATGAGCTTGTAGTGGTTAATGTCCATGAATTACTCCAAAACTGATTAAACCGAATCTGATAAAACCGAACATTATTCGGTTGGTTTTCAGATAAATTTACTATTGAAGAAATTGATTCACCCAATCTGGACCAAGTGGAACTAGCTTAAATAACCCAAACAACACCCCTACTTGTTTTTTCTTAACTTTATATTATATTTTTGTGACTTGGTTCAAAAAGTGGTTGTATTGTAAAAGTTATAGAAGTACCATAATGGTAACATTCAATTAAAAGTTTTTAATTTGTGCATTGGATGTATCCTAATTGTTACGCCCCACCTACGGTGTACGCATATAATGTATATATGTATGGCCCTCAGGGGGGCAAAAGTAAAGTTGCACTACTTTTAACGTTATTTTACTAATTTCGTGAAAATAACATTAAAAACGACGGACGGTTAATCATGCATCATGTGGTGGCGTTGATAGCCAAAAGACAAAGGGGTACATGCACCGATCGGGTTTGTCCCGATTGCTAAGTGTTCTGTGACTTATGTCCAAGGTTTGATACCAAACCACATCGAGCCGGGGGTCTCACTGGAAGCAGCCTCTCTATTCTTAGGGGTAGAGGTAAGGCTGTCTACATCTTACCCTCCTCAGACCCTACCTTAGCATTGCTATAGGTGGGATTACATGAGTATGATGATGATGATGATGATGATGTATCCTAATTTTGCTAAGCTAACCTCTTTTTGATTTTCTAGAGATAAATGATAAAACGGTACAAGTGGCAAGGAAAAAGGTGAAGATACACATGTTAAGCATTCTCGTTTGTATGTCATTCCCACAAAGACGTGCATATTTAGAAGTGGGGTTCAATATTTTTCCTCTAGGTATGGATAAGAGTAGGCATAGTACTATTTAGGTAGGTCACACATTGTATCCATGTATGTATGGAGATATTGAATCCTTTGGCTTTATTACACATTTATATAAAGGTGAAGATGTTTCATATTAAATTGTAGACATTAAAATTTTTGAACACCCAAAATCCCGCTACAACGCGCGGGCTGCCTACTAGTGTGTGTGTGCATCTATATATATGTACATATATATATATATGTACATATATATATATATATATTTGTATATATAATGAATATCTTCAAGTGTCTTAAAATTAAAATCATTCCTACTTTTAATACATAAAAAATCACTACGCATAATACTTGAAATAGACAATCAATAGGAGTGGAACACAAGGATGACAATCTATACCTTCACTCAAATTCCCATATACAAAGAGAATATTAACCCTTAATTTTCAAAATCCCATCCACCCTCCATCCATAACTACAGGCACAATTCATTTCAAAATTCAAACTATCTTTCCTCTTTACTATAATCTCTCTCTCTCTCTCTCTCTCTCAAATATAGATCACACCTAGAATACACACACAAACTCATAGACTCAAATGACCAACTCACTAACTCAAACTAACTTCAACCTATATATAGATAATTTCGTTAGACCTTACGTGGGTTCGAACCAACTGGTTCGACCCTACGTTATCACGAATCAAAACTGTAACCTTAGTATAATCTGGTATGACCCTTTTGGAATTGGTTTGACCTCACGAACTCCCGAACCAAACTTATAATCTACCAGAACTTCATATCTTCGTCTATATACTTTGTCGATCCGACTGCAACAGACACATATATATCATATGCACCTACAAACTCCCCCTTGTCTGTTTCTCGGATTCTTTGATCTTTATGTTCTCCATCACAAACTTCATCATTTTGTTCGCCATCTTTGTTTTTCCAGCTTCAAGTTGAATCGGACACTTCAGCTTCATGGCTTTTTTTCCAAACCTACTTGTAGTCGAAATATGAATGTACTTCAAATGCAAAGCAGAACTTCACCACAGCCTGAAACTTCCAAGCCTGCTCGATATCTAATGTATCAAAATCTATTGGATTGAAGTAAAGCCTCTCGATATCGTTCCTCGAACAGTTCACCAACCACATAGGGTCAAACACTCGAATCTTCTTACAAAGCTTCTTTTGTCTTCATTGTCCAATACAATCACTGCCTCACCAGCTCCCCAATCATAGTACCAGAATGGTAAGTTGTTGCTAATGTCGAGTGCCATTGGCATGAGGGGAATACGCTTCATACAAACTAGCGGCTTATACTTGAGCGTCATAAACGGCAGATTGTTCAAAGAATTGATCTTCTTATGAACTATACGCTTCGGATATTGAGGCTTGAATAGATCCCATTTTGTCTGACTTTCCCGAGTTATCTTGTCTGTATACCATTCAACAATACTCAACTTCGTAGCATCCATCAACTTGTGTCTGCATACGTCTCTCATAGCCCAGTACGGAAGTGTCTTAACGTCACGAAATCTGCTAAAATATATAATCTTATGCTCCCATTTAATACCAACACCTTTAAGCTATGGGAAATACTTTAAACTAATTGCCTGCCCTTGAATATCTTCTGATGATACCGATAAAAATCACCCTGAATAGCGGCAAGGGTCGATTATCATACTCTTCGCGCAACCTCTTCAAATAGTTCTACAAAGCATCCGACTTTCTATCAGCATCAACCTTTTCTTCTTTAGTAACTACTTCATCAATGACTGCTTTGCCTTTCTTTTCATCTACAGATTCAGCTTCTTTCAGGATTTCAGCATCAATCACAGGAATACTAGTGTTATCCTTCGTATTATAATACTCAGGATATTCCTCGTGTGATATATCCTCTATCTCAACCTCATCAAAATCATTCTTAAAAGTATCATCAGCATGCTTCTCAAGCTTAATAATCAGAATGTTTGGAATCTCATTCTTTTCCATCAATTCCTCTAAAGTCATTCCTGATTGCTATGCGACACCTTCTAGAATTTCCTTTGCTACTTCAGCAGTCACCTCTCCATATTCCAATTCTGGATTTGCTATGTACTCTAAAAAATACTTCATATCATTGTTATCAAAAATGTCACTGAATCTACCTGTGAGACGTAATGACACATAGCCTTTCTTTATCATCCTTCTCAATCTTTCTCTATCTTCTTCAGACATCTGCGTATCGTCTTTCAAACTTGACTTGCCAAACTTATACTCTTCTTTCTTGTGTCGCCTCTCATACGAATAATCTTCAATATTATCATTTGAATCTCCAGAACTAGCAAAACCCTCAGCATCTTTGTTCTGATCATCATGTCCATCATCACCATCATTATCATCATTGTCATCGTTAGTACCGCTATAATGAACCTTTTCCACATCATCTTCTGTAGAGGATGAATTTGACAACTAAAACAGGATTATATGATCATACAAGTTGCTAAACCAGGTGCGGAAACCCTAGCTTAGAACAAACTGATATAAACTCAATCAAAACACAATCAAGATCATTTTAAAGGCTTTTCATAGATTAACTTGTTCAAATAAACGTTTACAGACTCAATACAGTTAATCTAGAACTCAAGCTATCACTCTCAAACCTCTCAGGAACACACACACTAAACACACACTCTGAATGACTCGTTTTGGGCTCTCTGCTCTCAAAAACTCACAAAACCTATTTATAGGCTCTGCACGTTCGCCCAGTTGGAATGGTCGAATGTGGAATATTTTCCACATTCGCCCCTTTGTGTTGGTCGAATGTGGAATCTTTCCACATTCGCCCACTTTGATTCTACATTCGCCCAGTCTGGTTCCACGTTCGCCCACTTTTTCTGTGTAATTTCCACGTTCGCCCACTTTTTCCACCTTCACCCCATCAGCATTCCACTTTCAACCCATCAGCACTTTTTAACACATGTTAACTATGTAGATCCAATCACTAGTCGCAATACGTGCATCTACAAACTCCCCCTCGACTATTGATTGGATTGTCTTTGGGTTTAAGACTTTGTCGTTCTCTGATTATCTGAACCTTCGACATTCTATACTGGATCACTAGCTAGGGACATACATGAAAAGTGCACTAACAATCTCCCCCTTGGACCTAGCTAGTGATGTACCAGATCAGAAAGTTATCAATTCTTCAAGTCTTGATTGAAAACTTTCCATCTTCATGCACGTTTGTGTCAAAGTTCCTGTCTATCTCTCAGTAAGCTTTGAAATCTCAGACAGACTCAAGAAATCTTGGCTTTGTCATTTGCTGATTCAGAGATGAATATGGACGATAATCTTGATTTCTTCAATCTTCATCATTTCTTTAACCTTTTACTAACTTCTGTTGTTCTGGTGATCTTGATGTTCAGGTTGGGTCTTGTTCAATTACACTCTTTGTCGATGAGTCATGAGAAGTGCACCTGTTGTATTTGATTCTGCAGAAAAATTTACTAAAAAAACTGCACAAACTACAACCGGCGTTAGACACGACAAATATCTCGGAAGTACTCTTCACATTCCTTTTGACCCTCAATAACTCTCCCCCTGAACTATAAAACATTGTCAATGTATACCAGAAACTTGAAAATTTACAATCTTTTTCAATTTTTTTAAGTATCTGAGCTTTCACATCCAGTATCCCAACATCGGTTATCGAAAATAAAATTGAAACAAAACTTTTTGATTTTTCAAAGTTTATGCTAAAACACACCAAAAATCTTTTTGAATTTTCAAATGTAATTGCATAAAAGTAAATTCAACATATTTTTGTGAATTTTCCGGTTAAGAGGATCATATCAGTATTGAAACAATCAGTCATAACTCTTTTTGATTAATTTTCTGCTTTTGTCATTGAGCATCCTACAACCATTACCAGTATTTTTGTCCACTTAAACTCAAAATCATCATTCATTGCTCAGCACTTTAGATACGTTATAGTAATATTAGTTTCTGAGTAATCTATGGTCCCCGCACTCGCGACACATTCCCGTATCAAGAATTGCGCAAAGATTCATCGTAACGCGTGATTATATTGAAGTTATCCGTTAGTTACAAGGTATGAGGCACAGTGGTGACAGGTTAGCAAATTAATGCTTCAAAGCAACTTGTGCACTCTACCAGGGTGAGGACTAATATCATACATGACTTTCATCATAGTATAGATACGATGTATTAGATAATCTTTGATTATCATCACACATGTTAAGTTCCTCATTCGGTAACTTATGGTTTTGTCATTAAAGATCTTTTAATAAGATACCCTAACTGAATCTAGGTCTGTAAATCAATACAGCAAAAGATCAGTTAGGCCATCCCCAGATAACTTTCAATATAACGACCCGAAACCTCTGATTTTGGCAATCTATCAATCGAAATTTCGGTACTAAGACCATATGCCAACGATACGTTGATCCACATGATTATCAGTTATTGATTTTAAGTTTATATCACCATGCTGAACTTTAAACTTTGATTTCAAGCCTACCAATATATAATTGTAGTGGCTACTCAATGTTTATCAATTCATTTTTGTTTTTAGAGTAGTTTGACAGTCCACTGATGTACTATCATCTCCTCTTTTTCTCCAGGAAAACTCATTTTTTTTTTTTTTTTTTTTTTTTTTTATTTTGATTTTTCTGAAATTTTCTCCCCCTAAAAATCTCAAAATAAGCATATTTTTGGATTTTTTTTTTTTAAACTTTTTGAAGAAAAACAAAATAAAATGATATCCGATGTGGTTTACTCATTCAGTTTCCAAACCATTTTCCTCTCAGATTACTAGACTCATAAAGATTTTTCAATTAGCAAACCATTTTGTCGTATCTGTTATTGAAATCCAACATCTGAGAGCAATTGCATGAGATTGCAACTTTTTCCGGCTTCACAGGTTGGAAACAGACTACAAACCCTCTCATCTTTGTTGAAATCATGTTTTCCTTCTTCGATAACCCTTCCTTGACCTTCACCTCTCCAATAAATAGCTTGTATACAGATGCTCCACTATCAACTATCAAAGAATAGCTAATAGATCTGTCTGGAACAATCTGCACACTTATTAATCAATTAGCATGAGAGAGGTACCCATCCCTTCACAATGATGGGTCGTCCAAGGTCGTCAATTCTTGGAACATCAATCCATTCTCCTTTTGAAAAATCAATTGGTTTTTCAATGGATTGATTTGAAGTAGAAATTGCTATTGATTTAGAAAGTGCTTTGGGTTTCCAAACACGTTCAGAGTTTATTTTGGATTTTGTTGAAATTGTTTTACTTTTTGACTTTTCAGATTTCTTATTTGAAACCTGCTTCTGAACGTTGTTTGGAATCTTCTCAGACTTAACTGATGAAGACCCAGGTTTAGAGTTAGTCCTAGGCTTAGCCTTCGAACTCCCCCTCACCTCAGCAACCCGTCCACAATCTCCATTTTTCTTCAAGGCAATTTTGTTACGATTGTCATACACAACCTGTTTCCCTTTTTGCTTCTTGATTGGTTTTGGGGATACAGGCTTTCTGACATTGCCTGAATTTCTAGCAAATTTCACTTCGGTCTTTTTCTGTTTAACATACGGACAGTAAGCAATTAAATGCCCACACTCTCCGCAGTTATAACAAGACCTGTATTCAACAAAATCATATGCATACCCGTCATCCCAATACCAATAGGGACAATGAGCAGCAATATGACCAACTTCACCACATTCAAAGCAGTTTCTCCATTCAACATAACCATGAGAATACTGTGGTGAGTTGTTTCCCCAATAACCATCAAATCGAGAGTTATATGAATAATCATAATAGTCATATGATCTGGATGAAAAATTTCTTGAATTCTTTTGATAAGAATTTTTCATCTGATCATTTCCTTTCGATTTGTTTGGTTTTGGTTTTTTTACTTTAGAACCCTTTTTATTTTCAACATTTTTCTTCTGATCCTCTTTATTCTCATGTTGGTTAGGACTGAGTTCAAAATGAAGATGATCAAATTGATTTCTAAACTGATTTAACAAATTGATATTATCAACAAAAATACATTTAAGTAGAGATTGTTCGATATTCTCAATTAGAAAATCTTTGTTGAAAATCAATTTGTCATGTCCTTCTAACATGTAGGATCCTTCAACTCCTTCAGGAAAACTGAATATGGGTTTTTCTTCAGATTCAGATTCTGAAGTTGTTTCAACATTTTCAGTTTTCTTTTCAAGCATTTGTTTCACTTCAGAATCAGAATTAACAACGCAAGGTGTTGTAATTTCCAATTCTGATGTGGAAGTATTCTTAGAAACACTTTTATTCATTTCTAACAATTCCTTCTTTAAAGACTCAATTTTATTTAACAAATCTTTTTCATTGTTTTCAAAAACTTTAATTTGATTTTTACAATTTTCTAGATCATTTGCTAGTTTCTGTTTGTCCTCAATAAGTGTCATCATTTCACATTTCAACTTGACACAATTAGAACAACTAGCACTTACCTCATCATCTGATTTATTACCATTATCAGATTTTGCATCACCATTTGAGGTATCACTCTGTTCTGATTTACTTTGTTCTGAACTCGTATCAAAACTCAAATCACTCTTTGATAATTCACTGGAATCATCATGTCTCATTTGTTTGACTAAACATGCAACATTCCTATGAACACCTTCTCTGTTAACACACTTGTTAACATGTACCATTGCATCAGTTGGTTTCGGTGTCAATGAAAATCTCCACATGTAGTCATCTTGAGAATTTTGTCTCGGTAATCTCTGTCTCTTTTTATCAGCTTCTATTAAAGCTTTGATATCCTCTTCCGTTCTATATAAGTACTCCATCGTTTTTCCAACAAAAATATTTCAAAAATTTTCTAAAATTTTCGAAATTTTTAGGCCCTAAATTCTACGTTCGCCCCTGGTAATTCTACGTTCGCCCAAAGATGTCCACTTTCGCCCACTTTGGATGACCCGAAGGTAGAACAATAACCAGAATGTAGAATATCCAAAATCAGATTCCACGTTCGTCCAAAATAGCCTAGGTTCGCCCGTTTTGGTTCTACGTTCGTACCCCCGATCAGCCGAATGTGAAAAATGATACCCGAATGTGAAAAATTCACCTGAAAAATTCTAGGTTCGCCCAGAAAAGCTCTAGATTCGCCCAAAATTCACCCAGATTCGCCCAAAAATTTTCAGGTTCGCCCACTACAGAGTCAGGTTCGCCCATTTCAGTCCAGGTTCGCCCATATCAGCTTTTGAAAAACGGTTACACTTTGAAAAACGGTTATTTTGATCTCTGATTTTCAAAAGTTTGTGGATTTGATTGATCTTGATCAGGTTATGCTTCGGAGATGATTTGGAACAACTTTAATACTTGGAATTTTGAATTTTAACCACAAAATCACCTCTAATTCTTTCAAAAACACTCAAAAACCATTTTTATATGAAAACAGATGTGAATTGATGAAAATTATGTCCAAATCAGCTCTGAGTTTATCAATTTGTTGTTGTATGATCCTCTATGCTCTGATACCACTTTGTAGAGGATGAATTTGACAACTAAAACAGGATTATATGATCATACAAGTTGCTAAACCAGGTGCGGAAACCCTAGCTTAGAACAAACTGATATAAACTCAATCAAAACACAATCAAGATCATTTTAAAGGCTTTTCATAGATTAACTTGTTCAAATAAACGTTTACAGACTCAATACAGTTAATCTAGAACTCAAGCTATCACTCTCAAACCTCTCAGGAACACACACACTAAACACACACTCTGAATGACTCGTTTTGGGCTCTCTGCTCTCAAAAACTCACAAAACCTATTTATAGGCTCTGCACGTTCGCCCAGTTGGAATGGTCGAATGTGGAATATTTTCCACATTCGCCCCTTTGTGTTGGTCGAATGTGGAATCTTTCCACATTCGCCCACTTTGATTCTACATTCGCCCAGTCTGGTTCCACGTTCGCCCACTTTTTCTGTGTAATTTCCACGTTCGCCCACTTTTTCCACCTTCACCCCATCAGCATTCCACTTTCAACCCATCAGCACTTTTTAACACATGTTAACTATGTAGATCCAATCACTAGTCGCAATACGTGCATCTACATCTTCATCCTCATCCTCTTCGTCATCAGAATCATCAGCACCTTTAAGTTGTGGCGCTTTCTGATAAAAACTCTCAATTATCTTCTTTAACTTCTCATTCTTCTTTTCCATTGCCACCATCCGCTTCTCATTCTTCACATTTGTTAACTGCAGCTTAGTGTTCTCCAGTTTCAACTCAGTAACTGATGAGTCACAAAATTAACAGGTTTTATATACATGTTTTCACCTAATTATCACCCAAAATTCATGCTCTTATCTTGGCATTGTCACAGTGTGTCTCCTTTTGATGATAATTGCAGGTATTGCTGGTGAAAAGTGAAAAGAAGTGAAAACCGGCATAAAAGACAAGGATTTAAAGACTTTAGCGAAGATCCAATGTGTTACTAGATTATTTGATTATTGCTAGGGTGAAGTCTTATCTTGGTATGGATTATATAGTTTTTATTTGTTAAGTGGTGTTGTGTTCTTGTTTAATTCTTTTCACTTAAAACTTTGTTTGATGAATTAACTAACTAATTACTTAGTCTTTGGTCTTGTGGGTGTTTTGGTAGGAAGTGGGGGGACGTAAGAGTGTACCCATGGTGTGTAACAACCCATGCACTCTTAAGCTATCCTAACCCCACGAGTAGTGATTAGCCCATTTGTGGGTAGAAATACACACACTTAGTTTCTTAATCCTCTACTATCAAGATCTCACTTAGGGTCGGTACGGTCTTTATACTCGGTCCTAGTGATAAGGCAAGGTTTAATCTTGCGACATAGCTTCATGGTCTATGTGATAGCTTTGGCGCTGGTTAAGAATGGGAGAACCCGTGTTGAAAGAAAACGGTCTTTATTTTCTTTCATCATTATACTGGCACACAGTTAATGATAGACCACTCACTATTTAAAAGGTTAATTAACTCAAGTAAGGGATGCATGTGTGCTGGTTAGTCACGAATCTCTTATGACATCAAGTGGTTTCTTGTTCGGTCATGCTCTGGCCACCGACAAGTTGTCCATAAAAGCTTTAAGTTGTTAGATGTCTTTATTGCAAAACTGGGAGGTGGATCATTCGGGGTTGGGTGCACACACTTTCGAGTAGTCCGTCTGTCATTGTTGAGAGATGAGCTTACCGGTTCGGGAGACCCTCACATTACAACAAGAACATAGCTCGTCTTGCGATAACAGTCACCTTTGGAGAATGTTGTAGCAACTCCACATTAAGCATAAGTGCGCACTTTTTTCACACCACTTAACTAAGTAACTACTATTAATCCATCCTAAGATAAAGTTGGATTCCGAAGCAACACTTTGGTTGGTATTGATTTTTACTCTGGTCCCTCTCACTCTCTTTCTTTATTTTATTTTATTTTATCTTTATCAAAGCAACTTAGGACTGGGTAGGGGAAGTCGTTTCTTTGAGTTCGATACTCGGTACTTGCTGGAAGTCTATACTATGCTCGATAGGTACACTTGCCTATCGTGTGGGTTTAGAACAATTCGCAATTATCGTTTTATTTTATAAATTTAAAACTTAACAAAGTGTTTTAACTTAAGGTTCTGACTTAAAGATCTTTTTGGACAAGTGTTTGGCACATCCACCAGGGACTTGTTTCCTTTAAAATGAAATGTTAATTTAAGTCACATAAAACCTATAATCCACACGATATCAGTAACCTCTTCTTCTAACTTATCATGCTTCTCTATAGATTTGGCAATATCCTTCAGCATATAACGTTCATTCTCATTAAGCTACTTAATCTTATCATCATTCTTAGCTTTCACAGCTTTTTGTATTTCAAACTCTTTCACTATCCTTGAGATCTGTTGTTGCATCAACGTCAAAGCATCATCGGAAATAACAACAGAAGGTTGTGAAGCTTGCGCTTGTGGAGTAGATTCAGATGTTGGCTTCTCAAAAGTAGACAGTAAGTGCTTAAAGGACTTGGACACATCTGATGGGTTTTGTTGTGTAGTCGATGCTGATGGTTTCTTCTTCACAATCTAAATTTCTTTCTCCATTCTGTGTCTCTTCTTGGCTGTGGTTACTGGTGGTGTGGATGAAGCTGTTGGAATGGATTTTCCTTCAAGAGAAATTCCACATCCTTTTGTCTCTTGGAACGCTTTGTTTCCTTCTTCAACATCGTCTTGATTCTCCCACGCTTGGTTGACTTTGGAGCAGTTATTGAACCAAGAATATCAACATCCTCTTCAAGTATCAAATCAATGTTTTCTTCAATGTAACCACGTTGTAGTTGTGCAGCAACCAACTCATCCATAACCGAAGGAGTAGCAAAATCACTAGTGGCCTTAGGATTCGCTTCCTTATCGCTTTCACCATCAACTGATATCCATTCCTCTTATGTTTTAGTATCTTCATCAATCAGTAATGTTTTTTTCTTCCCTTTCTTCTTTGTTGCAGATGAACTCTCCACTTCCTTCCCCTTCTTTGATTTTAAACCCTTTTGTACGACTTGTTTTTTCAATTTTTCTCCCTTCAACACTGGAACAAGCGGAGAATCAGAATTTGAATCACTCCCAGTGTGTCTCCACTCATCCTTCTTAGGTAACCAGGATTAACTAGATGACCAAATAATCTTCTAGTAGGTGGTTTCTCCAACTTTCCCTTATAAGTCATCATCTGGTTTAATGTCATAACGTCCATGTGTTCCTGATTCAAAATCTGGGTGGTATTCTTCACTAAGTCGGGATACATGTCATCAAATAATATTTGAAGAAATCTCGTATACATGAGAAATTTATCCGTCTCTGTACCATTGAACAACTCCTTCATATGATGGAATAGCATGCCCGAGATGTTAAATTCCTTGTTAAGAATAAGTGCCACCGTTATGGAGCATGTGGTGTCACACAGCACGTGAAATCCTCCACGAATAGGGACAAAGATATGAATAATGACATGATTTGAACATAATTAGTGACTTGCCTATACATGATTAATGATTTACCTGAACACTTTGTGGTTTTTTTTTCATGTTTGAACAAAACCCAACAAAAAATAATCGTTTTTTTCTCCGTTTTTTATATAGCACTATGGTACTCGTTGGAAAGATAATAAAACGCTCGTTAATTTGGTGTATTTTTTTTCTTTAAAAATCTCGTATATAAAAGATATTAACGTTTAAAAATTATGGGAGGAAACATAAGAGAGAAAAATCTAGTTTTGTTTTTAAATTATTTTTTTCCTAAAATATCTCAATGCCACATAGGATGACACATGTCACACTCAGGGTATGTTTGGCAAGGAGCTTTTAAGAGCTTTTAGGAGCTTCAAGCTTCAAGCTTTTAAGAAAAAGCTCCTACTCAATAAAAAGTCTTGTTTGGTTGAAGGAGCTAGAAGCTTTTAGGTCGGAGAAAAAGCTCTATAGTGAAAAGCTACTAGTAGTAGCTTTTAAGAAAAAGCTCTACTAGCTACAAGCTTTTAATTAGTAAATGACACAAATACCCATTCTATTTTAAAAATAAAATAAAAACCTTCTTTACAAGCTTTTAATTATGTCCATTTTGGTCATTTTGTACATTTTATTAAATGCTCCAGCTACTTTGCCAAACACCAAAATATATTTAAAAAGCTTCCAGCTACTAGCTTCTAGCTAACAGCTTGCAGCTACCAGCTACCAGCTTGCAGCTACCAGCCTCCAGCTAGTTTTGCCAAACATACCCTCAAGGAGGAGAATGCCTCTTTGAGTGCCATGTCATTAAAATGGCTTTGGTTTATTATATGTATAGATTTTAAACAAATTTCTGCCATAAATTATAATATTCAAATATAAAAAAAAGAATCTCTGCCTATGAAGTTGAGTTTATCGTTTGTGATTTATTAGTAGAGTAAAATATATTTGAAAACAAAACCCCATAAAAATAGTTGTTTTTTTCTCCGTTTTTTATATAGCACTATGGTACTCGTTGGAAAGATAATAAAACGCTCGTTAATTTGGTGTAATTTTTTTCTTTAAAAAATCTCGTATATAAAAGATATTAACGTTTAAAAGTTATGGGAGGAAACATTAGAGAGAAAATTTAATTTTGTTTTTAAATTCTTATCTTTTCCTAAAATAATTATAATATATATAGATTTATTAAAAATACTCAAAAATTAAAAAATCCTACATGATGCCACGTGACACATTCAAGGAGGGGTTGAGGCCTCCATTGAATGCCACATCATCAAAGTTCAATTCTTTTATTATAAGTTATAGATGGGTCGATGGTTTTTAAATGAGAAATTTTGGGTTGCCAACAACAGGACTTGATTACACACATCTTTTTTTTTTTGTAAACTTATTATAAGACCTAAATAATATAGAGGAAAATATATCTATGGTATTTGATTAAGTACTATATATATATATATATATATATATATATATATATATATATATATATAAACAATGGAACGTAAATATAAGGGGAGGAAAGGGTGGTGGCGGTTACGAAATCAAGAGAACATGTGTCAGGAGGAAAACGTTGGCGGCGTTAAATTGGTTTTTGTATTTATATATAATAAATAAGAATAATTTTGGGTTAAAGATGAAATTTAACGTGATTTAATTTTATAAACGACATGATACTTAAATAGTATAAAAATGAAATGGTGAAATACGAATAAATAGAAATCAAACGAATAAGAATAATAGAGAAAATACGCAATGTTACATTAGTCTCCTGTCAGGTTTAGCCCGGACCAACCCAATACAGATTTGTTGAAAAAGGATAAACCCTACCATGGTAAATTCGGGTTGGTTCCTCAATTTTAGGTTAACTTGCCAAATGTTGTCCCTATGGTAATTGTCATCTTTGCATGATAAATTGTAAATTTTCATGATGATATTATTTAGACGTTTACAAAATAAAAAAAAGGAAATTTGAGCGTCATAACACTTCCTTGGGATTAGAAAAACTATATTTTAATCTAAAGAGTATAGCATCCATAACCCTAATGATTGTAGTTGAACACAAAAGGTATTTAACTAAATAACAAATTGTTATCTATAATCTATATCTATATAAATCGAATCTCAAAATTGTCACACCCTCTAATTCCACTTGCGGGGTTTTACCGCGAGACGCGTGACAAACCAGGATCCAAGTCAACGATCACAATAAACAATACTATATGAACACATGCAAATTTAAAACATAAGTTTAAAATCCATAAAACAGTAGCGGAAGCTTTGTTTACAACTCAAAATCCAAAAGTATTCCATATTATTCAACATTCGAAAACCATGAACCCTAAACTAGACGCCGTGCAGACGCGTGCGCCTAAGCCCTGGGATGCTACCTTAGCGACCTGAGAAAAACATGCCAAAAGTTACGTCAACATAAAATGCCGGTGAGTTCACAGGTTTTAATAAAAGTTACCAGGTTCCAAAAGTGTACCAAGTTCCACCTGTCAATACTATGAAATTTTCAACCAAAGTACGCTAGCTAGGCGCATGTTTTGTTACTACTACGATTGGAAACCATTACTGGACACGTCACAAGTTACCAATGTTACAGCCCGAATAATGTTTCAACTTACAAGGTCGAGACAATATGCACCCGCCCGGCTCCCAGCCGACGGGTGGGGCAGGTCACGCCCAATAGATCTATCCACATTTCCCTCGTTGTGCTACACCGCACATTCATGGTTTCCCCGGGACTTAAAAGTTCGTACAGTAACTCCAAATAACCCATAGTATGACAAAAGTTCTCCAAACATAGTTCAACGCATGTTGTCTCCCCCAAAAGTAAAACCAAAGAAAGTGGGGCCGTGAACTCACCTTAGGTTGCGTTACTTCGAAAGTAATTAAAAATCAGCAAGCTATGCTAGTCCCGTAAAGCGGCGACCTAACATATGACAGTTACAAATACTCAGACTAATAACCCGTAGGTTAGTTAGTCCCTAGATGTCCAGACCATAACCAGGTTCGTTTGAAAACACGTTGACTGTTAAACTGACCAATTGTACAAGACTCGATATCCCATTGGTGACCCGAGACTCCACGTGTTAACCTCATACTCTAAGTCATACAAATCATGCAACCACGCTTAACATATGTTAAAGTTCAACAAGTCTAGCACATAGTTCAGTCAGCGCATAAATAAGTCCGAGCACGTGTTACCAAGTTACTAGGTATGATACGGGGTTCCTAGCATGTTCCTAGGTGTCAAATCGGGTCTCGGAATGCCAGAATATACTTACAACAGCAGTACATGCGATTAGGAGAAGTCGACTAGCAATTAGGAAAGTCAACTGGTGATTAGGAAGGCTAATCGCCTTCCCTAAAGGTAACTGGGCTCTAATCGCCCTTAACATAGGTGATTAAGCCTATTCTAGTGCTCCATAGGCGATTAGGGCTATAAGACATGCAATTCAGAGCTTAACTAGTGATTAGGATCGTAATCGCATGCTATGAAGGCGATTAGGCCCCCAATTGCCCTCCCTATAGGCGATTAGGCCCCTAATTGCCTTCAGTATAGGAGATGGGGCTCCTAATCGCCTTCAGCATAGGCGATTAGGGCCCCCAATCGCCCCCTGTAGTGTTGTTCCGGTTTTTCGCGCGTTTAACCCTCCAAATCAGATCCGGAACGTGTGGAAACACCAAATATCAATCATACAACATTATCAAACATATTTCAAGCAAAACCCCTAGGTTATCATCACCCTACCAGTCCCGAATGCGAGCGTTTTCCCAAAATAGCACACTTAGCATGTAAACATCACATCAACATGCACAACTTTACCCTAAATAGCAAATACTCAGATTTCATCATGTAACAACGTTTTCCGATAATTCCCTACTGTTCTAGCATCATCCTAAAGCAAACCCTAACATCATATAACTAACAAAACACATCATATCATCCTTAATCATTCAAAATCATTCAAATGGGTCAAAATACCAAACATCCACAATACACCACCAAAACCGTCCAAACTCCTAGAACATCATCGTCCTAATACATACAAGCTGTAAACGCCTTAACAACACAAGAACAATCCTTTTTCAATCATAAAAATCCTATCTTTAATCATATACAACACATACAACATGCATAAGAGTTTGAACTTGTTTAAAAACGATTTTTAATTCACTATGACCCGCTAAGCATCCATGGCTGAATGGTTAAAGCACCCAACTCATAATTGGCGAATTCGTAGGTTCAATTCCTACTGGATGCACGCCAATGGGACCCTCCAATAAGTCTATTGGAATTAGCTCTGTATGTTGGGTCTGCTGACCTGGAGAAGAACAGATGATTGAAAGCCAAAATATACTAAGTGTTGATCCAGAATAAATAACAGAGTTTACAAGAAAGCTTCCTCCAAAGAACTGCTGATTCCAAACTACTGATAGACAAACAACTGATACAAGACAACTGCTGCTGAACAAAGGTCTGATGGATAAAGTCTGAAGAGCAAAAGTCTGATGAAGAACAAGTGCTGATCAAGATCTGAAGAACAAAGGTCTGTTGAACCAACAGCACTTTGGTTCAACAGATGTTAAGAAGATATCAGAGTTTATTGCTTAACAGAGTTTTCCATTCAGTAGTTTCAATGTAACAGTAGTTTATTGTTTTATCAGATGTTGTAGTTTGTTAGTCAGTTAGGGGTCGCTTTCTAGGTGACGTCAGCTATGTGATCATCAGAGGTTTGTACTTGTCTATAAATAGAACAGTACTTGTACTGTTCTATTGGTCACTCGTCATTCTCTCTAAGACAAACAAACTCTGAGTGATCAGGCTGAGGGGGAGTTATAATTGTACCTTTGTAATCTTTCAACTTTAATGAAAGCTTTCGATTGATAACAATTATTCTCTATGTTTTGATTATTCTTTATTCCGCTGCACTTTCCATTTATACTTCATTCATATTACATCATTAATCAAAACAATCCAATACTCAGATCCTAACAATTGGTATCAGAGCTCGGTCAATTAAATCTGATCTAATCAATCAGTTTAATACACAGATCAGCTCACAATCATTGATATCGTTTGTTTGTCGGGTTAAAACAGAGTAATAGTTTATTTTCGTTTCAACAGTTAGTAAACAGACTTTGTTTTTTGAAAAACCAAGAGAATGACTTCACTTAATCAAGATCCACACAACACTGGCACACACAACAAGCCACCGATGCTTGTCAGGTCAGAATACAACATCTGGCAGCGTCGAGTAGCTCATGTGTTAGCACAACAGAACACAGGGTGCTGGAAATCGGTAGTATTTGGACCACATGTTCCAATGGTACCGAGTGCCGAGGATCCAAAGATCCAAGTACCAAAGAGTGTTGAGAACTACTCAGAGCAAGATTTTCAAAAAATCGAGCTAGATGCCAAGGCTTTCAGCATAGTAGCCATGGCACTGCCGAATGATATCTATGCCGGTCTCTTGCACTGCAATAGTGCTAAAGAATTGTGGGATGCTCTTAAAGAGCAATTCGGGGGAACTGATGATGTGATTGAGAACAACCGTGAAATACTTAACCAACAATATGAAACGTTTAGTCACATAAAAGGGGAGTCATTAACACAACAGTTTGAAAGGTTTAACTGTCTAATTAGTGAACTAAAACTGGTTGGTCTAACTTTTCCTAATTCAACACTGAATCATAGGTTTCTTAGATCACTTCAGGACAAATGGGACACTATAGCTATTGTTATGAGAAACTCTATCGGATTCAAAGACCTAACCCTGACCCAGCTTCATGGTAAGCTCCTGACTTATGAAAGGGAGCTTAACCAGAAAAAGAAGCTCCAGGACTCTGGCAAAGTGTCAGATGACTATGTATTTGGTAATACTGCACTGTTGGGTCAGGATGATGGTTCTGGAAGTAGTAAGGATCAGAGTTATGATCATTACATTGACATAACAACTGGTTTCAACAATGATTCTTACTCATCACCAAACAACTGTGCTTTCACAGCCAGTGGTGACATCCAGGCTTCTGATAATACATCTTTTGTGTACAATGACTTGCAATACATTGACCCTTTGGACCTAGAAGAAATGGACATCTTACACCAGGTTGCCCTGCTCAGTATTAGAACAAATAACTTCTATAAGAAAACTGGCAGGAGGTTTCCAGGTTTACATGGTGGGTCAAAGGTTGGGTTGGATAAATCAAAGATGAAGTGTTACAAGTGTCATAGAATGGGTCATTTTGCTAGGGAGTGTAGGAGTCAAAATGGAGTTCCTATGATCACCTATCCAAATCAAAGACCACAGACCAACACTTATCAGACCATCCCTAATGTACCTAATGTGCAAAACACTGCTCACTTTGCACAGACCCAAACCACTGTTCCTGTGCACTATGTCCAAACCACTGTTCCTCAGTATCACTATGTTCAAACACCTGTTGCTCAGGCCCCTGTGCCAATGACTGTTACTCCACCCTCTGCTCCTGCAGAGACCAGTCAACCAGGTCAACAGAGTTTCTTTACTCAAGGCTTTGTTGATTGGAGCAGTCTACCAGATGAGATAACAGATGACAACATTGCTCTAGTTGCCAACACTGAAAAGGATTTTTGTTTTATGGCACTAGAAACAATTGTTGAAGAGACTGATTCTGAGGAAGTGGTGTCTATGTCTGAAAATGTGACTGATGGTGTTGTTGGTGAGATTGTTTCAGCTGAAGAATCTGAAGTGGAGGTTGTGAATCTATCAGACCCCTGGGGTAGTGATGACTGTGACTGCCAGTGTAACTGTGCCTTGATGGCTGCTGCTAAGGTATCTCCTCAAATCTTAAATGACTTGTGCTCAGACAAATGTATTGTAGCATTTGCTAAGATAAAAGAGGTGAATGAAAACTTTAGAAAGAAAATTTTGGATTCAGAAATTCAGGTTGAAAAATTAACAAAAGAGTTAAAATTAAAAATATCTGAAAAAGAGTCTGAAATCAGCAGTCTAAAACATGAAGCAAGCATAACCAAAGACCAGCTTCAGACTATGATAACAAAATATCATAGTTGTAAGAAGGAGCTTGAGTCCACCCAGGTTGAATGTCAGAAATGGGTGGAATCATCAAAGGGTTTTGAGATGATTGTCAACCAACAATCTAAAAGTCATGTGAAATTTGGGTTTGGTTTTAAAACCACTGATCAAGTTTCACAAACCACTGACAAAAAGGAACCACAGTTGGTTGAGGTCATCCCTACAAACTCAAAAGGTCAAGAAATCAAGGTTACTGAACCCAATGGCAAGAAAATCATTCTTGAAAAATTGGAAGGTACACCCTCATTTGATGAAATTGAGAAATATCAATTCAAACCAACATGGTCAGATGAGTGTGAAGTCCTTGAAAATTTCAAACCAATGACCTTCAAAACCTCTGATGGCAAAATGGCACCACAAGCCAAGGTTATCCCTCTAGTAAGTATTCCAACAGATGATGAAACATCTGTTGAAAAGAAGAAAGAAAAAGGGAAAGCCAAGAACAACTTGTTTTGTGATTTTTGTGAAAAGAAGAACCATGTCACCAAAAACTGTTTTCTTCTAAAAGCATATGACATCAACAAAACAACAAGTTTAAATGATTCAAAATCTAAAGAATGTGCAATCTGCAAGAAAAAGAATCACAAAACAAAAGAGTGCTTATATCTCAAAAATTTTGATGAAAAGATAAAAGAGTATAAGGCTAAAACTCTGGAGAGTCAAGTGATGAGTACTTCAAAAGGAAAATCCAAACAGACTTTTGAATCAGTCCAAACATCTGTTACTCAAAGTCTGAACAAAAACTCTGCTCCCAGAGAGGTTCAGGTAACAGATGCTCCACCTGTTAACAGATTACCAAGAGGATATGGACAACCAACTTGTCATCGTCTGCCACATGTTTATGATGAGCCCAAGAGGCCTTCAAAACCAAAAGTGAACAGACATCCTCATGGTTTTCAACAACTAACTGGAAATGATCAAACATCTGCTGGACCAAGTGTTGACATACAAGCACTGGCAAATGGTCAACTGCAGCTGTTGAATCTAGTTCAAAAGCTAGTCCAAACAACTGATCATTCTCCACAACTTAAGGCTGAGACAGCTAAGGACCCATCCAAAGCCAATTTGGCTTTGGACACTCACCAAAACTAAAATCCTTACTGATGTGCAGGGAGCTTCTGCTTGTTTAGACAGTTTATGGTATGTAGATAGTGGAGGCTCCAGGCACATGACTGGATGTAGAGCCCTTCTTCTGGACTTTCTTGCTCATGGAGGGGGTGATATATCCTTTGGTAATGATTCTAAAGGTAAAGTGTTGGGTTCTGGTACTGTCAAAGCAGGGAGGCTTAAGTTTGAAAATGTTAATCTAATAGACAATCTAAAATTTAATCTACTTAGTGTATCACAAATGAGTGACAAAGGTTTTGGGTCATTCTTCACTAAGCAAACCTGTAAGATTGTTGGCCCAGAGGCTGTTGAAAAGATTAACACCATCATTGCTGAGAGCAAAGCACAACTTGTTGCTCACAGAAGTGGCAATGTGTATGTGGTTGATATGTTGAAGGATAATCCTACTGCTAATGTTTGTCTGTTCTCAGCTGCCTCTACCAAAGAGACAGAATTGTGGCATAGGAGACTTGGTCACACCAACCTTCAAACTATCAACTCACTCTCCAAACAAAACCTTGTCAGAGGTTTACCATCAAAAGAATTCAAGTGTGATGAGCATTGTGTTTCCTGTTTAAAAGGCAAACAACATAAAAGCTCTTACAAGTCCATTGATGAGTCCAAAACCAGTCAATGTCTTCAAATGTTGCACATGGACTTGTTTGGCCCTGTAAAAATCATGAGTCTAAGAAGGAAGAGATTTTGTCTTGTCATAGTTGATGATTTTTCTAGGTTTACATGGACTTACTTTTTACACTCTAAAGATGAGACTGCAGGTATCTTGAAGGACTTTGTTACCAAAGTTGAAAAACAATATGACTTGCCAGTAAAAGTCTTTAGGAGTGACAATGGAACAGAGTTCAAAAATAAGGAGTTAGATGATTTCTGTGTGTCAAAAGGGATTGTAAGGCAGTACAGTATCCCAAGAACACCAGAGCAGAATGGGGTGGTTGAAAGGAAGAACAGGACTCTTATTGAGGCTGCAAGAACAATGCTAGCAGATTCTGGTTTACCTCTGTCCTTTTGGGCAGAAGCTGTAAACACTGCTTGTTATGTTCAAAACAGAGTTTTAATCAACCCTAGACATCAAAAGACTGCTTATGAAATTCTGTTTAAAATCAAACCACTGATATCATTTTTCAAAATCTTTGGCTGTCCATGTTTCATTTTAAATCTTAAAGATTCCATTTCAAAATTTGCAGCCAAAGTGGATTGTGGATATTTTCTGGGGTATTCTTCTATTGCAAAGGCCTATAAAGTGTTTAACACAAGGACTAAAACAATAGAAGAAACTCTGAATGTAAAGTTCAATGAACTTTCTTCTTTAAAAATCCCAGCAAACCCTGCTGAGTTGTTTGACTTAGATAAATTCAAATTTGAAGATATTACTGTCAAAACTAACCCTGCAGGTACTCCACAATCTTCACAACAAGATTACAGAATAGATGTTGTGGTTCCAGACCACTACAAAGTCTATCATGTATCAGAGGAAGCAGAAGTTCAAAACAACTGTCAAAACTCTGTCACAGCTGAGTCAGCCACTGTTGGCCAGTCTTATCTTCAAACCACTGATTCACCCAGCCAATTCACTGCTCAATCATCTGTTGACAAGAGTCAATCATCTGTTGACAAAAGTCAGTCCAATCTTACACCACTTGGACCCATTCCTCCACCTCCATTTCAAACATCTGTTGCCTCTTCAGAAGTGCCAACAGATGTTATGTCAACAGAGTCTCCAAACCTCTGTCCTTCACCACAAAATGCCATCATACCATATCAGGGAGATTTAATCTACCTAAGAGCTCATCCACCAGATCAAATCATTGGCAACATCAGAGAAGGTGTGCTCACAAGGAGCCAATCTTCAAACATCTGTCTTTTTGCAGGCTTTCTATCCCTTACACAACCTGTCAAGTACCAAGAGGCACTGAAAGACAACAGTTGGGTAGAAGCCATGCAAGAAGAACTCCTTCAGTTTAAAAGACAACAAGTATGGGAACTTGTACCACTGCCTAAGGATGTCTGTCCTATTGGCACAAAGTGGGTCTTCAAAAACAAAACTGATGAAAGGGGTATAGTTGTCAAGAACAAAGCCAGGTTAGTGGTTCAAGGCTTCAGACAAGAAGAGGGTATTGACTATGATGAAACCTTTGCTCCTGTAGCAAGGCTAGAGGCCATCAGACTCTTCTTAGCCTTTGCTGTCAACCACAACATCAAGGTGTTTCAGATGGACATCAAGTGTGCCTTCCTATATGGCAAAATTCAGGAGGAGGTCTATGTATGTCAACCACCTGGTTTTGAAGACACATTCCATCCTGATCATGTCTACAAGCTTAACAAAGCTTTGTATGGACTCAAACAAGCACCAAGAGCCTGGTATGAAACTCTCTCTACTTTTCTCTTATCCATTGGTTTCACTAGAGGTAAAATTGACAAAACCTTGTTTTTAAAATGGAAAGGAAAAGACTTAATGATTGTTCAAATATATGTGGATGACATCATTTTTGGATCCACATGTAATAAAATGTGTGAGGAGTTTAGGGAACTCATGACAGCAGAGTTTGAAATGAGTGCTATGGGTGAACTTCAGTGCTTTCTTGGTCTCCAAGTAAAGCAACTGCAAAATGGTACTTTCATTCATCAAAACAAGTATGTGAAAAACTTGTTAACAAAATTTGAGATGAATGATTGTAAGCCATGTAGTACACCCATGAGCACTGTCAAGCCACTCACTGATGATGAAAAGGATGAACTTGTTGATCAGACACATTATAGATGCATGATTGGGTCTTTATTGTACTTAACAGCATCCAGGCCAGACATTATGTTTGCAACCTGTGTGTGTGCTAGATCTCAGGCTTCTCCTAGAAAGTCTAACCTTATTGCTGTGAAAAGGATCTTCAGATACCTAAAAGGTGCTCCCACACTTGGTATCTGGTATCCTGCTAATGGAAACATTGAGCTTTCAGGTTATTCAGATAGTGATTTTGCTGGCTGCCATACCACAAGGAAGTCCACATCAGGAGGGTGCCAGTTTCTAGGGAATGCCTTAGTTTCTTGGCAAAGCAAAAAGCAAGCAGCTGTTTCAACATCCACTGCTGAAGCTGAATACATTGCTGCTGCAAGCTGTACAGCCCAACTTATGTGGCTTCAAAATCAACTACTGGACTTTGGGATAACAGCACTTAGGACTCCACTCATGCTGGATAGCCAAGCTGCTGAAAATATCATCAAAAATCCAGTCTCTCATTCAACCACCAAGCACATAGATATCAGACATCATTTTGTCAGGGATAGCTATGAAAAAGGTTTGATTTCTCTGCACCATGTTCCAACAGAGGATCAGTTGGCAGATGTGCTGACAAAAGCTTTAGACACATCTACCTTCACAAATCTGATCTCTCGAATTGGAATGTTAAACATGGATTAAAAACAACAAAAATGTTTTCAATAAAACATTAAAATGGTTCAGAAAATCAAATTTTGCTAAAATAACAACTTGGTTGAAAAATCTGTTTTCAAACCACTGATTCAGATAAAACAACCACTGTTTTATTAAAACCACTGTTAGTTGAAAAATCTGTTTCAAACATCTGATCAGGTAAAACAACCACTGTTGGTTGAAAAATCTGTTTCAAACATCTGATCAGATAAAACAACTGATTTCATCAGTCTTTTGGTTAAACAACAGAGGTTGGCAACAGAGGTTTAACAAAACAGCTGTCTGCCACCAGATGTTTCAACCATCAGATGTTTGCCACGTCTGCTCTCAAAAGCAGAGTTTTTGCCACATCAGCGGTTTCACCAGAGCCTATAAAACCCTGTTCTTCCCCCAACAGCAGTTTTACTGTCTCATTGTATTCAAAATACTAAAAACCGCTTTCGTCTTCCTCATAACCCTCAATCAAAGATCATTACTTTCATAATCAAAATCCATTAAAATGGAACTTCAAACAAAAGCCACTCACAATTTCCTTCCATATTTGGTTAAAACCGAAGACAACACACCATTCCATTCCACCATTGACATCATAAACAACTCGAAATATAAAAATATTCTTGTTGCTGATGCCCCCATTCACCTAGAAACACTCCAAGAATTTTGGGCAACTGCTGAGGTTTTATATCAAGACAAAAAGCCTACGTCCATAATTTCAAAAATTGGAGCCACCAGTATCGCCATAACCCCTGAGATCATCTCCACTACCTTCTCACTGAACGACTTGTCAGGTATGGAAACTTTTCCTAAAACAGAGCTTCACACTGAGTTTCAAGAGAGGGGGTATGATGCTCAAATGACTGGTTCCACACTATATAAAAAGTTTTTCCCACCAGTCATGAAATTTTTCTTCCATACCCTCCTCCTCTGTGCCTCTGCCAAGACTACATCCTTCAATGAAATCCCATTGAGGATACAATACTTGGGATATGCTATGTTGTCAGACTCTGACTTCAATCTATCTCAGGGATTGTTTTCAGACTTGGTATCAAATGTGAAAGCCATAAAATCTGGCTCAAACAATGCTTTTCTGCTCTACCCTAGAATTCTAAGTGTAATTCTACAAAAGCTTTTACCTGAAAAGGATTTTCAAAAGGGAGAGTCATTTAAAATGAAAAGTTTAACTGATGAAACTTTTACTAGAATGCTGGGTTCTTCAACCCAAGAAAAGGCACAAAAAGTTCAAAAAGTTTCCAAAACACAACCAAAGAGGACAAAGACAACAACTGTTGTTGAAACCTCTGTTGGTGAGCCCACTGCTCCTGGTGATCATGGCACTTCATCCAGTGCTGTGAAACCCACACCAGCCACCAAAAGAAAACGTCCATCCACCAAAACAACCACCAAAACCAAAAAGGGTCTTCTGGAAGATGAGATACCAGAAGCTAACCCTGTTGCATCACCAAAGCAACATGAAACCACTGTTGTTACTTCCTCACAACAGTTGGAGATATCTCAACCCAAGCAAACTCCTCAAGATTCCTCACAAAAGGAACTTGTTGTAAGCCAAAGGGAACCTCACACTGAGGCATATGAGTCACTTGATCATATGTTTACAAGCCCATCTCCCAGGGCTAATCAGCTTGTTACTCCACCTACATCACCACCACATGTCCCACCAACAATGCAACCCCTGTTTGAGGCTATTGATAAAACTCAGGACAATCCCAGTTCCTCTCAATCACCTATCACTGAGAGTATGCCACTACCAGTGACTGGGACTGAGGAAAATCAATCAGCCATCCCACAAACAGATGAGGAGGTTATACTCCCAGAAGTACTTGTTACTTCTGATGAGGTTTCAAGAGAAGCAGCCACTACTGCTGTTGAGACCATTGTTTCACAGCAGGACAGTGGTTACATTGCTAAGACTTCCTTGAAGGCAACAACTGCTGAAGACACAATTGTGTCTCCAAAAACAGTTGGAAGTCCCCAGAACCAAGACCAAGGGGCAGCAGGTTCTGTCTCCATGGACTCACCTCCTAGGGCTGAACCAGCTAAAACTACCTCTGGTAGGGACTCAGATGATCCTATTAATTTAGGTGATGAGTCAAAATTACAAGAATTGACGGTTAAAGTTCAAAACCTTGAATCCTCTGTTGCTGACATCAAATCTGATGTCAAGTCAATTTTGGAAACATTGAATACCTTTACAAAGAGTCAACCATCAACTGCTGATGTTGCTAATGAGCTATGGAAATCTGTTTCCCCCATCATCATAGCTCATCGAAAATTAGCAGATCAGACACAAGAAACCTACATGACTGTGATCCGAAACATGGTAGATGCCAGATTCAATGATACAAAGGCTGATATCAAGGTGATCAAAGAACACTTGCTGAAGACCACTGGCTCTGCCCCTACCACAATTCTCAGAGATGAAGATGATGATGAGTACACTGCTGATGATGCCAAAAAGGGGGAGAGTGGCAGAGATAGGCTACGAAAATTAAAAACACAAATAGGGAAGAAGCCAACTGCTGACAAACCAGGGTCACCCAAATCAGCTCCACAAACACAACAACCAAATGTTCAAGTCCCTGTCTCTGAACCAGCTTCAGCATCAAAGGCAAAAGAAGTTGACACTTCAGCTAATGAAAGAGCTGAAAAGGCTGCTGAAGA